>VDFB02000363.1:36889471-37047100 GCA_007258455.2 Sequoia sempervirens
TCATGTTGTATTGAGTTATGTTGGAGCCATGTTTAGTCCTTTGTGTTAGCCTTTTGTCTTTTTGATTGCTTGATGTAGTGGGACCTTATTATTATCTCCTAGCACGGGGGGTGGACCTCAGGGTTCCACATGGTTAGGTGGATTGTGCTTTTCCTCCATTGGGTTTCCCTTGCTGTTGTTTGCGAGCATGGAGGATGTACCTTATGTAGCAAACCCTAAATTTTGTACCAGTTCGAGAGACAGTTGCACATGTTATGTATTGTATATGTATATCCTTTGTATCATGTAATGTAATCTTGATGTACTCTTCCCGTTGTATTAAGGGGAGCAGTGATGTAAGCTTGTAACAATGTAATGATGTACTCCCATGTAATAGAGAATGTATATGCACTCTTTGGTTCTTATTATATGATCTTTAATGATTATTTATTTGATGTTAGGTATGAAATGTATGTTGCTTATTCTTTTAATGCAATGGATTTAAAATTAACTCTTATAGTTAGTTAATCCACGATGTATGTTTAGATCTTGTTAGTAGGGTTGTTCGTAATTCAGTCATTGAACCTTAGAAGAAATAGTTTAGTTTATGTGTCATGTTTGTATATAGTTCACATTCCATGTTATTTTAATTTAAAAAAAATTGTCATTATTGTAGTTAGATGTGTTGTCCTCTGGGGTTCTTTGGCGGGGCATTACACTCTCTCCCTCTCTACCTATATCTCTCCCTCTATCCCATCTCTTCTCTATGTCCCTTTGCATATCTCTCCCCCTCTCTCCCCCCTCCCCTCATCTCTTTCTCCCTCCCTCTATATCTCCCCCCACTCACTATCTAGATCCCCATTTGTCCCTCCTTCACTCCCTCCCTATCCCCTATCTATCTCTCTATCTCTACCTCTCTCTCCCTTTCTCTTCCAATATATCTCCATATCTCTTTCTCTTCATATGCATCTCTATCTCTTAAATTTTCTCACTCCCTCCCTCCCTCCCTCTATCTCTTAATTTCTATTTGTCTATCTCTACTCTTTGCTTGTTTACATGTATATCTCTCTATATCTTTCTCCCTCACCCTCTATATCTCATTATATCTATATCTCTCTATCACTCTACCTAACCATCTACTTCTCTCTATCTCCTTATCTGGTGAAGGGAGACTCTCCCTTGAACACAAACTTAAATAGACAATAAAATTCAAGAACAACAAACATGCAACTTTATTTTCACTTTTGAATGAAATCATCTACATACATGTAATCAAATGAAATAGAACTATCTGGTCACAAGATCACTATTACAAAAATATGGATTGCAATGCATGTAAAAAATTAGACATGCAAGTCTATGAATGACAATAATGGCCATTGAAACCCCAACCTTTGTTCTATGCTAAAAATCAGGAAATTTGTCTATCTTCTCATCCAGAATGAATCTCTTTTCATTTATGACCACTTTATATGATTCTTCCACTTGCCAATGAAATGTGACTTCTATTTTTGTTCCAAACAGATCTAGTTGTCCCTTTTCTAGCCTAAGGAAGTTCTTAAATTTTTGTTCAACTTTCAGGACCCATAACTTTTGACTTGAGCATTGGATTGATAAAATTTTACACCATTGGAAAGCTCTAAAAAAATTGACTTTAAACATTTGTAAAGATATTTTGAAAACAAAAACATTAATATCTTACAAATGACAAGTGGTGTTTAAGTGATTTCTTTACCATTGGCTTCATATCACCTTTTTGGAGCTTTGTGTAAGATTTCATGTATATACATGCACAAATTCCAACTTACTAAAAATAGTAACCCTACCATTTTTAGCCCTCCCAGCTTACTAAAAATATTAACCTTTCCATTTTTAGGCCTTATTGGAAATTTATTCATAAAACCTAATAGAAATCAATTTTTTTTTTTTTTGGGATGCAATATTGCTCTTACACCCTAGATGCTCTTGCATCCCTAGACCTCTCTTTATCTTTATCTCTCCCTCTACCTCTTTATCTATTTATCTCCCTCTATATTCATCTCTATCTCTATTTTCCTCTCTCCCCCTCTATCTCCAAACAAGTCTCCCTCTCTCTATACATCCATATCTCTCACTCCATCTCTCTCTTCCTATACCTCTATATCCATATCTCTTTGCCTCTCTATCTCTTTCTCTCCACATTTCTTCTTGTATATCTCCCTCTTATCTCTATCTTGTTATCCCTCCATCTCTCTCTACCTCTATATCTCTCCCTTTCTCTACATCTCTATATATATCACTTCCTATCTCCATCTTTATCTTTCTATCTCTCTCTCATTCTCTACCTCTTTATATATTTCTCTTCCATCTCTCTCTCTCTCTCCATCTCCATCTCTATCTTCCTCTCTATCTCTATCTCTTTACCCCTCTCTCTCACTCTTCCCCGCTCTATATATCCCTCTTTCTATCCATATCTCTTTGTCTCTCCCTCTCTCCCTATTGCGAACATAACATGAGTCTATTGATAATGGAGCCAAATTATCTTCCTGATTTAGAGGTTTTATTTTAGTTATGTTTGGATCCATGTAAGTTGATGCATATTTGATTTTAAGCCATCACTTCTCCATTGAGACATTTGATCCACAAACAAAAAAATTTGCTAAATGGCCTACCAATTGACCTTATGTATTGCACAAATGCAAAAAATAGACCAATTTTTTTCCTGATTGACCTTCCACACATCTTTAATGTACCCATTGCACTCCAAGGTGCGATTACTAGTTTCATATCTAGAAAAAAATGGTACAATGTGTAACAAGGGGTTGGAACATATATAATGATAAGTTCTTGTGATTGCTTTTAGATGACCTTTATTCCTCTTTCTAGGGAAGATATATACATCATTTTGTATGTTAACATTTTATTAGGTAAAGCCTAGAAAGATGTATTAATATGCAAAGTCATAGAGTTATAATTTTGTAGTGAATACGAGACATTTTTTATTTAACCTAGAGACTAGGATCACAATTATACAAATAAGGTAGTCTATAATCTTTCCCAAAAAATCATGGGAAAATAATTAAAGCTTTCATTTAAACAAAAATAATAATATCTTTGAATCTTTTCACTCATTTTTGTATGGTGTAGAAAACTTGTCAATCTCTACTTCACGATGGTTTTTTCTTCAATGTGTTAACAATCTATCATGCCTTTGGCTATCTACAACCTAACATAGACTTCAAACTAGTATAGATTTATCTTAAATACATCTATATAAAATATGCTGAAAAATATCAATCTTGATTTATTTTACTTCAAATTATTTCATTTTACTTTAACATTATTTAAGAATTATTTTATTTTATTTGCATTGTTTGCTTTATTTTTATATTTGTAAGTTAAGAAATTAAATTTCAATGTTTAATGTGTCATATGCCATCTTGCATGATTGGAATTGTATTAAATTTCATCTATCATGAGCTCCACATCTATAATATGAAGTGTTTTTCATCCAAAGTGTTGAACGAATGCCAACATCCCTATATATTTTGGCTAGCCAAATGTTTCACATTAGTAGACGATGTCTTTCAAGTCCAAACCTAAACATTGATATAAACCGTAGACGATCGTATTATTCTTTTTAGTTTATTTTAAATTTTACGTGTGAGAATTAAATATGTCTAGAAGTTTAGACCCAAGTGGTTTATAGACCAAACATCATTATTAATTATGATTAATTAACATGTTTCAATCCAAAAATGTCATGAAATTCTTAATCTAATTCCACCCAAACACTAAAGATGTTTATGAATCATTTGAAATCTACTCATAACCCTTTCAACTCTAGATTTTATTCATACTTAATATGCTTGTGATCATCAAAATAATATGTAAAAGTTACTATTATAACTATACAAATTTAATCTCTTTGGTATGTGGTTATTTGAAACTTCTCATGCTTGTAGGTAAGAGAGTGTAAATGTCATTTCAAATAGGCCCTCTATTTTGAACTCATTTATTAGTGACAAATAATAGATGGAAATTCAAGAAAATCAATTGCTCATTTGTGCTCTAATTCTAGGAAAGTACAAATCTCTTCAATTTCCATGTCTACATGTGGGAGGACAACCACAAAAAAAGAATGGTCACCAAGTTCTTGTTCAAGGGTGCTCATTTCTTATTATTTTATAGAATAGGAGGGGAGGACAAGGTAAAAATAATCTATTGAGGTGTGATGATATTACACCTCATTTCTTAGTTACCAAGTTACTTTTACCTTCATGAGTAAATATGGTGATAAATGTAAATCATGACTTTAATATGTTTGATAAGTGAATGAAATACTTAAATAAGCATTAAGATGTCATTGCTTTTGAAGGTATGATTATATTTTATACTGATGGAAATGTGATGTATGAATATGTATTGCAATGTGAATACTTTAATACTTTGATGATGCAAATGAATTTCATGTGAACAGCTAACTACCTTTGTGATGCACTAAGTTGGATGCAGGAAGGAGTCAAGGCCTCAGGTAAGAGAGGGGTAGTATCACTCAGGAGAAGAACTTGGTTCAGTATCCCTAAATGAGCCTAATTAAGTATACACACACTAACATCCTAGTTTGGTCTAGTTGAGCCGGGTTAGTTTGTGAATTGGGTAAGTAATATTTGGTCATAGTTTGGGGGCGATTTAAATGAATTTGGTTTTAGTCTTTGGTTTCTTGATTGTTCTTGGTTTGAATTAAAGTGACCGAGTCTTTGTATTGGGTATATGCATGTATGTATAAAAGTGATTCTAGTATCTTGAATTGATTGAGACTTGCATGAATATGTCATATTGCTATATATGTATATATCAAAGAAGTCGATAATAAGGTAAGGAATATATATATATATATATATATTAAAATAATGTTATACATATATATATGTGTAATATATATATTAATATATATGTATATAATTATGTTAACGTAAACGTATATACATACATATTAATATATGTATAAATATATATAATTATTTTAATATGTGTTTATATATTTGATTGAAAAATAATACATTTAATAGTCTTGTGAATATATATATATATATTCAAAGATATAATATATATTAATAATATATGTATATATCATATATTTTTTATATATAATAAAAAGAGCTCTGTAAAACTAAAGCACACAGTATAGCACTTAAAGAATAAGTTAATGTTGGGCACACAAGGTATAGTGAATTCATATTTAAAAATTTACAAGTAAAAGTGAATTGATTAGTGAATACACATATGGAAAGGAATGAAAATGAGTGCTTAAACCACACTATAGTGGGAAATGCAAAATGATTAAGTTGTTAATAAAGAATCCCACGTGTTGTCATATATAGTGAAGTGGCTAAGTTAAGAGTTGCAAATGAAGCACATATAAGCCTAAGTCTCAAAAGCCACTAATTAGCGCATAAAGTATTTGGCATCAAACCACTAGCAAAGAGAATGAAATATGGTCATGTTACAAACTTTATTAACAAGCTCAAAAAATGAGCCACATGAATATGAAAGCTGGTGCCAAGATAAATGAAATCTGAAGCATTTATAAGTCTATTATTGTGCTTTAAACCAATGCATAAGCTTAGTAGAAGCATGAGAATGAGTCAATTTCTACAAGCTAGCTAAGATAGTTGATTTGCAATGCAATAAGGAAGTCGTAGCTTGTTTTTTTGAGTTAGAATCATTGTTGTCACCAAAAGAGGATTGAATTAGCTTTAATAGAGAAGTTGGACTGTGTATGTATTTGCAATTGTTGATAATTTTTGTGAGAGGCTAGAGTTAAAGCTAGGTTGAGCTTTGAAGGAGTAGCAAACGAGATTGTGGAAATTGAGCTTGGAAGGAAGTAATATCAGTTGGAGCTATACTTCCAAGCATGATGATTTCTATTTCTCTATTCTTTTTATGTTGAAATGCTATTTGTTCTTGAATGACTTTTTTTGTGAGAAGGATGATTTAAATGCATGATAAGCTTGCTACTATGAAGTTAGCTTATTTCTTATTATGGATAAAGCTTGCAAGATTCTTGGTAAAGTCTTGTTTGGTGAAACCCTTGATTGACTAGCATATACATATATACTTGTAGACACCTAAATTTGGACAGTTAATTTATCCAAATTTATCTCTTTTCATCTAAAAATCCCCTTATCCGCATTAATTAAGTAATATCACTATTATTTAATTAATACCTCTAAAGTTCTTCTAATCCCTAAGGTATCTAGTTAAATAATTAAATAATTTTCCCCTTTCATCAAATGAATTAAATAAATATGACATTTATTTAATTCCTCATATGTCGCATCCTCCACCATTTTTATCTAATCCTAATCCATATTCTAATCTCATCATTAGGGATGTGCACATACCTAATCCTTGATTACGATGTGTCACATCCTCCAACTTTTGCAAGTTGGCCTCTAATCTCTCTTAGCCACCTAACCCTCCTCTAATCCTTCATTAACTAGCCTAATCAACTTCTCAAGGAATTTTTAATTCCTTTTATCCTTCCAAGGAATATTAAATTCATTTTTCTCTTCCCCATTTGATCTTTGACTTGTCACATCAAGTCACATGTGAACCCTTCCCCTTCTTCCACTTGCTTCTAATATATCATTAATTTGTCTAATCAAGTACTTGCACAACCTTAATCACTCAATTAGGTCAACCTAATCCTCATATCATTTATGGAATGTGTCATAAGTCAACCTTATTAAAGGCTTTCTCCTTTTGGAGAAGGCACTACATTCCCCATGTGAATTTTTAATTCACATTTAATCCCCTAATGCATTCGTTGGAATTTAAAATTCCTTTTTCTCATCCTCATGAGGATATTTGAGGAATTTTTAATTCCTCACATGTCCTCTCACCCACATGGGGACAAGGAACTCCTTTATGAGGAGATCTTGTCCAATCCCAAGGTACTATGTACTACCTCCATGTCATGTACTCTCTTTCCACCTCATGCACACATCATCCTTTTCAAGCCACTTCACATGCCACATGTCAAGATGTGAGGGCTTTTGAGTTCTAAAATCACCATATCCCTACATCTTGGCTATGTTGGTTTAATCTCAATCGTCCATTTCCCTAGAGAATTCAAAATTATCTATAAATACCCCCTCTTTTCTCTCATTTTGGAGGAGATCATTATGCTAGCCAAACTCTTGCAAAATTTTCTCTTGAGCCATACTTAGCCAAATTCTCATACTTGCATCCATTTTCACTCATTTTTCATCTTTATCTCATCTCATAGCTTGCATCTCTTGCCACTAAAGGAGCATACAACATCGAAGATCGAAGGGCCAACCCAAGGACAACTCAACAAGGTGAAATATTTCATTTTTCTTAGTTAAGTTAATCATTAGGCCAATCTTGAGGTGTAGGGTGTTTGTAGTTGTTATTTGAACTCTTTTTTTTGTTGTTCATTTTATAACAAGTATTTTTGCCCTATCACAATACTAAATTGGAATTGGTGTGGTTATATTGTTATTAAAACTATACTAAGTTTGTTAAGGCTATACGTAAGTTACATAAGTTGTGAAGTATGGGAAAATAATATTACATGGAAGTAATATCTTGAATTTGTTAGCTTATGACATTGGGTAAACTTTTGTGGATAATGAGGGAATGATAGCATGATAGACATGTCATCATTGATTGGTTGCAATGTCATGCAAACCATATTGATAGTTTATACTTGATTGATTACTCATATCTAATTGAAAGTAGGAAGAGAGTCTTTTCCCTAGGGTTAGGGTGTATACTTGATTGTTATATCAATATTCAACATTAGGGTTGAAAAATGTACTTTTTGATTATGTTATTTTCTTATTTTCTGATTAAGAGTCTATTCCTATTCACAAAATTCAAGAAGAGGACTCACGTTTTGGTAACCCAAAGCCATATTGAGAAGAGGACTTGTAGGTACAGAAGCATAAAATATTCTCAAGCTAATGTCCTCCAGATTATACACAAATGTAGTGAACATTGTAAACATGTGAATATTTGAGGTATATTGAAAGAGAGGTTTTATGATTTGTTTATGATCACTTGATCATTACATAAATTTTGATTGAAACCCTAGGTTGGGAGTAACCTATTTGGTTGGGTTGTTTACTTGATTATTGAATGAAGCAAATAGGTTTGGATTAACTTATATGATTTGACTGATCATTTGATTGTTGATTATATCTTTGATTGAATTCATTATTGTTGAAGATTATACTTTTCATTGAGGTCATTTATTGATGAGGTTATACTTTTAATTGAGGTCATTTATTGTTGAGATCTTATTTTTTAATTGAATTCATTTATTGATGAGATCATACTTTTTAAAATGGAGTCGATTAATTTTGTGACATTATGCTTATTCGTGTGGATAACCTGGTTATTATTGGTGTTAGAGTAATCTATGGGAAATGGTGTAATCTAGTTAGTCAAGTTGTTATGTCATCACTTTATTTTTAGAGAGAATGTTTGTAAAGAGTATGAATGGTCATAAAATAAATCAAGTTAGAAAGGTGGGTGAGCGTGTGAACTCCACTCAAAGTATTGGGTGATGAATACTTTGGCCAAAGTAGTGTAAGTTGCCACTATTTATACTATCAGTTCAATGTGATCGAAGTTTGCATACTAGGCTGAGATTGTCATACATGTAGGTTGGAGCCACTATATGGAAAATCTAGTTATGTAGGAAACAACACCATGCTCCGGGAAGGCTAGTATTATGAGGTTACCAAATCAATCTCTTCGTCAAAGGGTAGGGCCATCTTTCCAGTTAGGTCGATGTGTGGGGAATTGCAATAAGTCCGTAGTTGGTAGAAAAGCACTTGAGTGATGTTCTCCCTCATACAGTTGGTAGCCAAGATTTGAGGATGTATGCACCAGTACTGGGGACAACTAAAATGTATGCGCCAAGGAATGGGGACATATAGAATGTATGCACCAATGTTGGGACATCTGGACCATTTGTATCTCTATATTAGTAAGCTCCTAGAAGCTATGCATTCATGTTTACATCTCTATGGAAGTTGTAAATGTGAAATGTTATCATGAAATTATGTAATATGGAATCGTTACTTGGGTTTTTGTAATGATTCATTGTAATGCAATGGAAAAGTTTGGAATGAGGTTATTTTAATCATGCATATTGTTATTGAACTAGAAAAGAAAAATTGTATTGCTAAGTAATGGCTTCTTAAACTATTCACTAGTGGGTAAAACCTAGTAAAAATTAGTGGGTAGAACAATGTGTTGAACAGTCCAGATAACTGAGAGGGGGGTGAATTAGTTATTATAAAAAAATTTTATTGACTTTAATTAATCAAAAGCAAACTCAAATTAATTAGATAATAATCTAACAAATATGAACATGAAAGCACACAACAACATCAAGCACAATGAACACCAAAATTTACGTGGAAACCCAAGAAGGGAAAAACCACAGAGAATTCTAATTCTCAATTATAAACACTAGTTAAGGTGACACCATTTAAGGTGATTTTTACAAGGGTTCACTACCAAATTTCTTATTGCAGGTAAGGCTCACTGTCAGTGGGCTCACTACCTGACTATTACAGCCAAAGATAAAAAGGCTCACTGCCAACAGAAAATGGCTTATTGCTAGAAGAATGATGAAAGGGAATCCATCACTGAAATAACTATCACCAACGATGACACCAGATAAAATCTCATTGTTTGCTACCTCCGGTCGTATAATTTCACATACTTCACAATGTCTATATTTTTAGATTCAGATTCATCACGCTTTCTTTTATTAAACAAAATCAATTTTTACTTATACCATTTCATGCCTTCATAATCTCCTAAGTCATCCAAACACAATATCTTCATGATCTCCTAAGTCGGCCAAGCACAATTTGAATTAGGTCACCACAAAACATTCTGGCGGTGGAAAGGAATGAAACATGGATCAAACAAAACCTCCTTGCTCAAATAAACACTCTACATATTAACCATGATATCCATAACCAAAGAATTTAATATACATGTTACAATGCAAACAATGTTCCAGATCACATTAACCAATTTCCAGATCGGTTTGGACCCATAAAAGTGTATCTCATTATGTTGCAAAATGAATGGGACCAGACAAGCACAACCAAAGATATATCATCATAGCACAACATTCATAGCACACCAAAGCATCAAAACCAAACCTTAATCAATCAACCAATATATGTTGACATCAATGACAACCATTAATGACAATAATCAATAGCATCACATTCCAACAATCTCCCCCTTTTTCATTGATGGCAACATCCATTAACAACAAACCAAACAACTCAAATATCAACTTCTTGTCTTCTTTTCTTCTCCCCCTTTGACATCAAAGACAAAGGAAAAAGCTCCCTCTGAAAAAATTACTCCGCTCCCCCTATGAGAAAGCCTCACAACATTGATCCAGATAAGAGTAGCATATAATACCTTGGACCAATGCACACCCTGGTGAAAATTACTAAAGACTAGGAGGGGGTAGAACCCCTAACTTCTACTGGAGATACTCAAAAGTATCTTTTCTCAATAGTTTTATAAAAATATCTACAATCTACTCTTTTGTAGGTACATAATCAAGTCTTACCTCATTGTCCAATACCTTCTCTCTCAAGAAGTGATATCTAATGGATATATGTTTCATTCCAGAGTGTTGTACTAGATTCTTGGAAATGTTTATTGCATTGGTATTATCACATATAATTGAGATCCGTTCATCAAATGATATGCCAATTTCCTTTAGCCTTTTTTTCATCCATAGTACCTGAGTGCAACATGAGGATGTTGTAATGTATTCAACTTCAATAGTAGATAGAGATACAAAATATTGTTTCTTACTTGACCAAGCAATCAACCGGGAGATAAGGAAATAAGCTCAACCACTCATGCTCCACCTGTTATCAACACATCTGGCCTAATCAACATCAGTATAAGCTATCAAAGTGAAATATGAGTCCTTTGAATACCATAACCTCATATCTTTTGTACCCTTTATATATCTAAATATCATTTTTACTACAACGTGTGATTCCTTTGGTTCTTGTTGAAATATAGCTGTTAAACAAACAACATACATAATGCTTGGTCTAGTAGCAGTCAAATATAACAATCCTCCAATCATTGACCTATACATGCATTAAATTTAGGTGAATCTTCTTTTGTCAAATTGCATCTGGTAACAAAAGGTGTACAAACTAGTTTGGAATTATCCAATCAAAATTTCTTCAATAATTCTTTGGTATACTTGGATTGAGAAATGGAAATTCCTTTGTTTTTCTGATTTACTTGTAGTCCAAGGAAGAAATTTAACTCACCTATCATATAAATTTTGAATTCCTTCTGTATTTCATCTACAAATTTTCTACACATATCATCATTTCATCCAAAAATTATGTCATCAACATAAACCACAACAATCGACATTTGATCTGAGTGAATAATGTAGTATAAATTATTGTTAATAGATCCCTTATGAAATCCTTGTCCAACCAAATACTTATCTAATCTTCCATACCAGGCTCTAGGTGCTTACTTCAATCCGTATAAAGCTTTCTTCAACCTACAAACAACATCCAGGTCACTTCTAGACTTAAATTCCTCTGGTTTCTCAATGTAGACTTCTTCCTTTAGTTCTCCATTCAAGAATGAAGATTTTACATCCATTTGATAGAATTTGAAATCCTTAAAAGCTGCAAAAGCTAAGAATATCTAGATTGCTTCCATCCACGCAACAGGGGCATATGTTTCTTCAAAATCAATACCTTCAATTTGAGTGTAACCTTTGCAAACTAATCTTGCTTGTTTCTCATTACCTTTCCCTTTTTGTCTAGCTTGTTTCGGAATACCCACTTTGTTCCAATTGCATTTTTGTCTGTTGGTCTGGGCACAAGTTCCCAAGTCTAAATTTTCTCTATTTGATCAAGCTCTTCTTTCATTTCCTTCACCCAATTCTGATCATTGCATGCTTCTTCCATAGTCTTTGGCTCATTTTTGAGAGTAGACATAGTAATACCTGCTCTTTAGCTACTTTGCTTCTTGTGATGATTCCCTTATTCTTATCTCCAATAATCTAGTTTTCTGAGTGGTTTCTCTATACATACTTTGGGGTTTTAGTTGTAGTTGTTGAAGCCTCCTTTCTCTCTTCTTCTTTCTTATCCTTTTCCCCTTTGTCATCTAAGTTATCTGATTTATATTCAATATGCCTACCAGGATTTCTTTGAATATCTTCTTATACTTTCACATTCACACTTTCAACTATCTTGTTTAGTCTCTTGTTGTAACACTGATATGCTTTGATTCTTGTAGAGTAACCCAAAAATATGCCTTCATTAGCTCTACTGTCAAACTTTCCAAGATTGTCCTCATCTCTTTGGATGTAGCATTTACTTCCAAGTTTTTTGAAGTACTTTACTATGGAAGCTCTTCCATGCCATAGCTCATATGATGTCTTTCCATAAAACAAGACTCTGTTAAGATTGTATATTGTTGTGTGTATTTCTTCTTTCTAGTAGAACTGTAGTAAACCTACTTCCATGATCATTTCTCTAGCCGCTTCTTGAATTGTTTGGTTCATTCTTTCCACTACACCATTCTGTTACGGTGTTCTAGGGGAAAATAACTATCTTTTAATGCCATATTTTTCACAAAATTTGTTGAATTCATCAGAAGTAAACTCTCTCCCTCTATCAGATCTTAAACACTTGATTCTTCTGTCAACTTCATTCTCAACTCTTGCCTTGAAAATCTTGAATTTTTCTAAAGCCTTTGATTTTTCTCTTAAAAATGCAACCCAAGTTAATATGGAATAACCATCTATTAAAAGCATGAAATATTTATCACCTTGTAAGCTTCTTGTTCTAGTCAAACCACATAGGTCAATGTGTACAAGGTCCAACAATCTGGTAGATGATTCTTCTTTTCTTTTGAATGTTTCTTTGGTCTGCTTTCCTTCTTGACATCCTTTGCAGATAGTGTTGTTTGGTTTGGTTAGTCTTTTAAAATATCTGACTGCTCTTGTTGAAATTATCCTTACCAAATTGTCAAAGTTGATGTGAAACATCCTCTAGTTCCAGAGCCAACTATGATTATACTGAGAAAATAAGCATCTCTTTCTAGCTCCTTCCAGTTGATACATATTCCAACTTGTTCTTTTTCTAGCTATAATAACAGTTCCAGATCTCTTATGGATCTCACAACCATCATCCTGAAACACCACAGTATAGCCATTTTCATACATTTGTCCAACTCTCAAAAGATTATGATATAAACCCTTCACATCGTAAACATTGTCAGTGTTATGTTTTCCATCAAAGGTAATAGAACCAATTCCAACAATTTGTGTTGTTTTATCATCTCCAAATCTAACAAAACCTCCATCATATTTCTCAAGCTTCACAAACTTACTTTGATCATTGGTCATATGATTCAAACATCCACTATCAATCAACCATTCATCTCTATCTCTTTTAACAACTAATGTAGCTTTAGAGTTATCATTAGATTTTAGACAAATATTATAGATATCAAATCTAGGTTCATCCTTTTCCACCAAAAATAAACAATCCTCATGATTTGATTCATCATCTAAAATATTGGCATTCTCATTGACATAATATTCCTTCTTATTTATCTTTTTAAAAATTTTCCTTGTTCCTTTTTTCGGACACTTAGTTGCTAAATGACCAATCTTTCCACATCTAAAACATTTAAGAGGTAACATACCTTTGTACTTTCCAGTACCTTTATTTAGTCCCCTTGTGAAGTTTGCTTCCAACTCATTTGAACTTTCACTATCCGGATCTTCTTCTGTCTTTGTGGCTTTGAAGGTTGTTTTAGATTTCTCCTTTTCTTTTCCAAATTTCCTCATCTCAAATGCAGTCAAGGTTCCAAATATTTGCTCTCTGATGAATTTATTCAGATCATAAACTTCTTCAATAGCTGAGAACTTGTCACTATAGCTCTCTGGTAGGGTCATTAGAATCTTCTCCATTACATCTTCATTTGTTAGAGTACCTCCTTGATTTTTGACTTCATTTACTCACTATCAACTCTCTGAAAGTAACTTTCTATATCCTCACCTTCTTCCATCCTCAAGTTTTCATATCTATGCTTAGCTGCCAACTTCTTTGATAATTTGACTCTATCATTTCCTTCATATATTTCTTTCAAATTTTCCCAAACTACATAAGTGGCACCCAATGAAATAAATTTTGTTAACTCAGTCTTAGACAAAGCACTAAAGATTGCATACCTTGTCTTTTCATTCTCTTCATAGGCTACAATCTCATGTGCAAAAGAAGGACCATTTTCTAGTTCAACATATTTTGTTTCAACATCTTTCCAAGTCTTGTAGCCTAGAGAGATCAAGTAACCTCTCATCTGTACTTTCTAGAAATTGTAGTTAGATTCATCAAACACAAGAATTGTCAATTTGTGCACCATCGGATCTACCCCAAGTGGTTAAGCTCTTCTTCGAGGAATAAAATCTTTGATACCAATTATTGAACAGTCTGGATAACTAAGAGTGGGTGAGAATTAGTTATTATAAAATAATTTTCTTGACTTTAATTAATCCAGAGCAAACTCAAATCAATCAGATAATAATCTAATAGATATGAACATGAAAGCATACAACAACATCAAGCATAATGAATATCAAAATTTATGTGGAAACCCAAGAAGGGAAAAACCATGGAGAATATTAATTTTCAATTATAAAACACTAGTTAAGGTGACACCGGTTAAGGTGATTTTTACAAGGTCTCATTGCAGGTAAGGCTCACTGCCCGACCATTACAGCCAAAGATAAAAAGGCTCACTACCAAAATAGAAAGGCTCATTGCCAACAAAAAATGACTCACTGCCAGAAGAATGATGAAAGGGAATCCACTGCTGAAATAATTGTCACCAATAATGACACTGGATAAAATCTCACTCTTTGCTACCTTTGGTCATATAATTTTGCATATTTCACAATATCTGGATTTTTAGATTCACATTCATCACACTTTCTTTCATCAAACAAAATCAACTTTTACTTATACCATTTCATGCCTTCATAATATCCTAAGTTGGCCAAACACCATATCTTCATAATCTCCTAAGTCGGCCAAACACAATTTGAATTAGGTCACCAAAAATCATTCCTGTGGTAGAAAGGAATGAAACGTGGACCAAACAAAACCTCCTCACTCAAATCAACATGCTACATATTAACCATGATATCCAGAACCAAAGAATGAAATATACACATTACAATACAAATAATGTTCCAGAGCACATTAACCAATTTCCAGATCAGTCCGGACCCATAAGAGTGTATCTCATTAGGTTGCAAAATGAATGGGACCAGGACAAGCATGACCATTTAGATAGATCATCACAACACAACCTCTGAAGCATGCCAAACCAGATCACCAAAGCATCAAAACTGAACCTTAATCAATCAACCAAGATATGTTGACATCAATGACAATCATTAATGACAACAATCAACAACATCACATTCCAACACAATGGGCATACTATAGATGAAGTATGGTGGACACATTAAAATGATGTAAAGTAAAAAACATGAAAGTACATGTTCATTGATTTTGATATCTTTATAGTATTAACTTGATTAATTTTGTATTGTCATGATGCATTCTACATACATAATGGTCAAAAAGGTCAATAGATAAAGAAGAATTATATGGTCATTTTGTTTTTATTTTTTTGTATTTAAATGTGAAATAACCATGCATGAAAAAGATGGAAGGATGATGCTAAACCCAATCTAAAGAAAAGGAATGATAGTTCTATTTTAACTTGTATAGAGGTTTTTAGATATAAAAAATCATGCTCAACTACTTTTAGAAGTTCATAAAAAGATACGAGGAAAGGATCATCATCTAATAAACAACTTGAACATAAATAAACTTGATTTTCATCCCATGTAGACATAATTTCAACATGAATAAAGTGACAAAAAATGAAATCTTAAATCCAAACCAATTTAAAATAAAGTATGGTGTATGAAAATTGATCCTAGATCCAACTAGGATTAGCTTCTTTTCACTTGACTCCATATTTGGACACAAAACCAACTAGAGTTGATGATTGACTTGTTGCCACAATGGAGAGCCAATATTCTAGGGTCTTGTGTCTATTTTTGTGTTGTGATAATGATTGATAAATTTGATGTGAGATTTAACAATCCTATTTGACATATAACCATAGATCTAAAAATGTAATTTATTACACAAATGAAAATGAAAAGTAGCAAAAAAGATTCAAATCTTAGACTGAGATACAAAGAAGAACCTATGACATAAATTTGGAGCTTATTTGCAAGGAAAAGGGTGTCAAGTGCCCTAGACTAGATATCTTCTTTTTCAAATCTGCAAACTCTGAAATGTAGGTTACAATCTACTTTGTATTTTTTGGAGGTATCTTATGTTGAAACTCCTAGATCTGATTTGCACACATGAAAAGAGGGGGAAAGGTTGTGTTGTATAGGGGCTTTCCTAACTCAAACCCCATTTTGACATTTCTACCTCCACGTACAACAAATGATGTTGATCAAAATGGCATACCCCAGGTTAGGTAGAGGCCAAAAAATGATAATTGATTGAAATGATAAATTATAAATGATAAATGATAATATTATCCTGATGTGAAACCCTTGATGAAGTGATGTCACACCATAATTTTCCACAAATATTGATTGATGGATGCTTTGGTTTCTTGATAGATTTACAAGAGGTTAGTTCCCAAAAAACATAATAGATTGGCGTAGCTATCATGTAGAGGATAACTCAATACATATTCATAATTTGGCATGATTGATCATAATAGCTCCTTGTACACAATTTGATTCATTCTTGATGTCTTGAAAGCTTGATCTTGATGGATGAAAATTTTGTAATAATGCTACTAAATCTACCCTTGAATTGCCTTGACTAATTTTAGGATCTTCAATTTTCTTAATAGATTTCATAGGATTTCAAATGATGAAAAAGATTAGTATTTATATGTAACTCTTCTAATTTTTTGAAAATAAAATACCAATAGCTGACAAATGAAATTGGAAACTCAAATAATAAAATATTGATACCAACATATGCAAAATAGAGCCAAAATGGGTTGGTCAAGGGCATGAGATTCCTTAGACCAAATCCATCCTTTTTAATGCCTAATTTGTTGAGGGAAAATATTAAATGCTAATTTTCAATCCCCTTGTTTTATTTTTCAAAGATATTCATAAAACGGGTAATTAAATGCACAATTAGATAGGGGGAGCTAAACCTAGTGTGAAATTGTTAAGGATAATAATTTTGTTGCTACATTTAGCCCCCACTCTAGTGAGAGCATGAAATTATGCTCAGACTCATACTAAAGTAAGAATATAAGCCAAGAAAAGTTCAATGATCCAAACATTAAAGAGAACGAACAACATCAAATCTAGGGGATCCGCTAACCCCCAGATTCAAGATCCTATGTTAAGATAATATAAGGAAAAAGGAACACATATAATCATGAGGTGCAATGAATCGTGAAAAACATGAAACATACATAACAAAGACATAAAACATAATGAAGACACAAAGAAAACATAAGGCAATACATGAAGCAAACACGTGAAAGGTACAAGGCAAACAAGATACCATACACAAAGTAAACACACCAAAGACATAAAGAAACACATATCAAACATAAAAAAAAATTAAAATTAAAATGCAATAAGACATAAACACAAGGTCCATACTAAAAAGGATTCAGGTCAGTAAGGTAAAGAGACCTTAGTCTTAAATTTCTCTCAAATACCAAACATCATCCATGTAATGTGTTAGACAATATGGTGCTCTCATAAGGATTAGCAAGATGCATTATTCCAAATCACTCATGAAACACATGACTCCACTAGAAAACAAGTTGTGTTATGCTAGGTGGCTATGTAAAAAATGATCAAGTTCATGAATCAACAAATTCCATTATGCCAAATCCATGGACTTTTTTTTCCAATCACACTTCAAGGAGCATAAAAAAGTTCAACATCATGGGGGATGAATCGATGCTCAACATCACAAGGGACAAATTGATAACCATGCCTTAGGGGAATCATTAATAACACAACCACCAAATGGGTATGCCAACAAGTCAACACATGGAAGAGCACCACAATCAATAAGTTATATTTTAGGATTGTTACATACAAAACATAATTAATTATCCATAACTAAGTTGCACAAATCCATATGTAAATATTGAATTATAATTATAATCATTGTAATTTTTTTAAAAAGGTCACCATATTTATCAAACCCAATTTACATTCATAAAAATAAATTTTGTAAGAGGGAACCTAACCATATTAATAAATAACCATAAACATGTACCTATAATTCTAGAGAGATAACATCTACAATATAATTTGTAATATTATCTTTTGGCACTTCAACAAAACCCATTTCCTTCATGCAACTAAGTTTCATTGATTCAAACACTAGATAACTTTGACACCTACTATATGTTAGGAATAATCATTAACTGACCCTCAAAATAAACTCAAAACATATCTCTAACTACCCTAAGGTCCAAAACCCTAAATACAAAATTATAGTAAGAAAATACATGATCTAAATGTACTCCCACCCAGAATGGGCATCCCAAATTTAATGGTAATTATTAGAGGTATAGAGGTAGCTAGGAAGATTAATAGAGGCAATGTAAAGTGAATTAAAGTAGCTATGATAGCTCTCCTGTATCAATGGTAGGGAGGTAGGAAAACAAATACAATTCCATTGAATTTGGTGCTCAAAAGCATTTGAAAAAATAAATTGATTATTATGTTCCATCAAAATATACCAACCTCTAAGAATTTTTCAACATTTTGGGAAAGAATTGAAACTATGTCAAATCTAGGAGGTGGTTCAAGAACCATATTAAATCATTGACAAACACATGTCTTTATTTTTATTTCATGTAGGAGGAGGAATAGGAACTCTAAACCTTGGTGAAGGTTCCAAATTATAGGTTCTTGGGAAAACTTTGGAAAATTTATCCTACAAACTCCTATATTTTGGATCCTTTTCATCCACTAGTAAATCTTTGAAAACTTCTTATGATATCTATTTTGGTTCTAAAAAATCTTGTTTAGAACTATGTATTCATACAGAACCATATTCTTAACAAGAACTTCATTGAGACCTTACCTAGTTATTATAAATTTCCCAACATTTTCACTTGACTTAGTAAATTTCACCATTGAAGGTTCATTTCCTTGGAGGAACTCTTTGGAAGGAAAAACTAAAATTTGTTCGACACTCAGAACCATGTCTAGAACCTTAGCAAGTTTGTGAATTTAGAAAAGTTATAAAACAAGCATAAATTTTTTACGCTTAACACATTCATCATTTATTCTTCCTTTTTCCTTTTTTCACACATCAACATTAGGGTTTAGGTCCTATGAGTAACTTGCAACTATGAATATTTGCATAATATTCGAAGGAGTAGGAAATAGGAACCAATAGAATATTGGTAGAGATTGTGCCCTACAATAGAAACAAAACATGGATCCTAAGGTTTTGAGTGCAATTTAAATTCCAATGTCCATAGAGGATGAAGATGAATATTATAAGGAGCATACTCTAGGAGGGAACTAGGAAGTGGAAGATAAAATTCCAGGTCTCGGTCAAAACCAAGGATCTAAAAATAATCATAAATCCAAGCTAAGTGAGAAATAGATAATGTGAAGGAAATAGAAAAAGGAACTAAAACCCTAATGTAACGTCCCCATCAAGAACTAATACCTGAGAGGGAGACAAAACAATGTTTAAGAAGAGGAATCAAGGGTAGAAATGAACATGAAATTTGAACCTCAAGTTCCAAGTTCCCAGAGAACTTTAAATCCTACAAAAATCAAAGGCATGACCAACAATGAATTTGTAAAGTCAAAATGAGTGCAAACAAGGTATAAAGGCATACATCTAGATCTAAGAATATAATATTTTCCAATTTTTTTCAGCACTTTAACACCTACCAAGTTGGTGATAGGGTAGGTTTTATATTATTAAACTATTGAAAGTATAAAATTAAAGTTTACCCAAGTAATTGAATTCAAAGGAGTATTGGTTAACTATGGTCAAGAGTTAAGTTCATAGGTTAAGGATAGAATATGATTGATGAACAATAGGTGATACCTAGAAATTTTCAATTATAGTAAAAAAATATCTTATATATTCCAAGGAGTTCAATCTTCACTAATTAATGAAGTATTATATAGAAGGAACATACATGAAGTTCTTCTTAGATGTATTGAGCAAAATACCAAGTTCAAAATTTATTATATGAATTCCATCAAGGACTCTTAAGGCGACACTTTTGGGAACAAGCTAAAACTACAAAATTTATCTATCTAATTATTTTCCAAATATTCATACATAGTCACAAATGTGTCTAGAAGTGCCACAAATATTAGTTTTTGGGAACAAGCTAAAACTACAAAATTTATCTATCTAATTATTTTCCAAATATTCATACATAGTCACAAATGTGTCTAGAAGTGCCACAAATATTAGTTTTATCATAAAAAAGAGGAAAATCATACCCCCTCTACATCCTATATTCATGGATGAGACTTTTGAGTAGTGGAGTTTAGATTTCATCAAGATGATCAACCTAGTGTAAAGGGTCGTTTACTAGAGTGAGTATTTCAAAATTTCATTAAATTTATGGTATTTTCTTACAAACATATTTAAATTATTATCCCTAGGGATATCTAATCGATTCCAACAAAAAATTAATTAGGATCATAAAAAGAATTAGTTCTAAGTATGAAAAGTAATGACACCTAAATCTTTAAAAGTCTCTATGGGTAGATCAAATTAATACCAAGAGGATAATTAGCATATCACCATATGCTTTGGTCTATGACAAAGAGCTACATTTCCTGTATCTATATAATTTCCTATATTACAATTGATTTTAGGAAATTAAAAGTTTAAGAGAATGGATTGTTAGAAGTTTGAATTTTAGAATCACAATATATTGAAGATAAATAATAATCTATAAGGGATTTAGTATTAAAACACAAATATATAACTGAGCATTAGTTTGACAAATGAACTTTAGAGCCATATTTTTAATTTGGAGATAATGTAAAAAAGAAATGAAACCAAGACATTATACAAAATTCAATTCCTTATGGAATAAAATTTTCAAAATTTTAGCAACAAAAGAGCATAATGTATTTTACCTCATGATAAAGGAGAAATTATAGATATCCCAATTAACAATATACATCTAAACACCATTAATATATTTTTGGGTTGACACCCCTTGTATATATGTACTAGAGTTTATTTTGTATTAATGTGTTCCTTCTTTCCAAGGATTTTTCTTTGTTTTATTTTTGGTTCGTATCCTTTGGTTTTAGTGCTCTGTGATCAAGGTGTTGGCATCCCAAATTTTATGTGTCTCATTCTACTATACTTTTCTTAAAATGTTGTGCATTTATAATTTTCTACCCTTTACTAATAATTGATCTAAGAAACTCTAAAATGTGTTCTCTAAGTGTCAAATGATGCTAATAAATCCATAAAATTCTAGCTTTGTGACCACTTCTAGTGGTTTCCTTTGTATTTTTTTGTCTTGTTAGAGTTTCAGGGCTTCAAGTCCATTCATCCTTCCATTCGTTTTCTATCAATCCCAAAACCTACTAGAAATATTGTGAAATTTGTGTAAGTATTTAATTTGATAGTATTTTAGTTCTTCAAGGTTTCTCTTCCCCTCTTGCTATCTTCTCCTTTCCCCAACTATCCAAATATTTTCTTTTTGTCTAAGTGTTTTGAAGTGTCAAATTTCTCCATTCCATCATTCCATTTTCAAAATTTTCATTCCAACTATGTCATCCCTAGAAATTTGACACCCTACCTTTTACGGCTAAGCTTTGTCTTGATGAAAACATGCTAATTTCATTTATTCATTAAAATTTTAGACTTCCTCATCCATCCATCCCTTTGGGTACTCATTTCACAATAACCTTGGACCTCAAACTCTAATCCATTTAACCCAAAATTTATTTGCATTTTGGGACTAGAACTTTTATCATTCATTATCCAAGAACCTCTTTCCCTTCATCCCTTAAATCCAAAGATTCTTTCAATTAATTTAAAAAAGAAAATAATTCTTGTGAAGTTAGACTTTTAGCCATCTCTTTAGAGGTATCCCCAAACCTCAATCCCAACAAATTTCCTTATTGGGGTTCCTTTTAAACTTTCCCCCTTATCACATCCATTCTAGCATGACTTTCTAGTCTACCCTAACACTCTAAAGTTACCATGTGGCATGACTTTCTTGTAACCTTTGATAGTCAAAACTCCTACCATTTCTCGCTTCAAACGCCACCTACTCTTTTGAATGACATAGAGCTTCAATATTAACCTAATTTGGCCCTATAACTACCAAGTTTAATTCAAAAATTCTAATAAACCATTATAAATTTATATTTACATAGTTCTAAAAGAGGAATGTGGCACTCAATTCATGCCTTATTTGTTGTTGCTAATCCCAACATCTCAAATGTTGTCTCTAGGCTATTATTTCAAGGAATATTTTGGGAATTTTATTTATTTATATATGAAGCTTCACACCATTAGTTTTAAACCTGAATGACAAGTGAAAAAGGAATTATTTTATCAATATTCTATATTTTTCATAGTTTTTGAAGGGGTATTTTTTATGTGCAATATTGATGCAGGAGCATCCAAGGTGAAATATAAATCCCGTGTCACCAAAAATATTTTTAATTCAATTTTGTTTATTTTCAATAAGGGCTTAGGGATTTGGAGAATAAATATTTTAATTTGCAACATTATAATTTTCCCATGTGGTGATTTGAAGAGATAATTTTTGAAGGAATTATGCTTTGATAAATGTTTCTAAAGCATCTCCAAAGGGAATATGATTCTTGGGAATTCATTTACAAGAGGGAACCACTCTTCTTACATGTTATTGCATTATCTTTTGCATGCCTTGCATGTATTTTCATGTTGGCCACAAGCTTTGCATGTTGTTGCATGTCTGGGTCGTAATTGTGAGACCCAGTCTCAGTAAAATAGTCATAACTTTGTCATATGGTAACAAAATTAAGAAATTCAAAATGATACGGAAAGATGGAAATGAGGCACACCAAACTTAGGAACCATTTTATAAAATTATGAAGAATGATAGAGCATTGATAGGCAGAAAGTAGTGGGTTTTGTTGGTGGTTTAGTGGAGGTTGTTATGAGAAACCAATAGTGGTTTCTTCTCACACAATTTCTATATGTTGATGCTTGCTCATTTGGCGAAGTTGGCTTTGGAGGAGTTGCAGGTTTATATAACTAGATGTTGTTGGATTCAACATAGAATTGAAGACTCCAAGTGTTGTAGATTTTTGTATGTAGAAATCCCATGTTGTAAGGGAGCTTATGAGCTTCCGCATACTGTAATCCCAATTCATATTTGTTACAATAAAATATAGTGTTTTCCTTCTTGCATATGTTGTGCTATTTTGATTTGTGTTATGAGTTTTTAGATTTATAAGGGGAGTTTATTTCATCAGTGGTATCAGAGCAGGAGTTCCTGAGTGTGTAGGCAGAGTGCCGAATGTGAGGCAGTTTGCACCAGGACCTGGGGGTAGAATGTGTGTGATTTGTGTGTAGATAGATTGTCGAGTGTGAGGTATTCTATACTTGAGAGGTTGAAGTTTGAGAGTGTGTGGTAAGTGTTTGACAAAATGTCAAAGAAGAAAGATAACAAATTTGTCATAGTTGTGTATGTAGGTGAACAAGGAGAAAATATTGCAAAAGCATGTTTTGAGGAAGGCATAGAGAAAGAGAGTGAGGAGGAAGAGGAAAATGCAACAAATTTTAAAGAGGTTGTAGCAGAAATAAAAGAGTTGAGTGCAATGGAGAACATTGAAGAAGAGGACACTGAAGTTGAAACAGTAAAAGATGAGGTAAAACTTGCATCTTGTGAGTTAATTAGTGATTTTTATTTTTTTATGAATTATGTGAATGAAATGAGTGAATATGAGGAAGCTAAAATTTTTGTTGCAGTAGTAAGAAAGAGAGGAAATATAAAGGAAGGAATAGATAGGAAGTTTCAAATTATGGTGAAGAAAAAGAAATAGGTGGATAAGGAAGAATGATGGATGAAGAACAAGCACATGATCTACAAATGTTTATGAGTTAAACTCATGAAAAATTTCAAATTATCATGGATGTTTGATGCAAGAGCATCCAAGGTGAAATGGAAATCCCATGTCACCAAAAATATTATTATTTCATTTTCATTTTTTTTTTAAATTTTCAATAAGGGCTTAGGGGTTTGGAGAATAAATATTTTAATTTGCAACATTATAATTTTCCCATGTGGTGATTTGAAGAGGTAATTTTTGAAGGAATTATGCTTTGATAAATGTTTCTAAAGCATCTCCAAAGGGAATAAGATTCTTGCGCATTCATTTATAAGAGGGGACCAATTTTCTTACATGTTCTTGCATTATCTTTTGCGTTCCTTGCATGTATTTGCATGTTGGCCACAAGCTTTGCATGTTGCATGTTTGGGTCATAATTGTGATACCCAATATCAGTAAAATAGTCATAAATTTCTCATATGTTAATGAAATTAAAAATTTCAAAATGATCTAGAAAGCTGGAAACGAGGAGCACCAAACCCAAAAACTATTTTAGAAAATTTTGATGAATGACAGAGCATTGATAGGTAGAAAATGTCAAGTTTTTCTGGTGGTTTAGTGGAGGTTGTTTTGAGAAACCAATAGTGGTTTCTTCTCACACTATTTCTATATATTGATGCTTGCTCATTTGGTGAAGTCAGCTTTGGAGGAGTTGCATGTTTACATAACCAGATGTTACTGGATTCAACATAGGATTGAAGACTCCAAGTGTTGCAGATTTTTGTATGTAGAAAGCCCATGTTGTAAGGGAGCTTATGAGCTTCCACATACTATAATCCCAATTCATATTTTTTGCAATAAAATATAGTTTTTTCCTTCTTGCATATGTTGTGCTATTTTGAGTTGTGTTATGAGTTTTTCAGATTTGTAAGGGGAGTCTATTTCATCAAATATTTATAATTATGTTGGTTAGGGTATAGGTACCCCTTGTAGTCACTTTGGTAAACAAATTTATAGGGATTTCCTATAAGTTTGAATGTTTTTCCCTTTTAGCATGGCTTGCAATGAGATATAAATCCTTATTTATCATCTTTAAAAGGAGGGGAAAACCAATATGGAGAAGAACTAAGAATAAGACATTTTAAAGATAGCTATAATTTCAAATCTAGCAAAGGGAAATATATTTTGTTGTATTTTGATGATTTGGGTTCATCTCAAATGTGTAATGAATTTATTTTATCTCTAGATAATGAGTTTAAAGCATGTAATAAACCTTGATTGAGTGTCTCTATTGAATTTTTGTCATTCTTGGATGTGTGTGATCAATTAGCTAGCCAGATGATTGCAAAAACCCTACAAATCTTTTGTATTGTGTATTTTTACAAATAATAAAGAATGTTTTTAGGTTTTTCTATGAATTACTAGTTATATTCATCTAATATTTTACAAATTCAATTATTTATTTGAATGCATGCATAGAACATATTTTTTTTTATGTATTCTAAGAGGTGTAGTGTAGTTTTTAGTGAAACCTTCATTAAGGTGTCACATTGAGATTTTAGTCATTGCATGTTTTGAATAAATTTATGGATCTATTTTCTTATAGGTATTGGTATTGATCTAATATTAGCAATATTTTTGATGAATCCAATACATTAAATAATTCAATCATAATCATTTTATTTTAGTTTTATGTTAGTTAGGGCGGGGCCCCTAGCTCGGTTGGCTAAATCTTTCCTATTGCAAGAGGTTGGTCATGAGGTATAGTCTCCCCCATCCCTTGTGGCATCAGAGGTGTGTCATGCCAGTGTCTCCGGTCATGTTAAAAAGTTTACCAGGCACACTACAATTTATAGGGGGTCGTGCTGCCCGATTCCTGTAGTATAAAAAAAAAAGTTTTATGCTAGTTTATTCTATATTTTAGGTATAAGTGCATAGTAAAAATAGGGGTTGTTAATTCTATTTTTTTATAAAAAATTATGTCTAGCAAGAGTTTATGTTGTCTACATGTGTATAGTCTTGTATTTCAAACCAAAAAGGGTATATTTTGACACCAATATAGGGATTCTCTATGTAGTGGGTGTTGGTGTTTTTTCCAGTACACCCTTAAAATTCTCTAAAGGGTAGCCAACCCTTATAATCAAGAACCTTCAAGATGAATGGCCAACATAACAAGTAAATGAATCTAAGATATTTAATCCTTCACTTTAGGCTCTATGGGACCTAGGAGGGTTTCATTTATTGTGTTCATTATGATTTATTTGATGGAGAACACTTTTGTGCACATATTAGTTCCTATAACTTGCAAATAAACCTAATCCACTAAAGATTTGGCTGATCTTTGAGTAAATAATTGTTCATTTACCAAGAATAAGGAGGTATTTCAAATACATGCTTCATGATTAAAATATTTTAAGTGAATTGTGTTCTTATTCTAAATCCATGGCCGATTAAATCATCAACACCTTCAATTGTAAAAATATCTAACAAACAAACCAGTGCTTCATCAATTGGGCAAAGGAGTCAAAAATGAAATAAACAGTAATACACAAATTCTTTAACTCTGATAATGATGGACTATTTTCATAATGCCTTGCAATGTGAAAACTCACAATATCTAAAACATAACTTCTCATCAGATCCTTTGTAAATTTTCACAAACCTGTGATGCTCTTTAAGCATTTAATTAACCCTTTGAGTTAAAGCAAAAAAAATGACACACATTCAATTGAACATTTGAAGATAAATGATAATACCCTTGATATTTTCATTTATGACTTGCAAAAATTTTCAATAGGAGAGTAAAAATTTTAGAGATAAGATTTGTTTCAATATCAATAATTTGCATAAAACTAATTTAAGGCTATTACATATATGACTTCAACTTGTAGACACCTAAAAATGACCTAGGCCTGCAAGCTGCATTTTTACCACTTTCGTCCTAGCATAATTATGACATTTAATTATATCCTTAGTCCACATTCGACTATTAATTAAATAATTTATAATTGTTTAATTAATTAATGTCCTTATATTCTTCATGATTATTAAATAAATAAATTTTATTTATTTATTAAATATGTCATTAATTGTCTAAGTCTTCCCTTAATTAAATAAATTTCTTAATTTATTTAATTCCCCTTCATCATATATTTCTTCCTGATTATTAAATAAATAAATTTTATTTATTTATTTAATATGTCACTAACTATATAATTAAATGAATTGATTAATTTATTTAATTAATTAATCTTATCTTCTAAATTAAATAATTAAATTTAATTGTTTAATTGCCAATTTAATATTCCTCTCATTTTAAATAAATCAATTATTTAAAATGTCATCACAATCTTAGCTGTCAGTCCATTTTGGTAAATAATCTAAAAAAGATTATTTATTGTCTCATAAAATCTATAATTTGAATTAATTTAATTCAAATTAGTAACTAATCTTCCAAAAATCAAGTAATCGGGCAGATTCTTGATTTTCCAAATCTAATTTTCAGTTCAACTCTTATCTTCTTGATTTTTTGAATCTCATAAATCAGGCAGTCTTTATCTTCTTGATTTTCGAAAATCCTTATTTTCTAATTAGTGTCTCATTTATTCTCCACCGTTGATCCAATTATCTGAGATATTATTTTGACCATTCGATTAATGAATTTTCCCTAACCCTAATTAGGGTTTCTCAGGTTTAATCTGGACCTCTCCTTCTAGGTCTTTCTTAGAATTTAATCTCATCCGTCTGCTCAAAATTGTGTTTTCTATAAAAAAACTTTTTGCTCATAATTTTGGGATCCAGTCATTTTTAATATAGGCATTACAGTCATTTAAGCATTGGTAGTCATTATTTTTATTCATCATATTGTCATAGGCATAGGCATAATTTTATCAATCCATCACCATTTGCATAGGGCTTTGGCATTATTATAGGTTGCTCAATTCAAAATCTGAGGGCCTCATTGACTTGCTGCAAATTAGAAGGTGCTATGAAGGTGAAGCATGGAAGGAAATGAAGGTATAATTGTTCTTTGTTTTGATTTTCCATTGTTCTTGATAGCCTCTTTGGATTTTTGATGTTTATTCATTTGATAAACTAACCCCATCTAAATTTCCATCCAACCTCATCTAATGGCCATAAATTCATTATAACTGCCACTGAGTATTTTACGAAGTGGATTAAAGCCATCCCATTGACATATATTACCGACAAACAAATATCGAAGTTCATCCTTAACTACATCATTTGCTGGTATGGCCTTCCGCAGTCCATCATCACTGACAACAGACGTCCATTTAAAAACCAAGACGTTCAGGAGTTATGTGATCAATTTCACATTCAACACCATTTTTCATCTCCATACTACCCACAAGGAAACGACCAAGCTGAGGCGTTGAATAAAACTATTGTCAAAATTCTCAAAAAGACTGTCAATGATGCTGGCCGTGACTGGCACATACAAGTCAACCCTGCTCTGTGGGCTTACTGAACTAGCATTCATACACCTACAGGAGCCACTCCATTTGCCCTAGTCTTTGGAACTGAGGCCATCTTACCCATTAAGGTCAAAATTCCTTCGTTACGGGTCTCCCCGAAGGGTCTAACTAATGAAGAGGAGTATCGACAGTCACGCTTGCATGAGCTGGAAATGCTAGAAGAAAGAAGGAAAAATTCACTAAACCATCTCCAAGCATATCAGAACCATCTTTGTCGCAGCTATAATAAGAAGGTTATGGTCAGAAATTTTGACATTGGTGACCTAGTTCTCATGCAGAATCCCAAGAATCAAGCCGACAGAGAAAAGCTAGAAAAATTTGAACCAAACTGGTTAGGTCCCTACATTATCATATCTTCTTTCGATTCTGGAACTTATCAACTGGACACACCAGAGGGAGAACAACTAACAGAGCCCATTAACAGTTTACATCTCTGAAGGTTCTACGCATAGCATCAGAAGATTCGGTTGAAAACTACAAAATACAAAAAAAATTGAAAAATGATAAAAAATTGTTGCCTTGATAAAAACCTGGCAAACAGGCATCTTGGTGACACCAAAAAAATCAAAAAATCAAGAAAATAGTAAAGAGAAAAATGATTCGTTCAATAGTGAAAACTTGGCAAACAGGCGCTTTGGACAAGTACCATGGCGAAAACCTGGCAAACAAGCGCCATGTGTAGTCAATCATTGCTCTGCCATCTACTGTCACTTTGTCTACCTTGGCTTAGGATGGAAGGTATTATTGCCATTATTATGCAAATCGCCACCACATTCTACCCTACCTGTCATAGTGGATAAACGATTGACATCAAGTCCTGACGACTGTCCTTCTAGTAAGCCAGCAGCATCCTGTCCGTGTTCCCTAAAAATGGCTAAGTCCTAGACCTGACTGGGGGAAAAATTATTATCATGAAACTGCAGTGGATGCCTCACATGATCTTGGCAATTGGCAAAAAGTCCTGAAAAAAGACAAAAACATCGCAAAAAGTCCTAAAAAAAGACAAAAACATTGCAAAAAGTCCTAAAAAAAGACAAAAAACATTGCAAAAAGTCCTGAAAAAAGACAAAAACATTGCAAAAAGTCCTTAAAAAAGACAAAAACATCGCAAAAAGTCCTGAAAAAGAAAGAAAGAAAGAAGACCAAAACATTGTAAAAAGTCCTAAAAAAAAAGACCACAAACATCATAAAATGTCCTAAACAAAGACCTAAAGATTATAAAACGTCCTGAAGAAAACCACAAACAAAACATCAGACTGCTCGAAGGGCACGAACACATGGTCATCTCTTGTTAAAGTCAGTCATATCAATTAGTCTTTGTCATTTGTTCGAACTACGTTGTCTCTGCGCGTTTGCTACATAGGCAAGACTCATATTTGAGTCCCTAAGACATTAGGTCAGTCCATTTAGGTTTGTCGGAATAAAATCATGATGCAAACTTCTGTTCTTTGGACAAAGTCATTGGTCGTGTTGAACTACGAGGTCTCTGAGTGTATGATGTAGGCAAGGCCATCTATCGATGAGCCCCCGAGGCTGCACTAGGTCAATCCATTAGGGTTCATGACACTACACTGACACACACGTCAAAATATTTTTGAGACAAAGCGAATCATTCCCAAATGGGTAAAACTCCTAAAACAAAGTAAACAATTATTTCTTCAGCATGACAATCTCATCAATAGGTCAATCATATCATCATAACCAAATCGACATATAGTCAAACATAAGTCAAACCCAGTCAAAGCAGGTCAAATCATCATAACCTGTCAAACTGTCAACTTTAGGTTAATCTTCAGATGTGTCCTTCTGAAAGATAACCTCTGTCATTCATGCCTTAGGATGTGTCCTTCCTAGGCATCGTCACTGTCATTCGACATTTTGAGGGATCCTCTTGGCATCTAAGGATCGCTCCTCTTAAACTCAATTTTCTTTAGATATGTCTTTCTGAAGAGCCAACTTTGTCATCTATGCCTTAGGATGTGTCCTTCCTAGGCATCCTCATCATTACCGTCACATGGAATTTGGAGATTAATTCTCTTGGCATTCATATTATTCAGGATGTGTCCTTCCTGAATTTGGCAAATTTAGACATTTGTCGCTTGAGTAGCATCAAAGCTTTAATACTCGGACATCTCATCGTCATTAAACCTGACATCTTGACATCAGAACAATGGATATCCAGACGCACTTGGCAAACACTTGACAATTGTCTTTTAGTTTTTATCATGATATTAGTTTTTTAGCGAGGTCCTAACTTTGGGATTTAGAAAAATGATGACATATCATGGTAAGGGCTCTATTTTTGTATTTTGAAAATCATGCTGCTAGTTTCTCAAGGATGTCTTGGAAACAGGATTTAGAGAAGCAACGACGTTTCATGATTTGTCCTTGTCTTTTTCTGCATGTGGTTGATTATGACAAAAGACTGGGGCAATCATGCTCTTAGTATAAGTCATGATCATCCTTGTCTGTGACTGCTTGTCTTACGTGATGGTACGACCTTGCACACCTTGATCTATGTCATATCATGGTGTTTCTTGGCCATTACGATAGTCTGCCCAATGATGATTAAGAGCAATAATTACTAATGTCCTATGGTAAAGCTTTGAAGGATTTGGTCTAGGAATTAACATGCATTTTTCATCGGTTTGGTCATCTTCTCTCCTTTGGTCTGGTCATCTTCTCTCATCAGTCTCGTTGTCTTCTCTCATCCATCTCACGATGATATCCTATGACATCCAAAAACATAAGTGCATACATGATCATATAAACATTGCATTAGGTCCATACATACATCATCCACAACATTAAATCATACACATAATCACAAACATTGCATTAACATAATCAACAATAGGACATCCATATATTAAATACATTATGCACATCATTATCATTTCATATAAATAAGCATTGCATCATCATGCCATCAACATCACAAATAAGCATCATAGGACATACATGCTACATCATAAATCAACATCATACATCATACATATCATAATGCATTAAATCAAAGAACATCACATGTAACACATGTAGGTCGCATCAAAACTGCATCATCATATAGTATCATCTCAAAAATGTACAAAGTCACAGGATAAAGTCATGGGATATCCCAAAAATGGAGCTCGCAGGCTCAATAATATACATAGTGTGTCATAATAACAAAATGCCCCTAGGGTAGACTCTCATCATCCCCTCGAGGCAAAGAATGTGGAGGCGGAAGCTCTGTCACTGGCACTGAAACAATAGGTGGACTTGTCGCAACCTCTGCTTGTGCCACTAGTGGAGCTACGAAGGATGGTGTCATCTCAATGGTATAAAACATCTGTGATGTCACTGTAGCTGGACTCTGAGAAGTAGAAGGATCAACCACTGGTGGCTGTACTTGTCCTGACCTTGGCACTGAACCAGTCGACCCATGACTGTGACCCGAATGGTGACTCAGGGTGTGCCAGCGTGACTGATGTGAATTGTGCCCTAAAGTGTGCCCTATTGAGGTAGACCCTCCGACACTAGTCTGACTCCTACTGCCATTGGCACTGCATGATCTGTGGCCACTGCTTGTCCTTGACTGTGACCAAGACAAAGTAGGATCCCGTCGCTTTGGCGGCACTACCTACTCATACAAAGTCCTGTACTGCCCCAGTTTCGTGCTCACCCTAGCCAACTCCTGGGCCATATCCCCCATGGGTCCTGTACATAAAGCCGTGAACTGTGTACACCACTGGGCTGAATCCTGCTGGCGGATCACGGCCTAATCTCGCTCTCCCTGAGCCACCTCTAGCTCTCCTTGCAGTGACCTGACCTGTGCCATGCTGGCATCCAATCTCTACTGTAGGTCCACCACCCTTTGATTTGTAGTAGCATCCTGAGGCAATCTCGAGGAGGATGGTATCTCCTCCTCTCCCTCCACCATCTGCCATCGGAGGAGTCTCTCAGCCTCATCCATGGCATCGTCCTCATCGTCATCATCCTCTACCACCTCCTCCTCCTAACCTCTCACATCCACCTCCTCCTCCTGACCTACCACATCCACCTCCTCCTCCTAACCTACCACATCCACATCCCCCTCCTAACCACCCACCGCCACCCCCTCCTCCTGCCTCTCCACCTCTGCCACATCCTCCGCTACATCCTCTGCAACCTCCTCCTCTTGTCTCTCCTCACCCTCTCCCTTATGTTGGGGCTGCTCCTCTCTCTCCCCCTCCTCACCAACCTCAGGAATTGCATCTAATGCTACTCTCGCCACTCGTGGGTGCACCCTCTGGGCCTGTCTCTACCCATCCTGCCGTCGCCTCCTGCCATGTCTGCCATTGTCTCCACCTCTACCTCCATCTCCACCCTTGCCTCCATCCCTGCCTCCATCCCTGCCTCTGTCTCTACCCCTGCCTCTATCTCTGCCTCTCCCCCTACCACCTCGCCTAGCCTGTGGCACCCATGGAATCACTTATCGTTTGTCTACTGGTGCTGGCCCATCCAGATCTGTCAATGGCATTGGTTTGCGTGCCTGCCACCATAAATCATAGTCCGCTGTCGTCCTAGGATCGGCTGCTCCTCCCCTCCATCCCCATGCCTAGGCTACTAGCCCGTCAATCTGCTGCTCTGCAAAAGCTACTGGAATGGCTAGTCCCCACACATACTCTCGGGATGATCTGGCATACTCGGCTGTCCCCATAGGTACACCCTGCAGCTCTCCGAACTACCTCAGGACACGCTATGGTAGGGACATCTCAATAATCAGTGATGTCTGCACTGTCCTGCCAATCAGATATCTGAACTGCCTACACAGACTCAAGTGCTCGTCCTCATCACAGTCTCGGTAGGGTCTCCAGATAAAGGATATCATCATGTCGATACGATGCCGCCACCAACCTGTCTCACCCATATGAGTTTGCTATAACGCACCGGCATAGTAATAGGCATAAGGCATACCATCGGCCAACTGTGGTCTATCAATGGGAGGTCGGAGTATGGATATGTGCTCCCAGACCCATATCATCATTAGCATAGTCCCACACGAGATGCTCTCTCCTCTCCTGTAAACAACATCGTGCAACTGGTGGTAGAGTGTCCCAAGTAAGCAAGGACCCCAAGCATAAATGATCTTGTCTCGCCTCATGCCAACCAAGACATCACCCCAACTAATAAGAAATCCATGTCCCCGACGGTCGGGAACCAAAATGCCTACAATCAGAGTTGCAAGGAATGCATCAAAGCGACCATAATGCTCTGCCAGGAACTCCCACCTAATCTCATAACCCTGGATGCCCAGTCCAGCACCCTAATCTCGATAGAAAGCATGGAAGGTCTGCTCGCCATGTCGAGGGCCATAGACGATCCGCTCCCCTCAGATCAACACCCGAAGAATCCAGTAGACATCCTCCAAGGTAATCGTGGCCTCACCTGTCGGCAGGTGGAATGAACAAGTCTCCGAGTGCCACCGCTCGCACAACACCGTCAGTAGTCCCCTGTTCACCCGAATGACAGGCATGAAAGCAACATAGAATAATTCTAATCGCATCAGTCATCCCCACTCTTGTTGGCTCAACTGGTCAGCAAACCGAAACGTTGTTGGTCTGCTCTCACAGGTATAAATTGGGGCAAGCTGCCTCTGTAAAAAGCCAAGCAAGTCGTCAGAACACTCTGAGCAAATTGGTTAATATTATCAAAATGCATCTAAGGTTACGCAAACATCAAAACAAGCTCTAGACAAGTGAAAGTCAAATGCGTCACAACAAAGAAATTGTGTCTCAAAACGTTAATTGTGTTGTTCCGCACATCAAATGCGATCCAATATCGCAAATGCATCACTTTTTCACACTTGCATCATGAATTTTAACACTTGCGTCGCATATAAGCGAATGCGTCTCGTTATCACAATTGCGTCGAAAAGACAGGCGAATGCGTTGCAAATGAATGATTGCGGCATTCAAATATTCAAATGCGACTCGAAATGTTGAATGTGTCGTAGGGATTAACAAATGCGGCGCAAACCACCATTTTGCCTAAAATCCCTTTCGCACTTGCATCGTGACGCATCAAATGCGTCGAAAGCGAAGGTGAATGCATCGAACGCGAACGCAGTTGCGTCGCGGCGCAGATGTTGTTGGCCCTACAAATTAAAATTTGACACGCAAAACGAGAAAATTACAAGGCAAGGCAAGGGTACTTATGGCTGGCTCTGATCCCTCTGGCCATCTGAAGGTTCACACAATCTCCCCGTGATGCTTTGACACTGGAATAACCATCCTCGCTGTGCTCCTTTTCGCTCTGGGCTCTCATAATTTGCAATGTAAAAAGTGGAAATGAATTGACTTTTACCCCTTTGTCAACTTATTTATAAGGTCAAAATGACATTTTTCTCAGGTGAGTTACTGCTGGAGGCTCATTTGACCACCTTTGACTTCCCCGTTGACTGTCTTAAACATGTCCAAATCCGAAACCAAATGGGCCACTATTTTTCTGGTCATCAGATTGATTTATCAGGACCCTTTACAAATTTTTCTGTCGCCGGACCAAAATTTGAAAAATTTCCCGAGGGGGCAATCATACTCCGTACCTTCATTGGGGCATATTCTCAACTTGTTTTCTTTGTCACAATGCGACAAGCGATATTATGACAAAGAGGGGCAAAATGTAGACACCTAAAAATGACCTAGGCCTGCAAGCTGCATTTTTACCACTTTCGTTCTAGCATAATTATGACATTTAATTATGTCCTTAGTCCACATTCGACTATTAATTAAATAATTTATAATTGTTTAATTAATTCATGTCCTTATATTCTTCATGATTATTAAATAAATAAATTTTATTTATTTATTAAATATGTCATTAATTGTCTAAGTCTTCCCTTAATTAAATAAATTTCTTAATTTATTTAATTCCCCTTCATCATATATTTCTTCCTGATTATTAAATAAATAAATTTTATTTATTTATTTAATATGTCATTAACTGTCATAATTAAATGAATTGATTAATTTATTTAATTAATTAATCTTATCTTCTAAATTAAATAATTAAATTTAATTGTTTAATTGCCAATTTAATATTCCTCTCATTTTAAATAAATCAATTATTTAAAATGTCATCACAATCTTAGTTGTCAGTCCATTTTGGTAAATAATCTGAAAAAAATTATTTATTGTCTCATAAAATCCATAATTTGAATTAATTTAATTCAAATTAGTTACTAATCTTCCAAAAATCAAGTAATCAGGCAGATTCTTGATTTTCCAAATCTAATTTTCAGTTCAACTCCTATCTTCTTGATTTTTCAAGTCTCATAAATCAAGCAGTCTTTATCTTCTTGATTTTCAAAAATCCTTATTTTCTAATTAGTTTGTCTCATTTATTCTCCACCGTCGATCCAATTATCTGAGATATTATTTTGACCGTTCGATTAATGAATTTGCCCTAACCCTAATTAGGGATTCTTAGGTTTAATCTGGACCTCTCCTTCTAGGTCTTTCTTAGAATTTAATCTCATCCGTCCGCTCAAAATTGTGTTTTCTATAAAAGACAATTTTGCTCATAATTTCGGGATCCAGTCATTTTTAATATAGGCATTACAGTCATTTTAGCATTGGTAGTCATTATTTTTATTCATCATATTGTCATAGGCATAGGCATAATTTTATCAAATCCTTCACCATTTGCATAGGGCTTTGGCATTATTATAGGTTGCTCAATTCAAAATCTGAGGGCCTCATTGACTTGCTGCAAACTAGAAGGTGCTATGAAGGTGAAGCATGGAAGGAAATGAAGGTATAATTGTTCTTTGTTTTGATTTTCCATTGTTCTTGATAGCCTCTTTGGATTTTTGATGTTTATTCATTTGATAAACTAACCCCATCTAAATTTCCATAGATACACAACCCAAGAAAATGCTACAATTCTATTCATCAACTTTTTACAATATATCCTTTCTACACTTAAATTCTACCTAAACCCTATACTGGACTTAAAATTTGACCTCTATAATGAGCCATGAAATACCTTTTATATGCCAAGGGAGCAACAAGCATTGGGCTCATTATAGTTATATTTCAAGAATATTTCATTTCAAATTCTAATTTCATTCCAAAAATTTCCCCGAACGGTTGCTTGTAATCATTTGTTGAACTAGGGAAGCAAAATTCACTTTATTTCACCAAAAAGGAACCGGCCAATGCTACCAAAAGTTATCCTTAACTGCCAATGAAACTTTGCATTCCAACCACGTTGAGCCAAAATTTTTCCAAATTAGTGCAAAAGACAAAACCAACGTACCTGGAGAATGCAAACAATAACCACTGCAACAATATCATTATCAACCCAAAAATTAAAACCTAGAGACCATCTTTCTTAAGCAGAACCAGAACCAACACCAAAACCAAACCCATGATACACACGGCCACTACACATCCTTGTAGGAAATGGGGAAGAAACCTCCACTCCTTCCTCTTCTTTATCCTTGCTAGCCATCGAGTAATCACGCCCACTTGGAGTCTTCACAGAAATTGGGGCAATTGATATCACTTCCACCCCCGGGGTTGCCAATTGATTCAAGAGCATAAGATATCTTTGGTAGCCAGAATTAGTTTCAGTTTCACTATCAGAAGGACTGTCAGTGATAGCAATGGGGGAATTTTTCCTTCCATAAGAAGCTCGACCATACCTAATCTTCCTTCACATTGCCCTCACGAAACTCATAGACTCTTTTCCTTTGTCCTTAGTCGCTTCTGTGGTTGCAACTCAACTTCTCAATCTGTGGCTACATCTAGTAGGGACTGATGTAGCCTTCTCACTCTAGGCCTCCTCCCTGCCCTTTTCTTTTATAGTTACAGTAGCTACAAGCACGTTCTGCTCGTGCTATGGAACATCATCATGAGACTTTTGCACATGAAATCTCAGGGACCTTCACACTTCTAACACATAAGTAGTTGGCTTGCTCATCTTCTCCACAAATGCAACTTAATGAACATGGCTCACACTTCTGAAATTCAAGATTTCACACTCTTAATTGCAATGGTGAAAATAGGGACAATCAATCTTCATTTAATAGGATAATTAGGCATGATAATCATCAATGCTTGATGAAAATCACATGAGAGAGCAAGCAATCAACCATTGGTGTCCACATCTTCATTGTTAATTAGCTAGGTACATGAAAATGCATGTATTATTCTTAATGATGGTAGGAAATTAATTCCTCACACGCACTGGGATCAAATTGATCACTCCTGTAGAACACACGCTATTAATGCATAATCCTCACAGAGTTAAAATGACTATCACATGTCTATTTCTTATATTTGAATATCAACCGTCGATTTCTAAATGAGATGGAAAATTGAGCAGCTCTAATCAAGTCAAACCAGGTTTGAATTTACAAGACCCCAGCTTGCCAACTTTAGCCAATAGAAATTTGTTGATTGGGAGCTACATCATTTCGTCCACAGGCTCTACCACACTTTGCATGATGGTCAAGAAATTCCACGTGTCCATCAATCGTGTACCTCACAAGCCTTCTGTTAGGCATTAATTAAATGCTGCGAGGTGTGCAATGAACAAATAAGATTAACTCTAACTCTACATAATAGCCATTGATCTCCCCATCATAAGTCATCTGACACTTGGACAAGGATTAGACCCCATTGTGTCAAGGACACATGTCACAAAATTGAGTACCTTGCACACCCTTTGATGACTATTCATTAATGCCCGCATAGTATGTGATGGGCAGAAAAGATTTAATCTTCAAATACAATGAGCCAAATTTTTGCACATGCCAGAGGTTGGTCTTAAAATGGGGCCATGACTAGGCCGACGATAATTAGACCCTTGAGAAAAATGACTTAAACTTAAGTCTTTTAGTGGTGAAATATTTCACCAAACTTTATAAGTATTTAGCATGGGACAATGTGCAGGTGACCTTTTTCCTAACGAAAAAGGGTTGGTAAATAGACACATTCAAAGGCTCAAGTGATAATTAATTTTACCAGTAACCAGCCAAAATAAGTCAATTCCAAATTAAAATTCCAAAGGGTTTTAAGGTAGTTCACATTATCAAAGAGAGTTCACACACCAAGTCCCTAACCCCATCCTTGGACATAAAGCTTGGAAATCATGATCCAAGTCATGACTTTCCTGAAATTTTGCAAGAATTTTGGAAACTCTATCAGTGGGTATGGTTTGTACCAAGGTAACTATTAGAATATTATAATACAATTTATTTTAGCACCTTAGGGAAACCCTCCTTGATCTTGTAGAACCAAAAGTGAAGGAGGTATTACCCACCTTAATAATTAATCCTACGTGTCCCAACTTGCATGTAGGTTTCATGATAATATTCCTAGGTCTGACATTGATCTAGGAGGATCCAAAAACCTCAAAATTTTTTCAAAATTTCAAAATTATCCAGAAGTGGTCTTAGATTGAAGAGCTTTCTGACACGATCCCAACACAACTTGAATCACATCAAAAGGAGATTGTACATGTGAGTTATGCTTGGTCAAAGGTTGAGTAAACCTAGGTACCAGAGGCCAGTCAAAGGTGAAAAATTGATCATCTCTAAATTGGTCAAAGTCAATGTCATCACAGAAATCTTGTTGCCATGATTCCAATGATGTTTGTTTCGTTGAAAACGAAGCTCGTACGTAGAAGTTATGGTTGGTCAAAGCTTGTATGCAAAAGATTTGACCATGTTGACATCAACATGGTGAAATGTCATCCAGTCAACGTCTGTACAATGACATGGCAAGTCGGACCAATCCTTAATTGACATGTGGCATCCAAGATGGACAAATACATGATGGACATGTGGCAGTGATCAGACATGACACGTGACTCAATGAATGACTGACACATGGCACACGTTAGCATCTCGTTAGCACCTGACACATGGCACCTAACCACCTTCCTTGGCCACCGTTTTGAATTTGTTGCACCAATTACACCGTTCATTGCACTAGTTACTAAAATTGGAGGTATGGGGGGTTCGATCCCCTAACCTCCCTCAAATGAGCCGGTGGTATTATTGTTGCACCACCAATGTAATGTTTAATTCCTTACAACCAACAGTTTATTTTGTGGTTGAAAAAATGTTTGACAATGTTTTAAATAGGGGCCGATGGGGGTTTAACCCTTAACCTTCTCCACCCCAAAATGGGTATGCATCGTTGTGTTGTCAAGTGCGTTGTGTTTTATAAGGGGTGGTGATTTTTTAAAACTCTTGTTAAGCCTAAAAAATAGTTATATGGTTAATAACAACCCAACAAATGAATATTTCCAAAAAACCATAAAAACCCACAAGGGCTTATAAATGAGGGATGAAGGTTATTTATTTGTTTTGATGGTTGAGCCTTATTAAGGAAATTTTTATGTATAAAAGGGGGTGTAAGTGTGTGAGTTTTCAATCAGGGTGATATGATAGAGTTTTTATGCTTTTGTGAAGGAAGGTGGAAATTTTGGAGGAGAAGAATTACAAGGTGATATTATACACCAAAAATTGTAATAGTGAGAGAGATTGTGAGGAGTTTTGTGTGGGATTTTGAAGCTTGGATGATGTAAAAAGGCATGTTAAAGCTTGGCGTCATTAATAAAGTGGTCCAACATTGAGAAGCGGACTTAGAGACGTAGCTCAAATCGAGTGAAATTTTTTATCAACCTGTGTTTGATCCTTATATCTCCTATCTTACATTCTCTCTAATTCCTTTTTAGTATTTTCAATTCGGTATTTAAGTTCTAATTACAAAATTATAATAATTAGTTAACTTTCTTAAGTTTTGTAAAGGTTAATGATCTTACTTGGTAATTTCAACGGTTAAACAACATACTCACACAATTCTGTTGGATTAGGAAAGCATTGTAATTAGGATTAATTTACAAGTGAATTTGTAAACTACTAATTATAGATCAAGTTAGTATCATAGTCCATTTGCATGAAATTGCAGAAGTGAATGTTAACTAGGTTGAAACTGAGACAAGAAGAAGGTGCACTGGAAGAATTCAATCCAAAGATAAAAAAATGAAAGACCTTTCCACTAAAGATGTCAGAGATTGTAACTAAGAATGAAGCTCCAGAGCTTGATCTGAAAGCTTTTCAACAAGCTTTTCTCGAGATGAAGTCAATGGTGGAAGTTCTTTTCCGAGAGAGGCAAGAATGAAAGAAGAGAAAGCAAGGCAAGGCTAGGAAGAAGGAGGAAGTTGAATCCTCGTTGAAAGAAGAAAAAGGTAAAGGAGTAGGAGGTGGTGGTGACCCTCTTGAACCTCCATCCGCATCCTCTTCATCTTCTTCTAACTCTTCTAAAAAGAAACAACCTGTGCAAACTAATACACCTTTGTTAAAATTGGATGTTAAATTTGATTTGCCAATATATAATGGAGAACTAGATGCAAATAAACTATATAATTGGATAAGAAAATTGAAGTTTATTGTAGAGTTCAGAAGTTTACTGAGGATTCTCAAAAAATCCAATTGCTACTCTTCGCTTAGGAGGCACAACTTTAATTTGGTGGGAGAGTAGAACACAGGAGGATCTAAGTCATTATGGAAAAAATATTTCTTCTTGGTTTGAGTTTATAGCTGCACATAAGAAACAATTTTATCCATTAGGGCATATGCAAAAAGAAATAATGAACTGGAAATCATTAAGACAAGAGAAAGGACAAAGTGTGCAAGAATATACACAGGATTTTAGGAAGAGGGCTTTAATTTTGGGTATTCCATTGTACACAAAAGAAAATTTGTTAAAGTACAAAGATGGATTATGTGAGAGTTTAAAATGTATCATACTTATGTTTAATCCAACTAATATTGATGAAGTTAGTGTGCAAGCTATCCATTTGGAAACAAGATCAAGGAATAGCCATGACAATCTGTTGATGGAATCTAGTAAGTAGAAAGGAAGCAAGAAAGGGAAAGAGAAATCACAATGAACAATTACTACAAAGAAAGAGGACAAAAAGCCTTATTTCTCACACTACAAAAAGGAAGGGCATAAAGATGCAAAGTGTTGGAAATTGCATCCTGATCAGAAGCCAAAGTGGTTTAAGGATTGAAAGGGTAAGCAGAAGTCTGCAACTATTGTGTAGGATCTTGGTTTAGGTTCTGATGATGAAACCAAGATTTCAGCTGTGGGTATCAAAGGTAATACTGCTGTTGTTAGTACTTATGCTTCTTCTCTAAGCTATAATGAAGTACCTATTGAAAGTAAAAGGAATGAATTGTTTTATATAAGGGCTATTTCTAAACAAACTAAGATTGATACACTAATAAACAGTGGGTCACAAGTTAATCTTATCTTAGAACAAGTTGTTAAGCAACTGGGATTAAAAGAAAATCCTCATCTTACACCCTATCCATTGGGTTGGGTGCATGATAATGCTCGGCTACATGTGTCAAAGCATTGTAAACTCCGATTTGCAATCACATCCAAGTTTGTTGATGAGGTAGAGTTAGATGCTATTCCACTTGACATTTGTGGGATGGTTTTAGGATGTCCTTATTTGTATGACACAAAATCCATTTTCTATGGGGAACATAATATGTATAATTTGTTTAAAGATATAATTGAATTTAGTGTTAGAGCTCATCACATGAAGAATGACAAATCTGTGGTAAGCATAGGGCATTTGAAGATGATTATAAATGCAAGCAATACTTTAACCCTTATGTCTGTAACAACTAGTGATACTAAGCAGGGTGATTCTAATCATGATAAAGTGTCATAGATAGCACAGTGTGAGGATCAGTTGCAAGAAGAGTCAGGCCTTTAGTTAGAGGTGGTAAAAGAGGGTTTGAATGTTTCATTTTCTAATAATGTTCCTATTCAGGAGATTCAAAATGTTAATACTTTTTCCTTCACATCAATGTATTCAACACTGTTGCTTGTTATTCTGCTAGCTATTTCTATGTGGATGATGAATGCGATAGTGAATATTGATGAACATGTAGTTAATTGTATCAACAAAGCTATCTCATACTTCTTTGTATTTGTGATGGGTCAGATGTTCAAAATTTCAATAGGAAGGACAAATGATACTAGGAAAGTGGGGAGACATTTCCCTAGCTCAAATTATACATAAAATAGACCTTTTGGAGGTCCAAAAGCTTTTCAATTGGGAGGAATGATCCAAGAGGATCCATAAACCTCAAAAAATTTCATAGTTTTAAAATCAGCTGAAAGTGGTCTCAAATTGAAAAGCTTGCCAACACGGTCTTGACACAACTTGAATCACGTCAAAAGGAGATCATACATGCGAGTTATTCTTGGTCAAAGGTTGAGTCAACTCAAGTACTAGAGGCCAATCAAAGGTGAAAAATTGATCATCTCTAAATTGGTAAAAGTTGGTGTCATCACGGAAAGCTCGTCGCCATGATTCCAACGATGTTCGTTTAATTGAAAACGAAGCTTGTATATAGAAGTTATGGCTGGTCAAAGCTCATATGCAAAAGAGTTGACCATGCTGACATCAACATGGTGACACGTCACCTAGTCAATGTCTATACAGTGATGTGGAAAGTTAGACCAATCCTCAATTGACATGTGGCATCCAATGTGGACAAATCAATGATGGACATGTGGCAGTGATTAGACATGACACGTGACTCAATGAATGATTGACATGTGGCACATGTCAGTATCTCATCAGCACCCAACATGTGGCACCTAACCACCTTCCTTGGTCATTGTTTTGAATTTTTTGCATCAGTTACAACATTCATTGCACTAGTTACCAAAATTGGAGGTATGGGGGCCTCAACCCCCTAACCTCCCCCAAATGAGTCGGCTATATTACCCTTGCACCACCCGTGTAGCATTTAATTCTTTATAGCCAATGATTTATTTTGTGGTTAAAAAATGTTTGACAATGTTTTTAATAGGGGTTAGCGGGGGTTGAACCCTTAACCCTTGCCACCCCAAAATGGGTATGCATCGTTGCGCTGTCAAGCACGTTGTGTTTTATAAGGGGTGGTGATTGTTTTAAACTCTTTTTAAGCTCGAAAATAATTATATGATTAATAACAACCCAACAAATGAATATTTCCAAAAAACCATAAAAAACCCATAAGGGCTTATAAACAAGGGATGAATGTTATTTAGTTGTTTTGATGGTTGAGCCTTATTAAGGCAATTTTTATGCATAAAAGGGGGTGTAGCTCTGTGAGTTTTCAATCAGGGTGATGTGATAGAGTTTTTAGTCTTTTGTGAAGGAAGGTGGAAATTTTGGAGGAGAAGAATTACAAGGTAATAGTATACAACAAAAATTGTAATAGTGAGAGAGATTGTGAGGAATTTTGTGTAGGATTTTGAAACTTGGATGGTGTAAAAATGCATGTTAAAGCTTGGTGTCATTAATAAAGTGATTCAACATTGAGAAGTGGACTCAGAGACATAACTCAAATCGAGTGAACTTTGTTATCAACCTGTGTTTGATCCTTCTATCTCCTGTCTTTCATTCTCTCTAATTCCTTTTCGGTATTTTCAAATTGGTATTTAAGTTATAATTACAACATTATAGTAATTAGTTAACTTTCTTAAGTTCTATAAAGGTTTATGAACCTAGTTGGTAATTTCAACGGTTAAACAACATAGTCACACAATTCTGTTGGATTGGGAAAATATTGTAATTAGGATTAATTTACAAGTGAATTTGTAAACCGCTAATTATAGATTAGACATACTTGGAACTTCAAAGATTATCTAGCCTTTGGGATTTGGGATTCATAACTCAAATTACCAACACAAAGTATTTTCACAGTAGAGGTTCAAATAATTTTATTGCCTTGGAAAAGAATTTTAAAAATGAGTATATATGTATTAAGGAGAGCTACATGTAAGTTCATCATAGAGAAAAGATAAAAGAGAATAATGACATGATCTAAAAGGATTATAACCCCACTTTGAAATAAATTAATTGATCTAATTATCTTTAATGATTATTTTTTTAAAATATAGAGACTAGATAGCTTAAAAGTAGGTAACCATCTGATTGAGAAAAATAATGAGGTTCATTACTATAGGTGAGATTAATCATTTCTCAAAAGCCACCACCCATGTATATTTAGTCAAAAATATCCCAAAATACATAAACATGATAAAAGGAGGGAGAAAAGATTCAGTAAAGTACAAGGATTAGGAGATCAAGAAAAATCATGCCTCAATGTGGGTTCACTAACTCACATTTATAATTAATGGTTTGATAAAATTTTCCCTTTATAGTTAAGGATTATAAATAGGGGATAATCCACTAAGAATTCTTATTTATAATTTTATAATAAAGATCTTTAGCATTCCTTGTTAATACATGCACTTAAGAAAGTGTAATTTCATAAATAATAAGTCCTTGAGAATTAGTATTCCCCTGAAAGACCTAACTAATTTGAAAATAGATAGAAGTGATGAAAAATAGGAAGAAAGTAATAGTCCTAGGTATTTGCATCCACTACCTCCAAAATTACAACACAAATAATCCTATACCTTTGTGCTATCTCAACCAAGGTTAAATCCATCCATAATGAACATTAACATGGTGAAGAAGAAAAAATATGTTAATACCATCACAATTTCTTTAACTTAGAGTTATCTAGACCTAGTAATAATATTTAGGAAGTAATGCATACAAGGATGATTGATCAAGTGTGAATAGGATAAATCTAAAATTTTGGCTTCTAGAAGTGGAGCACACCACTAGCTCAATATATAGCCCTACAAGTTTACACTCTATAGAATTGATACAAGCATACTCATTGTGTTATGATTCCAAAGAAGAGGAATTTAGGTGCTTATTTCTATATATCATAAAAATATTACATCTTCTACACAAAATGGATGCCTTCCATTATAGCTATACAAATTTAAAGAGGGCATCAATCATTGAGGATAATCAACTCAAGTTCCTCAATAAAAAGTTCAATCTTTCTCCAACCAATATAAAGTTACCACTCCTACCCATTAACATTTTAAACTTTATTTCTAATGTTCACGGCATATGCTCAATATTATATTTCATATTTAGCCTCAATGATAATAAATAGGTTTATGGCTTCCAATTAGGAGTGTTTCACAAGATGAAGACTATCACCAAGAACTAGGTCCTTCTACTCAACTTCTCAAAAGTTATCACTAGCTCCATTTAGTACAGCTTGGACATTTAATCTCTAAAATGATTTTTAGGTGCTGCTCATACATTTTACACCTAATTCTCTAGAATTTTTTTTTTTTCTTCCAAACCTTTATCCTAATGGTGATCAAAATAAATTCTATGAACTCTCTAAGGGCCATTCTTGTGTCTTCATAGGAACATGGATCACAAATTTCTTTGAACTATTATTTATTTGTTAAATTTCTTACAACACTTTCCCTTGTACACCTAGGGGAAATAAAGTGATTTATCATTTGAGTGAGAGGAAAGTATACCTCCTATAACATATTAAAATTCTATGTGACTACTACTTTAGCCAAAATATATCATGATTAGATTACATGGTTCCAAGGAAGAGGCCTTGTGACTTCCCAAGAACCTCACTAATAGGGTCTTGGTTCTTGAGTATTCCTGGTAACTCAATATCATTGATTTTGAATATGACACTAGAAGTAAGCAAAATTAATTCTATGGAATTCTCTTCTCTTTTGGTGGAATTACTATGAATTTATGATGCTCAAACAACCTCCTCATATTGAAGCTAGAAAATTCAATCCTTGAGCTCATTGATAACCATTAGAAATATAACCCAATTGGCTTTATGGCCAATTGGGTCATAAGAATAGGTCCAATAGAGTTATTTTTCATAAAAATAAGCTAGAGATTAAGGCCAATAAATTCCCACTAGATAAATATTAAAGATATTATGTAGAGATCTACGAGCTTCCCATAAAACCTCTTCCACCTTGGGAGTTATTTTACCCACTAAAAAATTCCTATGTTCCCAAGAATATCATGACACATGGACTCCATAATAATCTTTGGGATTTGAAACGGATAGAGGAAAAAATTAAATCCTACTAAAAATATAGGAAAAGGTTTGTAGAGATGAAGTACACTTTTGACTAGGTGGACATAGATGAAATATAAGAGGACCTTTGGGAAAAGGACCATGAATCCCTTGTATCAAATATCAGTTTGGAAAAAAATAAAAAAGGGAAGTATTTGGGATTTCCAACAACTAAATAAGAAGTAGAAAAAATAGAATAAGGAATTCCAACTACCAATACCAATACCAATTTGGTATAATACTATATTTAGTAGTAAACTATAGCCATAAACCATAGTAACCATCATTATACAAAGTATAGGATAAATCTTTGTAGGATCCCATTCACTAGGTTCAAATAGATTCAACATCTAGGAGCTTTGGAGTGCAACTATCACAAGACTATCAAGTTGCTCAAGTAACTCTCTAGAAAGATTCAAAGAGGTTCTAAAAATAACCTAGAAAAGGTTCACCATTTATATGAGAGTCACAAATTATATTTTCAATAGTAATAGAAGAGTCAACATTAGTTGTACAAGAACCTCCAAGTTAATAATTACAACTATAAAGCTCTCTTGATAAGATGAATAAAAGAAGAATCAAAATCTAGAGGGATTCTGGCTCTAATGGATCTCTTGAGGAAGCAGTTAAACAACACCAATTTCCATCAATTTTAATGCCCCAAAGCATTGTTGTGTCATAGGAATTATTCACCTCCTCCTCCTCCTCCTCTTGTTACTTATATTATTCCCATCTTCACATATCTTTCATAATCAATAACCCCTCCACCATCCTATCAAAGAATACAACAATCAATTCCATCTCCAATTGATACTATAAGAATGCTATCTTATATTGTAGCCTTGATCCAACCTACACATTCTTCTCCACTAACTTTTTTCTATATCCATACTATTTTCTCAAGCCTTGAAAAAGATATCTAAATATAAAATAAATAATAAATACCATAGCACTGCAAGTGTACATGAGGAAAACCCTTTCAAGAAAAATCACACTCCAAAGTAGCTCAATATATTATTCAATAAACCATGATTATGATATACTTTCATATAAATTATTCATCCTAGGCATATCACCAACTAGAAATCTAGAGGAATTATTATATATTAATATTTAGTATCTACAAAACTTTGTATATAACCTCCATCTCAAACACCTAATATATAGAGATGCAAAACTTGCAATCATCAAATGGTAATTAGAAACCCATGAGATAAAACCTCTCAATTTTCCCAAGTTACTCCCCAATAAAATATGTCTGACAACATGCCATAATACACATCATAAGTTGTTTAATAGTTATAACTCCCCTTTGCAACTCTTTTATGCATCTAACAACTTTTTAAATTTCTATGAAAACTTTTTAAGGGCATATATTTTGATTTGGTGGGCTGATTGGGCCTATTTTTCTTTTAAATTGAATCACCCAAAGATATTTACATAACAGGCACCCCTATAGGTAGTGTTGAGTAATTAAGAAATCTTATTTTGGCCAAAATTAAGCCTATAGCCCAAAAATTGATTTTTTTTCCATTTTTATCTAAAAATTGCACCTTTTTAAATCTTAACATTAGGATCAAGGTTGAAACACCTTTCCCAACATTCTCCCACTTGTTGAACACCTTACAAGAGAAAAATTAGTATCAACACAATTTATCTAATTGCTAGGTCCAAGAGGCTACTAGACTTGTAGCACCACCTAATTTTTTGTGCTCACTAGCTTTGTTAGTGCATTTGCAACATTCTTCAAAGTTTCAAAATTTTGTATCATCACTGTACCATCCTCTAAAATATCTAAAAAAATTATACTTAGACATCAATATGCTTAATCCTTGCATAAAAGGTCAAGTTATTTGCTAGACATATGACCCTCTGACTATCATAATGATTTGTAATGGCACATACCTCTAGTGAAACATTTTAACCCAATATCTTAAGCTATATGCATTCCTTAAAAGCATGAGTTTCTTTAAGTTAATTTGCTTTTATAGTAGAAAAAAAAACTACAACTTGTCGCTTACTCATCCAATTGATTGTACCACCAAACATAGTGAAAACATATCCATTGGTGGACATTCTACTATTAATATCTTCAACCCAATTTGAATACACAAATCCATGAATACAAATAGAATTTATATCCCCTATAACATAATCATGATAACATAAGGAATACTTAGAGGTATCCTACAAATATGAGAAGACCCTCTTCACTACATCCCAATGTACTCATCAAAGATTAGCCACAAATAAGGTAAGGATTCCCACTACTTGGGCAATGTCTGACCTTATATAAACCATAACATACATCAAATTCCAAATAGAAACATAAGGTATTTTTCTAATATCCTCCACCTCCAGAGGAGAAATTGGACATTGCTTAATAGATAATTTTGTATCCATTATAATAGGAACACACAATAACCTGCAATTTGTCATGTTAAACCTTTCCAACACTAAGTTTACATAATTAATCTATCACTACCAAATTTTTCTATTCACTTTATGTATTTTTACCTCAATACCCAAGATGTACTTGGCTACCCCTAAGTCCTTCTTCTCAAACTATGCTAAATGTTGAGACTTCAAATAAAAAATTAAATCCAAAAAATAATATATCATCAATATATAATTAAATAATGAGAATATAATCACCATCCATCTTATAATATATTCCATGATTTAATTTAGACATTAGAAGTCTTAAAATTAACACAAAATAATCAAAATTTTGGTACCATATCCTAGATGATTGCTTAAGACTATACAAATAATTCTTCAACTTACATACTAAAAGTTCTTTACCTTTCTCAATGTAGTGATTTAGTTGTGTCATGTAAATATCTTCCTCCAAATAATCATGAAGGAATCTTGTTTAACATCCATATTCTCAACCTTAAGATTATTTTATATAATAAGAGACAACATAAATCAAATAGATTTTAGCATTGTTACTAGAGAGAAAATGTCATCATAATCTATTCCATCAACTTGGGAATAACCCTTTTCAACCAATATCACATTTTACTTCTTAACATTACCATTATAAATTATTTTTATTTTTAATGCCCACTTGCATTAAAAAATATTTCATCTATTAGGCATATATACTAGGTTCCATGTGTTATTTTTCTTCAAACAATCCATCTCCTCATCCATGACCGCCTTTTAGGAAATTTTATCATCCATACCCATAGCTTCATTTACAATCCTCATCTCATTCTAGTGTTAGTAATCAAATGAAAAATACTTCTCCAATCAAGGGGAGTATACATTTTTATTTTCTTTATCAAGTGGACCTCCTCAATGACCGAGGTGTTGGTTTTATCTCTTCTTTATAACTATTTGAGCTTTCTTCCTCTTCAAGTCCATGGGATTCGAGTTAAACCTTCTTGTTATTTTTGGTTATTTGAACCACATCCTTCTTTTAATCCTTCTTTGGTTATAATATTGTCAAAGAATACTTAAATTCTATAAATATAACACCTTTTCTGTACAAAACTATCTTAGTTATAGGGTCCCAATGCTTGTATCCTTTTAAAATAGTACCATAGCCAATGAAGACTAATTTTACATCGTTCTCCAAATTTGACCACTTCTTCCTAAACACATGTGCATATTACTCATAACAAAAGACTTAAAGATTTCTCAATGATGTTTTTCTTCCCAACCATACCTCCATAGGTGTCTTATCAACAAGAGCTAATATAGGAGATATGTTAAATAGGTAGAAAGGTATGAAAATTTATTCTACCCAAAAAAATTATTCCAACTGTGCTAAGCCTATTCCTATCCCTCTTCATCAACGTCCTATCCATTATTTCTACAGCTCCATTCTATTGAGGGGTGTATGGTTTTTTCTTATGTATTTCTATTCTATGGTTCTTATATAATATATCAAAATCTAGGCTGAAAAAGCTTGCTGCCATTATTAGTCCTCAAAATCTTAATCTTCCTACCAGTGTAATTCTCTACAAGAGTCTTGACTAAAGAATTCAAGTTTTCTTATTTAAGGAAATATACCCATGTCCTACTATAGTCATCAGTGAAGGAAACATAATATATAAATTTAGAGATTGAAGAAGCATTAACAAGACCGAATACACTATTATGAATTAAATCCAATACTCCAAAATATTTATGAGAACTAGAGCAAAACTAAATACTATTTTGTTTTCCATATACACAATGTTCATAGAAATAAAATTCAAGATTACAATCATTTAACCCCTCAACAAGTTACTCATTTTTAGGGTCCTTAAACCATCCTTGCCTATGTGACCCATTCTTTGGTTCCATAACATTTTTTTTCCTACTAGTTACTTAGTGTCTAAGGAATGAGCACCCTTAAGTAACTAAAAATTATGACCATTAAAATTAGACAAAAAAGAACCTCTTTGTTGTTGGTTTTGAAGGTGAAGATGAAGAATTTGTAGATCACTTCATTGTAGAAATTAAATAAATATTACACTAAGATATGCATTAATATAGCTAAAATAGAGTGCCAAATTGAGTAGCCTTAGAAAGAAAAATAGCTCCTCTTTTCATCTTGCACCCTCCACTCAAGAAAAAAACTGCACACCTAGATAATTTAGTTTACTTATAGAAAGTATATTTTTTTCCAAACTAGGGATATGCAATCCATTATCAATCCCCTTTACTCATACATTAGGGAATTGAATTAGGATTCTACCATGGTGAATAATCTTCATATGAGAATAATATCCTTGGTACACCGTAGCATCATCATATTCTTCATATTTTGTAAACCAATCTAAATGTTAGATCATGTAGAAAGAGGAATTAAGATCTATCAACCCCACACCTTCTAATGCATGATTAAAATGACAAAATCATCACTTTCATCCTAGGAGGATCTCTCAAACTCATCATCAAAATCTACCTTTTTCTTCATCTTCTTCTCCTCTTTACAATCTCTTCTTAGATTTACAAATTTTTTACAGTTCTAACATTTCGCCTTGAACTTACAAAGAGATTTGGATTTCTCATAGGATTTAGATCTAACATTGTCTTTATTCTTTTCCTTCTTTCCTTTTTCTTTGGATCTTCCACAAACCGCTAGGGCCTCCTTATCCAATTTATAAATCTTCCTTATAATTTCTTCAGAAATAAAAGGTGCAACCAATTTGTCCATCTTGAGCTTGGTTTTAGTGCTTCCAATTTCCATAATGAAGCGACACCATGAATCTAGTAAATAACACAAAAAATTCATACATTGATCCTCCCCTATTTTCACTCCCATAGAGTGTAACTAGGTAACTATCATATTGAAGGAATTTATATGTTTGGTTGTAGACCCAACATACACCATCTTAGGGGTATACATATTCCTTCTTATGAAAATATTATTCACTAGGTATTTAGCTTGATAAATTTATCCAAGCTTTGTCCAAAGATTCACTATGTTATTCTCTTCATGCACATTCAACAACATTGAATCATTCAAACTAAGTCTAATAAGACCCTTTTCTTTTATATCCATCTTATCCTAGTATTATTATGATGTAGTTGTAGGTTTGGATCCAAACACTATATCCCATCAATCTTAGTCTATGAGCACATCTTTCGTCTTGAACTTCCACAACTCAAATTTTGTGCCTAAGAACTTATCCATGTCTATCCTTGATTTGATTTTCATCTCTTCCTATAATAATATCAAAGCCATCTTTACACAAGATCCCACTTAAATGAATATAAATAAAAATAACCCTCTATAAAACACCTATATTATAAGGTGATCAGGCTATAATACCAAATGAAAATAAATAGGGTACACAAAAAATCTCCCTACATTAATATTTTGAGGAGAGTGTTGTGTAAATTTTAATCTGTTAACAATTATAGAAGAAACACATTTAAATAGAAAATAAACAATAAATGCAATAATACAAGTGTACATGGGTAAAACCATTTTGGGAGAAAAAATCCAAACTCTAAAGTAGCTCAATGTATTATTCAATAAACCATGAATATAATACAGTTATAAATCAAGCCTTCATAGGAGTATCACCAACAAAATATCTAGAGGAATTCTTATATCTTAATAGTATCTATAGAAATCTACACACAACCTCCATCTAAAGCACCTAATATACAAGATATATAAATCTTGAAACCATCAAATGGTAATTAGAAACCCATGAGCTAAAACCACTCAAAAGTGGCACCCAAATAATCCCCAAATCAAATATTCCTTATGATGTATCATAATATAAGTCAGAAGTTGGTCAATAGGTATAACTCCCCTTTACAACTCTTTTATGCATCCAAAACAAATTGCATTTCCTATGCTAACTTTTGGAGACCATAAATTTTGATCTGGTGGGCTGAGTGGTCCCTTTTTTTAAGATTAGATAACTCAAATATATCTACACAAATTTCACTCCATAGCTATTTCCAAGCAACTAGGAAATTTTGTTTTGGAAAAAAACTAAGCCTATAGCCCATTAATTATGTTTTCCCATTTTATCCAAAACTTGCGCCTTTTGTAATCTTGACATTAGGAGCAAGGTTGAGACACCTTTCTTAGTATTCTAGCACTAGCCTATCAAAAGGTCACTTTTACTTATATGGTTCCACAAGACGTTTCATCCATGAGAGGATTTATCTAGTCTCTTTTATAGCTACATCAAAAAATAAATACTACTCACTAGGTTCATGAGATCAAACAAAATTTAAAAACATATGGATGATTTTATGCTAGCCTATATTCATCTCAATTTAATATATGCTCTAGCATAGAGATCACTTATGGTTGCATGCTTGACTCCACTCACTAAAAAACTCCTAGTTTTTAAACACCCATATGACTATTTAGTCCACATAGTTTGGTTAGATATCATCCAAAGTAAGGCTAAAAGATTAGTTTAAGCTTATAGAAGAAAACTAGACATCTATGAATATCAACATCATCATGTGATCTGACTTAAAATTTAGAGAAAAGGTGGGAAGATTAGGCAAGAACCCATGAACTTGTCAAGAAATTCAATACTTAGCTTAAGTAGAAATAATGGTAAATTTAAAGGATGAACCAATAATTACAAATATAGGTTCCCATGGACTAGCTCCAAGTAGAAAAGAGAAAATACATTCAAATTTTAGAGTTGGATTTAATTAAGCTCACTATCAAAGGTCACTAATAGCATATTCTAAATGTAATGCCCCGTTGTATGAACCCCAAAGGACATCTAAACAATAATTACCCCACAATTTTTTTTTAAAAGTAAATATAAACATACATGAGATGCACATTAAGTCATGAGTCATGAAACTTAATCAAATCTATTAACACTTACGTCCCTTGGGGTACATGAGGAGTCATTACGAAACTTAAATCTATACAACAATGATAAAGAATGAAAGCCAAAGATATAATCCATAACAAAGTAAACATTTACAAATGTAACACATACATGACAAAACATTAATAAGAAACCATCTACATATTTAAATACAACATATACATGATTAACTCAAAAATCATAATGATAAACTCTCTATCATCCTACAAACTCAAAGGGCATATTTCCACAGATACAACATATCAAATAACAATTTCCATGGATAAAAAGCCGCACAAGGTTTATCATTACATTTCATTACAGTGTTCAAGAGTTACAATAATACAATTGAGCAGCAGAATACAAAATATCACAACTGGCTCCAAGATGGATATAACTCTGGAGTCGCCACAAATGACTCCAATCCACACCTCTCAATCCTCAATTGGGGACCTAATGGGGTGCTTAGCACGTTCCACCCGACCACGTGGGTCCGAAGACCCACCCCTCGTGCTAAGGAGCTGACAAGAAAGAATCCTTGGCCAAGATCATCCAACAAAGAATAACAAGACTCAATGTCATACAAGAGTGACGAAAATCACAAGGATAACCACAACATCAATAAACCTCAACCAAAAAATGACATCAACAGATCACAAAACATAACATCAATAACCACTTTTAAAACATAGCAACAATAAATCATATAACGTAACATCAATAAATCGCTTCATAACAACAACAATAATCATGTAATATAACATCAATAAATCTCAAAACTTATCATCAATAAATCTCAAGTCATAATATCAATAGACCACTACTAGAGGTTAGCAATAAATTGTGTACCTTGGAATTTTACCCTACTCTAATGTGCAAAATAACTAAAAATGCAAGTGGAAAAATACTAAGAACACTTCAAAGATTAGCCTAAAGAGTGATAAAACAAGGAAAATAGATGAAATACAAATGTAAATCGATTATACCTTCCTTGTTATTGAAGACTCCTTGGTTGGCCCTTGATTTTGATGGATTTGTGTGCTCCTTGGATGGCTTTTTGGTGTAGTTAGATGCAAGATTGAATATGCAAAATGATCAAAGTGGATGGATAAATGATAGCAAGTGCTTGAGAATACAAATTGGTAGCATAAGGTTGCTCAAATCAAAAAGTGTTTGAAATACCTTTGAGGAGGGGGTATTTATAGAGAAACTTGAATTTTCTAGAGAATTCAATGGTTGGGATTTATCCAACAAGGCCAGGATGAAGGGCTAATGTGAGTTGAGGACTCACAAGCCCTCACATCTTGACATTTGGATTGTGAGATGGCTAAGGGTGAGATGATGTGTAAGTGAGGTGGCCAAAAGGTACATGAGGTGGACGAAGGACAAGTACCTTCCAAGTACATTGGGAGATGGGAAGAATCTTGGGTGAATAAAAGTGAATTTTAAATTCACAATGATTGGAAGAATCTAGTGGATAAGACAATGTTCCCACAAGGTGGGAGTTTGTCACATGTGACTTGATGTGACAAGTCAAAGGTTCTAGAAGATGCATGGGAAAAGGGGATTCTTGGAGGAATAAAAAGGAATTAAAAATTCCTTGGGGATGGAGAGAGTTGACCAAGGTACTAATTAGGATTGACTAACAGAATTAGAGGATAATTAGGGGTTAATTAGGATTAAAAGCCAACTTGCAAAGTTGGAGGATGTGACACATCCTAAGCAAGGATTAGGCATGTGCACATCCTTAATGAAGAGATTAGGAAATGGATTAGGATTAGATGAAAATGACATGTGAGGAATTAAATAAAATGTAATATTTATTTAATTTATTTGATGAAAAGAGGATTATGAGGGTAAGATATTTAATTATTAATTAAATACCTTAGGGATTTACTTAAAGATATTAATTAAATAATAGTAATATTACTTAATTAACTCGGATAAGAGGATGTTTAGATGAAAAGTGATAAATTTGGATAAATTAAGTGTCCAAATTTGGATGTCTACATTTTGCCCCTCTTTGAGATGGTGTTACGAAGTAGCATCATTTCAAAGATCATTAAAACATAGAACCTAGAAGAAGATGGTTAGATTGGGAAAGATACCCCAATCATTCCTTTGAATGATTAGGAAGGGAAAAAGATGATGAAAATTAGGGATGAAGGATGCCCCCTCGAGAGGACATGCGGGTTGAAGAGAACACGGGTGTGCTCTCGAAATAGATGAGATGAGGGAGATGATGGGAAGTGATGGACAAGAGAGAAGGAGAAACGATAGGATATGGATGAAGCAAAAATGGATTTTAGGACAAAAGGTGATGTTGCCCTAGTTAAGGTACAAGCCAAAATGGGTTGATGATGGATGGAGTGTTGTCAATAAGGGAGTGAAGGATCCCGAAACAACACGAGGATAGAGAAGGATACATCCCACTGAGTGGTATTGATGAGGGAAGGATACATCCCAAAACACCACTAAAGGATAGGGAAGAATACCTCCCGATGATGATGATGAAAGTGTTGTTGATGAGGGAAGGATACATCCCAAAACAACACCAAAGGGATAGGGAAGGATACTAATGGATGATGATGATGATGGGTCAAGGCTGGTAACGAGACTGGGGACAAGACCAAGGATTTGATTAGGTGATTTGTACTAGATTGAACAGATGAGGAGAAGATTAATATGTGAGATGGAGAGAAGGATCTTAAGATTTGGTTCGATATCCAAAAATTTGGACTGCAGATAGACTAAAACGCAGATTAGGGGTTTGGTTAAGCTCAGATTGGGATAAGATTAAAGCTCAGATGAGGATTGGATTGAAGACTAGAATGATTGAAGGATATGATTGGATTGATTCTACACCGAGTTTCAGGGTTTAAAGGGCGTAAGGTGTTGACAATTAGATTTTTCATGATTTGGCAATTTTCAAAAATTGTCAAATTTTGCCATTTTAGGAAACCTCACGGATATACTTTCGAGAGTCCAAATTTTTTCCAAGAAATACCCAATATTGAGATAGGATGAATTGCCAACTAACATCCCAAATTCAAGATCTGCATTTTGAGTTATGAGTGAACAATTTTTTAAAATGCTGGAAAAAAACACTAAATTGGGATTTTGAGGGTCAAGATGAAAGTTTGAGGCCCCGAAAATGTGGCAAAACGGATTCCAACAGCTTTCAAAGAAACCCATTGGGAATCCACTTGAATCTCATAATGCAACCACCCATCAAATTTCAGCTCAAGCGGACACCCGAGTCAAAAGTTATGGCCTCCAAAAATTTTGGTGTAAAAATCAAAAATCAATTTTGAAAATTTCAACACATGGGTTTTGATGGCAGGGGGAAATTAGAAAATGGGTCAGGATTATTTTTTTGAAAAAGACAATAAAAATGTGAATTTTGGGGGTCAAAGGTTGGCGGGGTAGGGGTGTAGCCGCCCCGCTCCAGGACGTAGTCACCCCAGCCTTGGGCGGATCCGCTCGGGGCGGAGCCGCCCCCGCCCAGGGTGGAACCGCCCCGGGGCGGACCAGCCCGGGGTTGAACCGCCCAAGGGCGGACTTGCCCCGATAGAGGGCGGACCCGCTTGGGGTGGAACCGCCCAAGGGCGGAGCCACCTCGACAGAGGGTGGACCCAACCGGGGCGGACCCGCCCCGACAGAGGGCGGTTCCACTAGGGGCGGAACCTCCTTGGGGCGGAGCCGCCCCGACAGCGTGCGGAACAACCCCGATGGAGCCAGCCGGAGGGTGGAGCTGCCCCGGCGGGGGGGAGGAAAAAAAAGAAGAGGGGAAAAGAAAGGGAAGAGATAGGAAAAAAAAGATGGAGGGAGGGGGGGATTGGGAAGAAGAATGAAGGGATGGGGGATACATGCAAGATGGTGAAATGGAAAATGAAATGCAATTTGAAATACAATTTTCCATCTTTGGAACACTGATTTTTGCTATAGCATAAGACACCAAGTGCCAGGGTATGTGGAACCAAGGCGGATTAGTGTCTAATGCATGAAACAAACACAACAGACAAGAAGGCTATTCCAACACTCCAAAGTCATGATGACCTTGGTCAGGCTAGGTATTGAGATAACTACAAGCACAAAAGGATGCCCCAGCATAACACAAGACCTCGGGGATCTTGGTGGGTACTACATGGGACAACCAAGAAGACATAATCAAACAAAAGATCAAGATATGCCCCTATGTTAACTAGTCAAAACACACCATAATATGATGGATTATGGCGGCCTTGACAAGTGATGATAGGGAGCTCAAATGATAAACAAAATCCAAAAGCATCAAAAGATCGCAATCGAGTTCAAATGTCCTTTGCAAGGGGATGGATAAGATTGATGAAGTCTGTTAGGAAGGATGCATCCTGTTGAGACCAAAGATGATGGATACTAAACTAAAAGATCGATATGATGTAGGATATTCAAAACTGATTGGATTTGTTGATACAAGTGGATCTTGTTTGTTAAGAACCAGCTAGATAAGGGCATAGCTTGACGACACGACACAAGGGTGTCAAGACACAACCTAAAGAACTAGGGGCTTGGGGGCCGATCAGAGATTAGCCTTGCTTACGTGAAAGCGCAGAGCCCTTGTAGTTCATGGAAAAAAACCATGGGTAAAGCAAAAAGAAGACAATGATTACTGATGATGAATTACACAAAAAATGACAGACAATGCCCCAGGGGAGGATCAAATGACCAACCTTGCCTACGTGAAAGGGCAGGGGAAACGTAGTTCGACAAGACCAAAGGCAAACAATGGATAAAGGATGATAAGATGATAGGATAAGTGTATAAAAAGATGGGACCGATACGATAAAATAGGATAGACCTGTTGGATTGGATAGGATGATGATGATCACATAAAGCTCAGGGATGGGATAGTTATCCAAAGCATTAAAATGACTTGGGAGGATGATATGATAGATAGATGAGTGATGAAAAGTGACAGGGGATTGGAAAGATGTGCAAGAGAAGCAAGGGTGATGACGATGAGATAAATGGCATTGGGTTGCATGGGGGGAGGCCTATAGCCAGATGCCAATGATAAGGGATTGTGAGATGGGATGAGGATAAAGATGAAAGAATGGATAGAGATATAGGGATGGGGGATGGGAGGGATTATTTGGATGGATGGGAATATAAGGATTGGAAGATGAAAGGGATGCTAGGATAGATGGATATGAAGATAAGGATGGGGAGATGGAAGGGATGCTATGATAGATGGATAGGGACAAAAGGATTGGGAGATGAAAGGGATGCTAAGATTGATGGATATGAAGATAAGGATGGGGTGGAAGGATGCTATGATAGATGGATAGGGACAAAAGGATTGGGAGATGAAAGGGATGGGATAGATGGATATGAAGATAAGGATGGGAGATGGATGGAAGGGATGCTATGCTAGATGGATAGGAGATGAAGGGATGTTATGATAGATGATGTCTCCAAGGACTATGTCACAAAGGAAGCAGATGCCCCCACTCTAGATATGTCATATATGAGGAGGCATGAGGGATGGAAGACAAGTGGATGGGAAGATAAAGGAGATAACTAGATGAGGATAGGATGGGTGACTAAGGAATATGATAGAGCATGGATGAAGGGAATGTATACCAATAGGTGTCCAAAGCATGCATAGATAGGTGCCCCTATTTTGATCAAGATCACAAGAAGGATGGAGGGATGGGAGGTAAATGGGATATGATGGTAGGATGCGGAATATAAGGATTGGGAGATGAAAGAGATGCTAGGATAGACGGATACGAAGATAAGGATGGGGAGATGGAAAGGATGCTATGATAGATGACAGATAACAGGAAGACAGGTGCATAGCTGGAAGCATAGCGGATGGAGGGAATGCATATTAGAAAGTTGCCCCCAAGTGCAGATGGGGATTTACACATGATGCCTATTTGCTAGGTTTTCATCATGGTATTTATCCAAGGCACTTGTTTGCTAAGTTTTCACCATTGGATGGATTATTTCTCTTTACTATTTTATTATTTTATTTATTTATTTATTTATTTTGGATGTCATGCAGGAGGAGATGGGTAAGGATAAGAAAGTGGATAAGCAGATTTAGAAGACATGTGATAAGGATCAAGGTGTTAAGAGCCCATGTTTGAAGTGACTGTTGGATGTTGGTACAACCTTATTAGGATAAATGGATTATGCATGAGGATGAATTAGAGGGATTTGATGGGGTTGATATATGGGATAATGGATGGGATGCTAGAAAGGGAATGGATAGAATGATGGGGTGGATATGTGATGGGGAGATGTGTTCAGGACCAACATTGACACATGTGGTGGGGGATGTGAAAAGATAATAGGATTAAGGGATGGAGAATGTGGGGATAATGGAGGAGATGGAATGGTGAATTTCGGGACATAAGGACCCAAAATAGACTTAGGAGATGAAAGAGGTGTATGATTAGCTTTTGGATTAGCGACTTTGGATGTTCTTACAGATTTTTCTTGTGATGGCATTGCATCTTTTTTCTTTGGGATCCACATGGTTTTGATTTTTGCTTTGGTGGGCCTTTGTGGCCTATGGATTTGATGTAGATTTTTCTTTTCTTCACCATGTCTTTTGGAGGGGACATGGGGAGCCTTAGATTCATGTGGATGTTTGGATTTATGCATTTTTTCTTTAACAACCAAAGTGCTTTTACTAGCAATGGGATGGGTGTGAGAGATGGATGATGTGAAGTGATGGAGGTAGGAGTATGGGGATTATGTGTAGATGGAGGATGTTTAGGCATGTGCCTTTGTTGATCCTGACTATGGGGTATGTGAGAGGGATGTTTATGATGGATGAGATGGATAGGTGATGAATGGATGAAGGGATGGATAGGGCAAGATGGAGGAGGTGATTTTAGGATATAGGAGCCTAGAATAGACGTAGGACCTAGAGGAAACATGGGCATGGTAGATGGAGGATTGGAGATGGTAGATGGAGGGATGTAAGGACCCAAAATGGATGGAGCAGATGAAGGAGGAATATGGATGGTTGTTTTGAGGCGATACGATAGAGGAGGAGGGATGGAAGCATATGGTCTAGTGGAGCGATGGGAAGAGCTGACATTTCTTTTGGAAAAGGCTCATTAAGGACGTCTAGAGGTTGTACCAACATTTTTGGATTGTGAGTCGTAAGTAGTACATCCAAGACCTTGCGGATACAAATGTTATTTAGCTTGGATGGGCTCTATAATACCTTGCTCATGAAGGCCTAAACCTTTTCCTTAATAGTTCATTCTCTTGAGTATTTGATCTAGGACATGATTTTTGTTATTCTGGAAGAATGATGGGAGTTCATTATTAGGTGGAAGAGGAGGGTTGGTGTATATGCTTTGTTTTTCTTCTGCGAGGAGACCACCATGGAGGAATGTGAGAGGACCAAGGGGATATGCAAGTGGTGTGGGGATAGCATTTTTAGGCGATGATGGGGGATCATGAGAAGGAGATGATGGGATAGTGACATCAGGAGAGGGAGTAGAGGCCATGATAGGATCTAGATTTGTGGTAGTAGGCTCATGTGATGGAGATGGTGATGGAGCAGTGGAAGCTTGAATGACAAGGGGATCATGGGATAGAATGGATGGGGGACTGTGATCTTGAGGCAGACTAGATGGGATGGTAGGATCTTGATCTGGAGAAGGGGATATGTTGGCATGCTTTGGATTAGACTCTTGGCGTGACTCATTGTGTGTGGGAGGCATGATAATGGAGTCCTTTTGGGACTCTTCAAGTGGGGAAGATGGAGGGATGGAAGATTCGATGTAGTTATCATAATGGATTTTGGTGCTACTAGGAGTGGGAGGAGTGGATTGGATTTGGGTGGACCTAGGAGTAGAGGGAGTGGATTGGAATTGGGTGTCGTTGATGGATTCGGTGGTTGTTGGAGTAGGAGATGAGGGTTCAATGGATTTAGTGGTTTGAGCAGTACTAGGGGTGGCAACATCAATAATAGGTGCGGTATGGAGAAGGGTATCATCACTAGTGACCGTGGATGATGGCTCTAGATGGCATGGTTCCATGACTTCAAGAAGTGGAGTTGGGGATGGCTTCTTTGTCATGAGTCCTTGGAGAACTTCTAAAATGAGAGACTTGCATATGGTTGGCTTGGCTGGGGTGGTAGAAATGGACGAGGGATTATGGATTGGTGGACTAGGATTAGATGGGGGAATGGGATTGGATGCAAGACTGGAAATAGATGGGGGATTAAGGTTAGATGAAGGGTTAAGATAAGGGGATTGGAATGGTGGATTATAATGGGAAAATTGAGATGGCAGATTGAGATAGGGAAATGCGGATGTTGGATTAGGATAAGTTGATGTGGATGTTGGATTAGGATAGGAAGGTACGAATGTAGGATTAGAGTGAGCAGATTGGCATGGAAGATTAGGGTAGTGGGTATATGCGGATGAAGGATTTAGATAGGAGGATGTGGATGGGGGATTAGGATAGGGGTATTGGGATGGGAAATTAGGATTAGAGGATGTAGATGAATGACATGACAAATATGGGGATGAAGAAGATACTAGATATCCATTGTCAAAGGTGGCATAAGGAGCATGATTAGGCATGGATGAAGACATAACGGGATAGCTCATAGGAGTAATTGGATTTTGGAAAGTGGGTGGAGAAAGCTTACTAGATATGATAGTGTCAAGGGGATCTATGTCGTATACCTCTTGATCGACAAGACTTTCGTTATTGTCGTCAACGTAATTAGGGTTTCCCTTGACTACTATTGATGGAGGATGATGATTCATGATGATGATAGGATAAAGAGGATGGATAAAATATTTTGGATGGGAACTGATTAAAGCTCAAATCAAGATTTTGGTCAAGCTTAGTTCAGGATTGGACAAAAGCTCAGATTAGGATGATTGGATGATGTGATGGGATTGATTTTGATTTTGATGGGATTCGGTAGATGAATGATTGTATCAGGTAGATGATTTGATGAATTTGATTAAAGTACTAGATTGGTTTGATTGGATAGGATCAAATGATTAGATGATGTTGATTGGACAATTGTGATTGGATGAACTTGATAGGATTGGTGTGCTTGGATTGATTAGATGATTGTATGTATTTGATTAGAGGAATGGATTGGTTTGATTAGATAGGAAGAAACAAAAGGTACCACTAGATAGAGCTCAAAATATTGAGCAATTTTGGTTTTTGAATGAAGTTGATCCGATGCACGGTTTGTAAATGACAGCCCTGAGAAGTGTCTGCCCCGCAATGCGGGGCGTGGCCTCCCCGAGATGGTCAAATTCTTGATAGGAGGAAATGGAAGGTACCAATAGATAGAGCTTAAAAAACTAAGCAACTTTGTTTTTTGGACGAAGTTGATCCGATGCACGATTTGTAAATGATGGCCTCGGGAAGTTAGGGGGCATAGTCAACTTTCTGCGGTAAATCAGGGGCGTAGTCAGCTTTCTGCAGTAAATTAGGGGCGTAGTTAGCAAAATCAGGGGCGTTGACAACTTTTTGCAGTAAATCAGGGGTGTAGTCAGCAAAATCAGGGGCGTTGACAGCAAAATCAGGGGCGTTGATAGCTTTCTGTAGTAAATCAGGGGCGCTTCCGCCTTTCTGCAGCAAAAATAGGGGCGCTTCCACCTTTCTACAACAAAAACAGGGGTGCTTCCACCTTTCTGCAGTAAGACAGAGCTTGGTTTTGAAGGCAATGGCTATGGCAAGGACTCAAAATGATAAAGTAAGGCTAAAGTATCAAAGATTTCACGGGTTTTTCACAAGAAAACACTTCAAGCAAGCACAATCCTATGATTAATGTTAAGGGTATGGCCAGGCAAGGTCTTAATCTAGGATGCATAAGGCTTCTAGGGAGTCCTCGATATACTCTCGGTACGTGAGGCACAACCGTGAACACTAGCCCGTCACAAGCGTGAGTCGGGAACCCCAGCGAGATACTGAAAGGCTCGGACCAACTCTTCATGTCTATCTAGGTATCACCCTAGCTTCGACGCTCCGCCAATTACGATGTGACTAGATTGGGGTACAACTTTCATTCTCCCCGCTTTATATACCCCGCCAGTACGCGTGGTTGGAATCGTCCCTTGGGGTGATGAAATCCCCAAGCAGGTCCCACTAGAAAGAAGACACTAATCGTTTCCAACTACTCCCTAGGCTCACACGAAGTGCAAGGGGAAAGTGAAAACAAATTAATGCCCCCTTGGGTGACACAATAGTAGACAAGCACAACAAGCAATAAAGGTTACTTACCCCTAATTAGACTATGTTCAAATAACAAGGATAATTTTTCAAAAATTTGATCAAATAGATGGCCCTGCAAGCAAACATTAGCTATCTTATCCTTCGTTCTTGGTCAATTATGCCATAATATGCTACAGAACGTTAGCAAAAAACACCAATATCCTTGCCAAAACAATGTTAGAGGGTTATTACTTGAAAATAGCTAAAAATGAGAGCAAAAATGAAGCTAAGATGACTGTTTTACCCTCCAAACTATGCTGTTTTGGGGTGCTTCCGCCTTTCTGCAGCAAAACAGGGGTGCTTCTGCCTTTTTGCAGCAAGAATAGGGGCACTTCCACCTTTTTGCAGCAAAATAGGGGCGCTTTCACCTTTTTGCAGCAAAACAGGGGCGCTTCCGCCTTTCTGCAGTAAGATCAGAGGGCGCTTCCGCCTTTCTACAGCAAAAGGTTAGAGGAAAAGAACCTTTCAAAATGAAAGGGCGTATCCACCCCTCTGTAGGAAACGTTATCAGATTTTTAAAAAGGAAAGTTGTACGCCCCACTGCAAGAAAGTGTTAGAAACAAACTTCTAAGTATACACCTAACTGCAGCAAACTGTTAGAAGAAAATGAAATTGTTAGATATAGGGCGCTTCTGCCTTTTTGCAATAAAGCAGAGGGCGCTTCCACCTTTTTGCAGTAAAGCAGAGGGTGCTTCCGCCTTTCTGTGGCAAAGCAGAGGGCGCTTCCGCCTTTCTGCAGTAAAACAGAGGGCACTTCCGCCTTTCTGCAGTAAAACAGAGGGCGCTTCTGCCTTTCTGCGACCTTTTCTTGCAAAATTCTTAGCAAAAACAAATGTTAAATGAACCCATTTGTGGGTCCCACCGGGAGTGCCAGAAATGTGTACCTTGGAATTTTACCCTACTCTAATGTGCAAAATAACTAAAAATGCAAGTGGAAAAATACTAAGAACACTTCAAAGATTAGCCTAAAGAGTGATAAAACAAGGAAAATAGATGAAATACAAATGTAAATCAATTATACCTTCCTTGTTATTGAAGACTCCTTGGTTGACCCTTGATTTTGATAGATTTGTGTGCTCCTTGGATAGCTTTTTGGTATAGCTAGATGCAAGATTGAATATGCAAAATGATCAAAGTGGATGGCTAAATGATAGTAAGTGCTTGAGAATACAAATTGGCAGCATAAGGTTGCTCAAATCAAAAAGTGTTTGAAATACCTTTGAGGAGGGGGTATTTATAGAGAAACTTGAATTTTCTAGAGAATTCAATGGTTGGGATTTATCCAACAAGGCCAAGATGAAGGGCTAAGGTGAGTTGAGGACTCACAAGCCCTCACATCTTGACATTTGGATTGTGAGATGGCTAAGGGTGAGATGATGTGTAAGTGAGGTGGCCAAAAGGTACAAGAGGTGGAGGAAGGACAAGTACCTTCCAAGTACATTGGGAGATGGGAAGAATCTTGGGTGAATAAAAGTGAATTTTAAATTCACAATGATTGGAAGAATCTAGTGGATAAGACAATGTTCCCACAAGGGTTTGTCACATGACTTGATGTGACAAGTCAAAGATTCTAGAAGATGCATGGGAAAAGGGATTCTGGAGGAATAAAAAGAATTAAAAATTCCTTGGGGATAGAGAGTTGACCAAGGTACTAATTAGACGAATCGGAATTAGAGGATAATTGGGGTTAATTAGGATTAAAGCCAACTTGCAAAAGTTGGAGGATGTGACACATCCTAATCAAGGATTAGGCATGTGCACATCCTTAATGAAGAGATTAGGAAATGGATTAGGATTAGATGAAAATGACATGTGAGGAATTAAATAAATGTAATATTTATTTAATTTATTTGATGAAAAGAGGATTAAGGAGGGTAAGATATTTAATTAAATACCTTAGGGATTTGATAGAATTGAAGATATTAATTAAATAATAGTAATATTACTTAATTAACTCGGATAAGAGGATGTTTAGATGAAAAGTGATAAATTTGGATAAATTAAGTGTCCAAATTTGGATGTCTACAAAAAAAATTCAAGGGAATGCTAGATGAGAGTGTCATCACATGGCCTTACATGGATTATCCAGACAACCTATCACAAGGTTCCGCCTCCATCTATGGTTATCTTGATTTCCTATCTCAAGGTGTCGCTCCATAGGGTGACTCATGCAGAATCGTTAACTTCTCATGAGGACGAGACAATGATCATGTCAACCACAGCCTTCTCGGTCCACCTTTAGTTTATGAAAGACCTAATAGGTAGAAGAGGCATTCATAATTATCTTATTAATGATTTACTACCCATCCCCCTAATTCTTTAATTAAGTTTTCACTTTTTAATCTAACTCTTGTGTGGGTTATCTTGGCCCTTCCTCCTATTTGAGGCACCGACCTCCATGAAGAGCCACTCTCCCTAGAGACCCAAAACACATAACCAAAACATCAAGGGGTTGTACCAACACTAGAAAAGTACAACATCTCAAACCGAATCACATGCGAGGCATATACCATCTCGCCAATAGCCATATACATAAACGCTCATAAAATCAGGTATAACCCACTCATAATATCAAAATCACAATTACAATCAAAATTTTGGCAAATACCAAATCAATGAAGATTCAATGTGAAACAAATTTCCCCTTGCCTCTAGAAGCCTAATGACTAAATAACCTCAACTCCTAATGGAGGATAACATAACCAAGTATCAAGGTTCATCAATGGAGTATAAATTCAAAGTGGAAAGATCACATTCAATAAAGAAGCGTAAACATCTCACAACCAAGCATTGTACTAAAATCCAACATATTCCACCACAAATCAATTAATAAGATCTCCATAATCAAACAACCCATGAGGGAGACGTATCAAAAGAAATGAAACCATCCTTAAATGCACCAATTCAAGCCATGTATCAATCATAAAGAATATGAGATAGTTATTTTATTTATTTATCCCTTGTGAAGTCATTTAAGAACTTGCATAAACATATTTACTACAAGCAACTGAGTAAACATTATTTCAAGAAATCAACGTTTAACATCAACTCATCCACTAACTATTTAAGAATCAAACCCTCTCCCAAGGATAATGCATTTCTTTTTTTTATAACTTCAAAACACTTAACTAACAATACAGTTAACATCTCCCCACTCAAATGTACTCCTATTTATCTTATTTAGCTTCAAACAAATATCCAAAACCATTGACATACAAATTTATGAATATCTAAATCTACATAAACATAAAGAATAATACCTATCTAATGAAATTTTAGTTTTGAACTCTCCTTATAAGATTATATTAAATAATTAAAAAATATATATAATAAATCAATTTCGTTATTAAGCTCCTCTACTTGTTTATCTAATAAATTACAAAGATAAAAGTATTATTTCTCTATCACTTTACTTCCAATATATATACACATTTACACACATATCTTAACATTGAGGGGTTGTTAGTAAAACATTAAGTTCCAACTTAATTGTATTAAACGTTTATTACGTTCGTATATATATGCTCCTTGATAAGTCTTCCTACAGAATTTGTTGATCAAACTCAATAAGAAATAGGAGCTTTAAGATTATTTTGAATATATAGCATCGATCTCTAATCACCAATAGATTCATCAAAACTAAGCACAAAAATGGCGCTAAAAGCTATAAAGCCAAATTCCCTAACATTTCCAAAAACATAGGATTGTGCACGCTGCTATACATGCATGCGAAATGCAGAGGCTTAATACATAGGAAAAAAAAATATAACTATTAGCAAAACGCCTCAAGGAAATACAGTCTAATCGAATTCTAATACAATTTTTTTATCAATTGAATACCAAACATATATTTAAGTTGAATGAATTTCAATAGTCTATATGCATTGAAAACAAGCATAAAATAAAACCAGCGATTTCAAAGATAAAATAAAAATCGAACGCAAACATCTAATAACAAATGTTAAGCATGATATAATTCCCAAAAAAAAACCATAAACCCTGTAAGTGCTGTAAAATAGCAAATTCCCAAAATGAAAAAATATATATCTATTGAAACTAATTTAACAACCCATAAAACAAATTTGAATTTTAAAATAATAAAATCAAAGTATATGTGTTGTCGGGTATAAGCCATAAAGGAGGAACGCAAGCAAGTTTCAAATAAACAAACCTTTGTTTCAAAGACAGAAAGCAAGAGTATTCAAATTACTTTAATCAAAGAATGAAACAAGGGTCAAGACGAAGCCAACCCGGGTCCAAAGCAGGATGGGATGATAGTTCGATGCCGAGTTCAAGCTTTTGCAGCAACAAGTACTTCTTCCCGAAAATCCAAATCAATTTCATAGAATTTCAATTCAAAATCCTCAAACCACTTTTTATAGAAGGTTTCTTGCAGACCCCCCCAAAATCTCATCCAAGAGAAAATATAAAGAAGGTTTCAAAAACGAAAATCAATAAATAAGCAAGTTTCCAGATTGACACATTGTTCAAAGTCGTGCATGTGCAGGCATGGCCTTTTACATCTTTTTCCATATTTTTACTTTAGTTCATAATTCTTATCTCCTTATCTCTTTTCCATCTTTTCTATCTTTTATTTTGCTTTTACTATTTATTAATGATAACATTCTATTAAAATTTATTTTATTTTAAATCATATTATTTTCTCCTATTTGACAATTAACCCCATGAGATATCCAATCAAATATTAATTTAATTATTTAATTAAATCCGTACACATAATATTTATAACATCGACTTATTATTTATAATTTTACTTCTGATTTTATTCAAATTATTTCAACTTCAAATTAAATTAAATTAATGGATTACTCCACCCATTTAAAATATTAATTTCACTTCAACTATCATAGATAAGTTAAACAACGAGAACACAAATAGACACACAAAATCTTGAGAGGTCGCAATGGAGGGAACTACACTAAAGGAAAAGAAAACTAAGAAAAGGAGAATGGTAGAGATAAAAAAAGCTACATAATTAGTTGGTTATATTTTATGAATTAAAGGAGACCTTCAAAAGAATAATTATCTCCCAAGAGTAGAAAATTTATAAATTGAAAACAATGGCCTAGAAGACACTATAATTGGATAACATCAATTTTATGATTAAGTGGTTCTACTCCTCATATAGGGCAAGAATCACTCATACTATCATGGGGCTTGGAATTGTGTTAAAATTCATTTCTTTGGAAGAAATTATTGAGGTAGAAGTAAACATACAGGTTGAAGGAGCACTTTACTCCCCAACCTCAAATGTCTCCTAAGCTTGTATTGTTACAAAAAAAACTATACAACTTTATAGATGATTAATTTCTTGCAAGTAGGGTAGATAATAGAAGAGAAAAAACTAAGAAAGTGAACAAAGTTCTTAGTAGAGAAAAATATTATCTAAACTACAAGTCCTAGTTGACCTCTATAGCACATGCCCTATTAGGAATGAAAGGGCATGCCAATGCAATTTTATAATTGAATTTTTTATCCCCTTTATAGATTGAAAATACTATATGTGGTGAAGATTAATTGAAGCAAATGCATATAAGAGAAAACATGCAAACTAGACATATTTTGTAGGCTAGGAAAAGCATTGTAGAAATAGAGGCAATTCTCTACATACTAGCCTAGTTAGAGGTCCAAGTCAAATAAATGATGGAGGAGATGAAGATCATATCCCACAAGGACATTTTTGACCTATACAAGGTCTTTGAAGCCTTCAAGAGGAAATAAATTTCCATGGGGGTAGAGTGGAAACCACTATATCTTGGGCTTAATAAGCTATAATCATCTCCTCGTGATTGGTAAGTTCCATATTTTTTTGAAGTTTTGATTCTCTTACCTTGGAATCAACAACTAGGTTCATTCTTATGTGATAGCATCCCCAACAAGTTACCAAAACTATAGACATTTTCACCCTACTATTTTTCCCTCAAGGATGATTTCCAGGATGATTTCCATTCTTTGGTGAATATATTCATGAATTTACATCCTCTTTAATCATCCTTTTTCCTTTTTATGGAATTTGGGCTACATTGATCATTTTATTCATGTAATAAAAGTTAGTGCATTCCCCTACAATTTTTTAGTCACAATATTTTTATTTAATTTTTTGTATTTTTTTGAAGTAATGGCCTTCTCAGCCATTAAATCAAAATAGGAAAAGCACGCTCATGCAATCTCAAAAGTAAATCAATCCTAGTAGCCTAAAGGCATTGCATCATTGGCTAAGTCTAAAATGAGTTGACACTTAGTAGGTTCATGAGGAGTTAATTTTTTAATTAAAGGTAGTAAGAGGTAGACCCCACAACAACTATATGTTGCATTCCTGCAACTCCAAAAATTTGTTAATTCTAAGAAATAAAAAAGTATCACCATTGCTAGATCAATATCCACATTTGGTCTCTCACCTAGGCAAAAGGAAGCATAAAGAAAAGGTGAAGCGAGTTCATACATATATGAAATCAAGGAAGGAAACTAATGGCCCACACAACCCTACATGGTTGCCAATTCTAAATAATCAAACATTATGCAAATGAATCTACTTGAATATATGTGAGTAGCACAATACACCACACCACAAATAGATAAAGAACAAGGAAAGGATAACCTCACTAAAGACACATGTCACCTCTATATTCTTAGTTGGAACTACCAATTTTAATAAAAAAAACTAATTATACCATTGGAAGAGAGATATCATCATCAAAACCAACTCAAATGTATAATATCTATATTGAATCCATTAATTGAATGATAAGTGATCATCCCAAGGTGTAAATTTTGAAACTAGTTTATATTATATTATTTTATATTAAAATGATCACACCAAAAATTAAATTCTAATGGTTGTTTAAAATTATGAAGCGCCAACCTTTTGGTGGTGAAAGTGAAGCTTCCAAGATAAACATTATTATATAAGGGTGTTTATTTTTTATGAAAAAATAAAGGGATATAAGGTAGTAGTATTGATTTAGAATTAGAATAATTGAGCCTCTAAAATCTACTTGATTTTATAGTTTCCTTGAATGTATGCTTGAGACTATGTTGATTGGCTTTTGATAAATGAATAAAGGTAATTCACCATGTCTATCTTAGGATTCTAATTCTTGTTAGTATATTATTATTTCTTACCTTGATTCATATTCATAAAAAAAATCATCTATTGAGTAATGATAATGCACTTGTATGCTCTTTGTTAACATATTATTTCAAGTGATTAAATGAATATTAAATATTGTGCATAAAATTTATACTAATGATTATATTTGTATATTTTATAACAATTCTTGGTTTCCTACAACACCTTGTCCATGTATAGTGTTTTCTCTTCAATATTGTTGTGTAATTTCATTATTAACGCAAAAGTGTTTTAAGATGTGTAATACTAAGATTCACTACCCCTGGCACATTTCTCTTTAGAGTAGTTATATTTTCATAATTCCTTGTCCCTTGTAATCTCCAAAGAAAAAGTAGGTTAGTGAGTTACTACATGAAGAGCTAGCTTCTAAAATATCATATATTGCTTCACAAGTCATGTCTTGTGTCTATGATACTTCCCATTGTTGGAATAGATTTTCTTGCACTACTGCACATTTACTAATCAACATTACAGTCCAAATTAAGAAATTCAAATTTAGGGGTTTGGAATTCAAAATTTCCACCATTGACCTAGATAAAATTTGTACCTTTAAACCTAAACCAAGGTGATGAACAACTAGATGTAGAAATTTGACCTAGATATCAGGGATAAATGATGATGAGGAAAAGCTTAGATAAATTTATTTTTCCCAAATTTTACAAAAAATACAGTAGCTTATTCACTATATGAAGCATAAAAGGACACTTAATCAATGTACACCCAAAACATAAGAAAGAATAGAAAGTGTACAATTTTCACCATTACAATTATATATAGTCTCCATGCACACAATCATTTGATATAGTCAAATTTATAATTTTTTTTAAATATATTTATATTTTAAATATTAAGACAATCATTCTAACAAAATTATTGTAATATAATATATATTATTACAGACATCTAAATATGTCCATATACCCGTCCACACTTGAATTTACCCCATTCTATATGTTTTTGATAAGGTAAGTAGGGTTTTGAAATGGCCCAAAACCTTGTATAGAGCTAAGAAAAGGAAACTTCCAAACACCAAAGAAACAAACTTTTCCAAAGAAACTATGAAACAAAACCAACAGAAACACTGTAGTCACACAACGGACTAACAAACCAACACCTGGTCACCAAAAAACTAGAAGTGACAGAACACTAAGAACCAACAATAGTCCTAAGTCAAAGCCAAAGAAACATCAAAGACCCATAAAGAACACTACAAAAGAAAACACAAGATGCAAACCAAGATCCCAACACCAATCATAGTCCCCACCTCAATAGGAGTCATGAAAGGGGAAGGAAACAAGGTGGTAACAACACCCGAAAATAACTCCAGCTCCCCAAAACTCTTCACTGTATTAGAAGAGTATGAAAACAAATGCCGAATCCTGGGAACAAAAGTACCACAAGCCCCTCCAACCAAACCCATCTCCACCTCAATAAGTGATAGCTCCACCTCCATAGGAGAATCCAAAAAGGGGCCAACCGAAAAAGAACACAAATTTCAACCAAATCCTCAAACTCCACCTCAAAAGGATATGAATACACTTCAATAGAAGTCACAAAATGAGGAACCAAGAAGAAAGTAAGAACAAAATATGTAGCAATAGTGCTCATTAACCTCAAACCCACCTAGGTTGTGAGAAAATAAGACTTCCAAAGGAGCTCTAAAGCCAACCCCCATCAAACACATTTATAACAAGGAACTAGTAGCACAAAACTACTAGCACAAACCATTCAACAACAACCACAAGCAATCCATGGCCCACAAATAGTCAAAAACCATTCGTGAGAAAACAAGGAAAGAGAGTAGATCCTTCACTAGACAAGCCAAAAGAATGGCTTGCTCAAAGAAGCTAAACATCAACTTAGCAACCTCCACCAACACAAGCCCAAAGGAACAAAGACCACAATAACAGGGTGTAAGAATTGGCTATGAAGGTAGCCACCCAAGATCTAGAGGCCTAATAGAAAGCACAAGCATAAGAGAGATAGAAACAAGATGACAAGAATAAATTGTATTCTGTCAATATGATAGAATGTAATGAGAAAATAGTACATAGGAGACCCCTTGGATATATAGCCAAGGTGAGAACATAGAAGGGCATAAGATTATGACAAGTGTCGTAATCTTATGACTTGCGACAACAATGAAAGGTTATCACTCCACCTAAAGTGGAAAGGTGATAATGTGATAATCACCACAAAAGGTGGATCTCCCACAAAAGGTGGAGAGATAATCACATGATGTGTCCACAAAAGGTGGAAGTGATGAGGTAATGAGATGTCAACTCCACCAAAGGTGGAAAATCTCCAACAACCTCCTATGTGGTCCCTAAGTAAACTTAATTAAGGTGTAATCAAGACCTAGGACAAGGTACAAAATATTTAATTACACCAACACAAGGGAACTAGAATCCAAGCCCAAGAAAGGCACCAAACACAGCTCCAAACTGCAACCATAAAATGGTAGACCTATCACAACTAGATCTAAACCTCCCTCCAACAAGAGAGCCAAACCAAGCTATAGAGGAAAACTAATGTGTTATGGACTTGATAAATTCTACACAATTCAAGGGTGTGCCAAGCTAAATAGTCCACTTGACATTGCAAGCCTACATTAAATCATCAACCAAGGTGGATAAACTTATGATGGTACTACACTATATGTGCCTTCATAGGCTTATGTTCACCTAAATTACTCTATGCAAACCTATTCAGACTATTCTACCTTACTAGAATTTTACATAATTGTAGAAACAATGAAAGTAGCTACATAACCTAATGGCTATGGGTACCTGCAACATAAGCTGTAGGCGATTTCTAAAGATGTACAAGTACAAAATTAATCTAAAACTATTTAAAATGACAAAATAACCAATCCTAATTTGTATAGTACTATGATTTATCAATTATGCTTATATTCATGAACACCATCTATTGTAACTAACCATGAACTATTTTGCTTTGTAAAGCACATGTCAAATAATGAAAATGGAATTAATGGAAATGCATAAATAAACAAATAGATAGATGAAGTGAATAACAATATCTGAGTGGCTAGCTCAAAGGACTATCTCACTTAACTTAAATCCAAATCTAACTTAGATTCTTATGCATCCATGAAACATACAACTCCATTCATTGCATAACATAAAATATTTAAATAGAACCCTTCTTACAATTTTTATTCCATAATATCATTTTAACAACATGTTTTTGGATAACTAAAAGACTGGAAAAACTACTAACTAACAATAACTTGTAACAATCAACTAACTGAACTATGAACTCATCCCCTGACTTTATAAAAAATGGGGAGAGTCTTATTCAAACCTCTAACTAACTAACTGCAATCATAAATCCCACTCCTAGATATGAGGATGTAAAATTAAAATTGACTTATTCATCTAATTGAAAAGGAAAAAGAGACCTATTCAAATAAGAACATCTTGCATGTGAAACACATGAGAAAACGCCCAAAATTATAGAACAAGTATCTTTCCAACATTTATTCCTTCCATAATGACCACACTCAACTCCACAACTTCCTACACTTTAGGTGGCTTGAACTTCATTAATTCCCTATTCTATTGCTTTGGTACTCACTACAAATACTCCATTCTTGCTACCACATGCTGAGTTGCAGAGAGATTAATCCATACAACATACATATGCAAATATCCACCATAATTAAATCATAGCATTCCATTCATGTACATACATATTCATATTTAAACCATGCAATACTATGAATATTTTCACCATATTTCATTTCCACAAACTAGTTTCAAGGTTGCAAGGTATGCATGAAAGGATAACATATTATGGAAGTATTGTCTAAAAGGTACTTTAGAAACATATGCAAAGTGTCTTAAAAGTATATAAAAATCAATAAAAAGATACTAATAACCAAACCCATCATTCACCCCAACTTGTCATTTTGCTTGTCCTCAAGCAAAAATACCAAACTAAATCACCTAGGAAAAAAGATTGTAATACAAAGTGATCTACCTGAGATCCATGATTGTGCTGACTCCCTATCCTTGTTTGAGGTAGAAACCATTATAGCATGCAAGCCTATTCATCTTGTCTGATTCTGCATTCCTGTCTTGATCATTGCTTTCTCCAGTCCAATGTGGTATTGGATGAAGTAGGATATGAGGGTGGTAAGTTAGTGGAAGCCACTCTACTCCTCTTATTCCCGAGACCTCAATATACTTGTGTAACCTCTCAAAAATTTTCATAAAATTGTGGAAGGAGTGAGGCTCTTCCCTCTTTAATTTTGGAGTCAGATTGTTCATCTATTTTCCACATGTCTTAGGTAGTTTTGAAGAGTTGTCACTATCAATTGTTGAATCCTTCTATAATCCTCGAGTCTTAATTATTTAATTATCTTTCCTGGTCCCCTATGAGAAAGGAGTGTTAGACATCGAGTAATGACTCTATCAGGATTCATTGCTTCTTTTCTGAGTTGCAATGCCATTGTTTTCTCCTATTCTTTATATTTTTCCATTAATTCTCCAAGGAGTTGTTCATTTCTAAAATAAGATGTGAGGGATCTTACTTGCAAATCCCCAACATAAATCAAAGGATTCCATTCAGTATCTTCTGCCATCACATAATTATGCAAATAATATTCACATAACTGGTCTTGCTCCTCTAAACTAACTTTGTTGAAGAAATTTAGAAAATTGTGTCTCTTATTCAAAGCAAAGGGTTGGTCATTAATAAACTTTTGAATTAAAAATTGAGAAATTTTTCCTTTAAGAACAATGCATATACTCTAGATGGAGGTCCACATTCAAAAATTTGAATAGCTCTATCGACCACTTCTCTCAATTTCTCCTCTAGTCTCCTCAATTCCAAATTCTTAGGTTCTAATGATGCATTCAAGATTTGTTTTTTCTTTTCCCTAGTCTTCTTTTTCCTGCCTGATTTGGGTACTAATTTTCATCAATTCAAATCCTAACTTGAAAATATAGAATGGTAGGCTAGTGTTTTTGCAATAGGGGGTTGTAGATCTATTGCTAAATTCTCCTCAGTTCCCATTTTACCTTTGGCCATTTGTGCTAGTAGGTCCAATTTATTTCCATGGCCATAGGTTTGTATTCTCTCTTCCAACTCTTTGATTCTCATTTCCTTTTCTTTGTCTTTCTATTCATATTCTTTCACCCATTCTTCCAATTTCTTTATCCTATCAAGAGCTTCTAGAAGCTCCTTCCTTATGTTTCTATCCTCTAGTAATTCCTTTTCTCCTTCAAAATTAAAACCATCACTCTCATCTCCTGTAATATCAAAAAATTCTCTAATAGAGCCACTAGGAACTTCTCTCGTGGTCTTCTTGGCAATAAAAACATCCTCTAAGTCAAAATCAGAGGAAAATACATACCTTCTTTTTCTAATAGGAACATCAATATTTTCAACACAAACATTGTCAGGGATAGTTCTTTCCCTATCTGTGTCTGTGTCTACCATCAGTGGATCATGATGTTGTTGTTCCTTGACCTTTCCTTCTTGTAATTGTTCCTCCATGTCTCTCTTCTCAATTCTCTGTCTCTTCATCCTTCTTAAGCATCGAGGAGTAGCAGTTTCCCATGTAACTTTACTCTCCTTTCCTATTTTACTCCCCTTTTTCCTTCCTGCATCCTCTTCCCTTACAACATTCTCCTACTTTTCAACTCCTTTTCTCTTTTTTTTCCCTTTTTAGGACATTGACTCAATACTTCTCCTTGCTCTATGGTTTTTAGAGGATGAGGGTTCCTCTATTACCACAACCAGTATATCATGTTTCTCGGTCCCACTTTGGTTGCGGGTAGGTGAAGCAGATGGTGTAATAGGGGAATCTTCTCTCTTAGGTTCATCTTGCTCAAGGTCAACTTCTAGTTCAGACTCATGTAGAGGTTCATCTTCTGCTTTAGGGGTCTCAAGCAACTCATTGATTTCTTTGCAATTTTTAAAATCATCCCAATTAACCTGTGGATCTTGAATTCTCAAACTTCTCTTAACCAATAGGGTTATCAAGCAATGATGAGACAATGTAGTGTCTGTTTGTTTCCTTTGAGCAATGATGGGTACATTGACTAGTTTATCATGCCATAAACGGCTCAACAAATTGAAATGTACAATATATAAAAGATTGTGGCAGCCATCACAAGTAAGGTATTTGATAATATAAGCAGCACATTTTTACCAAAATAATGGAAGGGAAAGCCTCTTAGTACCTTGTGATGTCGAATCCAATTTTTTTCCCTGTTCACAGAATTCTTCCCTTGCTACTACCACATCTACACGAGCTACGTATTTAGAGCCTATATGAGGTAATCTCATGACTTGAGCAATTTCCATTTCTGAGCCATCCACCACCAACTCTTTTACTGTTGCTTCATCATATTTCAACGTGGCTACAAAATCTCTCACCATTTCATTATCATACTCTATCAACTTCAAGAAATATTCCAACTATCCTACTCTGGTGAATAGAGGTAGAACCATTGTATCCTCTAATATCTCTTTATGAGTAGATGGTTCCCTCCGTATTACATCACCTCCCATTATCTGATGCTTCTATAACCTCAAAAAGTTCAAATTCTACAAATTTCAACTCCATCACCTTAAAAACCCTCAAATTTGGCTGCTTCTCTGAATGCCTTCTCTATACCCAATACTCACAATCCCTTATCTTCTAGTTCAATTAAGTATCCAAATTTCTATACCTTAGCTTATCTTAGGGCAAGAATCACATTTATTAGAAACACAAAGTTTTCTAGTCTTAAATAGATGGAATATAACACAATTTGACAAACTTGGGTGGCACAAATAAAAAATTATGATGATAATTATACCCCTCCCCCTATCTTTAATTCAAGTGACCACACTTCATGCATAATTGGGTTTGGGAGTTAGGATAATGATGGAAAATAATGGTAATATAGTTTGCATGCATAATTTAAACAATGAATATTAATGAATACAAAATAAAGCTATATTTAATCACGTGAAGCTACTTATCATACACGTGTGAAGGAAAGTAATGCTTGGTGTAGTTATGAACTGAAAGGGCACATATCATGGTGTACAAGTGATATGATTTGCATTGATTGCATAGGAGTTGATGAAAAGGGGCGGTTGTACTAGTGAAGTGCATTTTACTAGGAAGTAAATGATGCATGTGAGATTTAATAGATTTCATGAGAAAAGAAATTTAAATCCACTAAGTGATTGTACTATGCATTCAATAGGTGTTACTACGAGTACTCCAAGCATAGGGCCCTACTAAAAGGTGCTTGTCAGGTCCCATCTAAAACAGGTCTCAATAAAACTCAAGAGCAAGTCCCTCTAGAGTCAGAACATGTTCATTATGGATATTGTGTTGTGTGTGCATGTGATTTAAAGCATGGGAAATTAGGCCTGGGTAATCTTAGAGGTAGATTTGTGTAACTCAACCTCTATATTACCAGATGTGCTGGGTAATTCACTTCCTATTGGAACATCATCCTCTGTCCTAGATCTTGTGTTAGTAGAACTATGTGCACCATACTCATCCATTAGAGATATGATGAAATCATCGTGTTCAAGTGGTTTCTTGTATAGCTTGAGTCAATGACTATTAACTAGGAGTGAAAATCTGACCTCATCAATAGGATGTAATTGCATCGTACCATTAGAAAATACTTGTATTTTATAGGGTTCGAGCTAGCGTGATTGTAATTTTCCTAGAAAATATTTGTACCTTGAATCATAAAAAAGTGCCCAGTCTCCTACAGTAAATTCTTTAGTTTTCATATATTGATCATACCATTTAATCTGTTGTTTTTGAACCACCTTTGTGTGGTGCAATGCCTGCAATCTAATTTCATCAAGGGCATTCAAATCCTGCAACCTTTCTTTTTGAGATTATGTTAAATCCATCCCTGAATCGACTATTATGCATAAGGTTTTGTATTCAAACTATATAGGAAACACTGTTGTTTTTCCATAAACTAACTCATAAGGGGTAAACCTTGTAGTTGTCTTCCATGTAGTTCTGTATGCCCAAAAATATTATGGTAATCTAGATACCCAATCTCTTCTATGAAGTTGTATTGTTTTTATCAATATGTTCTCAATCTCCTTGTTTATAACTTGTACTTGACCATTTTCCTGAGGATGATATGGGGTAGATTTATTGTGCCTGATCTGATACTCCACCAATTGGGCTATGAGGTCTAATGTGAATTGTGGTACTTGATCAGTCACTATCTCCCTAGGAACACCATACCTAGTAAATATTTCCTTATAAAAGAATTTTGCAACATTTCCATCTCTGACAAACTGCAATTCTTTTACCTCTACCCATTTGGTTAAGCAGTCAGTACATACTAGTATATATTCTTTGTTATTTGAAGTGGGAGATATAGGGCCAATAAAATATAGTCCCCATTTGTCAAAAGGAGCTAATGCTAGTTGGGGCTGCAAAGGCATTTCATCACTTCTTGTAGGTCTCCCCATTCTCTAGCATCTATGACAACTTCTAGTATACTTAACAGGATATTTGTGAAGGGTTGGCCAGTAATATCCCATTGTTAAGATTTTAAAAGCTGTCCTCTTAGCTAGAAAATGTCCACCACAAGGTTCATCATGGAAGGCTTTCAATATATCAAACACTTCATCCTCCCTAATACATCTTCTCAAAATTTTATCTGGGCTAGTGTAGAATAAAAATCCATAAATCCAAGAATAACAGAAGCATTTGTGAGCTATCTTTTCTCCCTTGGAGAGAAGTAAGTTGGAATCTTCCCTGTTACCAAGTAGTTAGCTATATCAACATACCATGGATAATGTATACTTAGACCAAATAAATGCTCATTAGGAAAAGAATCATCAACCACTCCTTCAGATGTTGTGGGCAATCTAGATAGAAAATCAACAACCACATTAGCTTTTCTTGGTTTATCAATAATGGTATGTCAAATTCTTGCAGTAACAACCACCTCACAAGTCTTCAACCTAATACTAGCTTATTCATCAAGTATCTAATTGTTGTATGGTCTGTGTGTATGAATACTTGATAGCCAGTAACGTAGTGTCTGAACTCGTTAGTGGCATAGACAATAATTAAAATTTCTTTCTCAGTAACAATGTAGTTTAATTATGCTCCTTGTAGGTTTTTTCTAATATAGTATATGCCATACTCCTTATTCCTCTATTTTTGTCCTAGGACTGCTCCGATGGAAAAGTTTGATTCATTAGTGTGAATGTGAAATGGCAATGTCCAATTTGGACCTTTTACAACTAGTGCATTAGTCAAAGTTTCCTTTAACTTCTCAAAGGAATGCTAGTAGTCTGGAGTCCACTCAAACTCAATATCCTTTGTTAACAAAGTAAACAAATGGGAAACTATTTTGTTGTAATCTTGAATGAATCTCCTGTAATAACTTGCATGTCCAAGAAAACTTATCACATCCTTTTGTTTCTGAGGGACATGCAGTGTAGATATAATCTTAATCTTCTTAGGGTCAACCTGTATCCCTGCACTAGAAATAAAATGTCCCAAGACAATGCTTTCTGTCATCATCATAAAATATTTCTCATTTCTCAATGATAAAATATTTTTAGTGCATCTCTTCAAGACTATTCCTAAATTTTGCAAAGCATCATCAAATGTTTCACCATATATGGTGAAATCATCCATGTAAATCTCCATCTCATCATGTGCAAAATTAGAAAATATACTAAGAAATGATCTTTGAAATGTGGTTGAAGCATTGCACAAACCAAAAGGTAAAACAAAATATGCATAGGTACCCTAGGGATAGGTAAATGTGGTTTTATCTTGATCTTCAGGTGAAATATTAATTTGGTTATAACCACTAAAACCATCAAGAAATGAGAAATATTTCTTCCCTGCCAAAGAATCAAGAACTTGGTCAATGAATATCAATGGGAAGTGATCCTTTGTTGTGGTAGTATTTATTTCCCTGTAGTTAACACATACTCTCCATTTACCACCCTTCTTGGGAACTATGACCAATGGTGAAAACCATTCACTATCTGATTAGGGTATATGAATCCTGCATTCAAAAGCTTTTGTAGTTTGGCTTTCACATCTCTCTGAGAGCTGGATTCATGCATCTTTGTGGCTTCCATATGGGTTTGTAGCCATTATTGATGTGAATTTTGTGCATGCATAAGGCATGATCAATTCATTTTATGTCACTATAATCCCATGCAAAGGCTGCTACATGTGCTTGCAACACATTGTGCAAGGATTTTTGTTGTTCATTAGTCAATGCATTATTAAAATTCAACATTCTTCCAAGCTTGATCTCTAATTGCATAGACATTTCTTGTACAAAGGACATATCAAGGCTAGGTATTATTGGAAAGCATTGCTAGGATAACAAGGAATGGATTATTTGGGATATCTTTTGTGAGGAATTGGCAAGTATTATACTTTCCAAGGGATCTTGCAAGCAGGATAGACAACCATTCTATTGTGGGTGTCGTCCATATTCATTTTGTATGATATGACCTATCAACTTATCCCCATATTGAATATCTAGTAGGGGCTTGTGTTAAGTGGTTATTAAGTTCTACAATGAGTAATTTTCCTCATCATCTAGGTGTGGCCAAATGGTCTGCTCAAGGTCTTGATGTGGTTGAGCTGGTGGATAAAGTACTAGGTTCTTGGTTATAGTTCCATTGGATATGATCATATTTCCTGACCTATAGCCTATGAATGCATTGGCTATGGCTAACCAAGGTTGACCTAGAATTAGTGGATAACTAACAAGATTAACTTTGGGATGAAGAACTATAAAATCAACAAGGTAATCCCAAGAATCTAATGCAATGACCAAGTCCTCAATAACTCCTTCAAGCTTAACTATAGACCTATCAACTAATTGTAAATTTTTTTGAGTAGGCCTAAGGTTGGCTAACTACAGTAGCTGCATGGTCTCCTTGGTCATTACATTAATTGCAACACCTAGGTCTATCAAAGTATTCTTAATGAGAGTCCCATTGATTTTAACGTCCACTACTGGACTACCAAGATCTATATATTTGGGAATAGTTATATTTCCCAACATTATATCGGCAAGGTTACCCAAAACATGGATTGTCTATGGGTCCTTTATTTTCCTTCCTAGATTTTTAAGGCAAAGATCCCTAACAGTCTTAGTATAGATGGGAATATCTTTGATAGCTTGGATTAAGGGGATTTTAATGTTGGCATCTTTTAACTAGCTTAGAAGGTCAGTTTCATCTTGTTTCTGTTGTTGTTGGATAGCCAAACATTTAGGGAATGGAGGTTACAAATGTGATGTAGTATGGAGCCCTTGATTGGACTCGAATTTGAGAGGTGGGTTATTTGAAGCTTCCTTTGTGGTTTCTTCATCATCTAATTTTGTAATTTTGGGAGATGAAGGTCCCACAAGCTGCTTCCCTGATCTAAGATGAAGATCACTCACCTCTTGCCCATAAGTGGGGTATTAGATAGCTTCATTAGTATAATCATGTTAAATAGGCTTAGTGTTAGGGTTAGGTGTAGGTTGGGCAAGTATTTGTGATGGTCTAGGTGGCTGAGATTGGGGATTTGATGGAGGAATTAGAGCTTACTATTGAGGAGGAGGAGGAGGTAGCAGAGGCTGCTAGTAACTCATATTTTGTTGTTGGAATTGCTGGCCTTTCTGCCACTGAGGCTGCCATTGATTCTGCTAGGTTAGCCATTGTGAATTATAATTGGAACCCTAAAAGTTTTATTGTGGCCATGGGTTTTCCTATTGGTTCTAATTTGGCCAAGCTTGTGGCCATTGTTGAGGATTCTACCACTGGTTCTAATTTGTTTGCCAGGGTTGAGAGTTCCAAGTAGAAAATTTTTGATTGCTCAAAGGGAAAGATGGATTAAAACTGAGGGGGTATGGTGGCATACCTTTTATTTTCTACCATGGCCTCCTTTGTGCTATGTAGAATATTTTTCCATCATCTCCTTCAATTTTTTGGAAATCTAGTTTCTCAATCTTTTCTTGCTGGATACTAGCCACTTGTTTGCACTTACAATTTTCTTTTATTTGCCTACAGTTAGGTCAGTACTCAATGAGAATATCTCTTGCTTCCTCTTGCTTCTTCTTGATGTGGAGGGTATCCAATTGTGTTTCTAAATGATTGATTATATCCTCCTTCGTGTTGGACAATAAATTACTAATTTCTACTTTGGAAACCCCATTAGAGGACTTACTTGTGATGGATTTCCTCTCCCTGCTTGGATTTATAGAAAGGGTCTTGGAACAATTCTTGTAGAATTTACAAATGTCTTCAAATGGACCTGTAGAGATGTCTCCTCCCCCAATAAGGTTGAGAGAATCCATACATTCTTAATTGATCCCCTTAAAAAATACCAATTTAAGGGATTCTTCTAATAGTTTATGTTGTGTGTTTTTCTTCAAAGAAAACTTGAATCTTTCCACATAATCTTCTAATGGATCATCCTCTTTTTGAGACATTGAGAAAATATCATCTCTTTTTCAGTCTAATCCTTTGCAATAGTCCTTGTATTTTTCCAAGAACTTTGTCTTCATGGTGTCTCAATCTGGAACAACATCCTTTCCAAGCCCCATAAACCATCTAAGAGCAACATCTTTAAGAGTAGCTAGGAAGAGCTTGAGTCGGTGGGCATTAGAAGTATAATCATAACTTCTACAGAAAACATCAAACTCAAATGGGAAGGTATTTGGGTCCCTAGTTACCAAGCCATAAAGTACTAGTAATGCTGATGGTGGAATATTCTTTAGTACAATAGCTCTAGCTTGGTTAGTAATGGGGAACTCAAAGGTACCATGCTCTGAGGGATCATCTATTGTTGCATCTTCCATTGTTCAGAAGGTCCCTTTAGTAGTCGTGGAAGATGACAATGATGATGATGATGAAGATGAAGATGGAAAGGCAGTGCCCACTCTTTCAACAATCTCCATAGTATATTGAACAAAACCACCAATATCTTCTCTGTCTTGAGTGTCTGAAGGGAGGAATATTCCTTGGTTATCTTTCCACCTCTACATACAATAGGTTTGAATTTGTATGGAAACAACCTTGCATAATCTCCAGGTGTTTTTGAAGATGACATCTATCAGTCCTAATGCAAAATAGAAAAAATAACTATGAAAAACTTGTAAAAATAGGATTATTAAGATAACACCATCCCTGACAATGAGGCCAAAAATGTAGAGGAAAACTAATGTGTTATGGACTTGGTAAATTCTACACAATTCAAGGGTGTGCCAAGCTGAAGAGTCCACTTGACATTGCAAGCCTACATTAAATCATCAACCAAGGTGCATAAACTTATGATGGTATTGCACTATATGTTCCTTCATAGGCTCATGTTCACCTAGACTACTCTATGCAAACTTATTCAAGCTTGTGTTCACCTTACTAGAATTTTATAGAATTGTAAAAATAATGAAAGTAGTTATAGAACCTAATGGCTATGGGTACTTGCACCATAAGTTGTAGGTGACTGCTAAATATGTACAAGTGCATAATTAAGCTAAAACTATTTAAAATGAAAAAATAACCAATCCTAATCTTCAGAGTACTATGATTTATCAATTACACTTCTTTTCATGAACAAATATTGTAACTAACCATGAATTGTTCTACTTTGCAAAGCACGTGTAAAATAATGAAAACATAACTAATGGAAATGCATAAATAAACAAATAGATAGATGAAATGAAGAATAGTACCTGAGTGGTCAGCTCAGAGGATTGTCTCACTTAACTTAAAGAAAAATCTAACTCAAATTCTTACACATCCATGCAATATACAACTCCATTCATTGCATAACATCTGATATTTAAACAAAATCCTTCTTGTAGATTTTATTCCATAATATAATTTTAACATGTTTTTGGATAACTGGAAAACTGGAAAAACTACTAACTAATAATAACTTGTAACAATCAACTAAATAAACTATGAACTCATCCCATGACTTTATACAAAATGGGGAGAGTCTTATTCAAACCACTAACTAACTATCTGCAATCATAAATCCCACTCCTCGATACGAGGATGTGAAATTAAGATTGAATTATTCATCTAACTGAAAAGGAAAAAGAGACCTTTTCAAATAAGAATGGATTGCATGTGAAACACATGGGAAAATGCCCAAAATTCTAGAACAAGTATCTTTCCAACCTTTATTCCTTCCATAATGACTATGCTCAACTCCACAACTTCCTGCACTTTAGGTGGCTTGAACTTCATTAATTCCCTATTCTGCTACTTTGGTACTTGCTACAAATACTCCATTTTTGTTACCACGTGTTGAGATACAAAGAGATTAATCCATACAACATACATATGCAACTAAGCACTGTAATTAAATCATAGAATTCCATTCATATTTAAACCATACAATACTACAAATATTTTCACCATATTTCATTTCCACAAACTAGGTTCAAGGTTGCAAGGTATGCATGAAAGGATAACATATTATGGAATTATTGTCTAAAAGGTACTTTAGAAACATATGTAAAGTGTCCTAAAAGTATATGAAAGTAATAAAAATATACTGATAACTAGACCCATCAAAATCCCCAACACTAAGGAAAGGGAAAAAATGGGGAGTAGAGCCCTACATATGGCAATACAACACCCAACAAACCAAAAGCCAAACGTAACAGGCGTGAGAGAAACCAAAAAAAACACCAACAAGGGGTGGGGAGAAAGCTCCAAATCCACATGAACCACAAATAGCAACCCCAAAGGGTCCATCAAATAGAGGGATCCAAAAGCACACCTTAAACCTCCAACGTTGACTCCAACTTCATCCTCAACATCATTGACATTGTCACCAGCGCTTGTAGAAATAAAATCTACAACCTCGCACCCAAACCTACACTTCCTCGACCTAAAGACCCAACACTAAAACACGATAAAAACATCATCAACCTTAGAAAAGAGGCATAATAGAGTAGGGAAAACAACCACGAGGAAGCAACACAATCTCACAACAAAGGCCAAACTACAGAGAGAGCTTGAGTAAAAGGCAGAAACCCCAAAGGAAAAGAGAATGAGGAAAAGGACATCCATTGACCCCCACCATCCAAATAAGGAAAAGATTAGGACTTTAAGACATATGTTGGGCAGGGATGAGACCACTAAAGGAGTAGCGCCCAGATGCGGAAAAACCAAAATCTCAACACCAAGACCAGTCACATACCTCAAAAGAGACCCACACAAGCCAATCTAGAGATAGGAAATATCAAAAAAGATGTCCAACACCTCAAAAACACCACCCACGAGGGGTGAACAAAAAAACCCAACAAGGAGAGGGGAACCTAACACAAACTTACGTAGAACAACATCAAGGACAATCTGCACCAATACAAGAAGAGGCAACAAAACCTTCTAAGAATTAAGCAGATAAAAGAAAAAATAGGATCGACCTCCGAATCCTTGTCATCATCCTCACCTTTTGTAGAAATTTTCAAAAAATGTCCTTTCTTGCTCATTGCTCCTTTCATTGCCATGGAACAAAAAATTTCAAAAGCACCCCATTCTATATGTTAATTAAATATGTAATATTTTTTTTTTGATTCATCCTTAACTCACCCTTAAATATTTACATTTATTTAATTAAATATAACCTTAGCCCCCAAACCCTCCAACTAAATAAATTAATTGATACCTACTTAATTAATTTGTTTAGGCTAATTAACCTTCATTACCATTTTCTCATTATTTAATTCCACCTCACCATCAATCCTTGTCCATTCACCCCTATCCTTTGAATCCATCTAAATGGATCAAGATCTAAAATTTTCATCATGTGACAAGTGTCCTAACCTACCTATCCTACCCCTTTCTCACACATGTGTGAGCATATCTCTCACACATGTCATAGACATGTCTCTTTTATGTTCTTCCTAATGTAGTCTCACACATGTGTGAGAACACCTTTCTCTTACACCTCCTTTCCTCTTGTGACACTTGTCACAAGGCTAAGATTCCATCATATCATCTTAACCCTCCATTTAGTCAATTCATCTTGGCCATTGATTTTTGCAATAAAAAATGTATAAATTGAGGTATTTGCTCTCATTTTGAACATCTACCTTCATCATATCCTTATGTTATTTTATTCTATCAATCCTCAATCCCAACATCATGTTGATAGTATACAAAATCACATTCTATCCAACCACAACATCATCAAGGAGAGTATTAAGTAGACATGGATGCATCTACTTTAGCTCTATCCATGAGGTAAAAAAGGTAAAAGTAAAGGTAATTTTTCTTCATTTGCATTTATCTTTTTTGTTTCCATCTCTTATCCATTTATTCATCTTCATTTTGGCACACCCAATGGGACCCATGTCCTTGAAACTAACCAAAATTTGAGTGTTGTGAAATCTTTTGCATTGTAGATAGCATAGCAATGCCTATAACTTTGTTTCAACACCTCCATTTATAGTATCAATGCCTCTGCATCCACTTTAGTGCCTCCACTACTTTAGTGCCTTCATTGCTTTAGCACCTTCACTGCTTTAGGACCTACACTGCTTTAGTGCCTCTGTAGACTACTTTAGCACCCCTAGTTGACTTTTTTGGTGTTTGCTAACAACCTTTTTGTTTGATCTACTACCTTTTTGATGTTTTTGGAACCTATTGAGTGTTGTGTGTTATTGTTTTTTGTAGGTTTTTGATAATTTCCTTATAGGTATTTTGGATCAGTTCCTGTGAGGGTTTCTTTAACACCTATGCTGATTTAGCGCTTACATTGATTCAATGCCTATGCTAATTTAGTGCCTACACTAACTCAAAACCTATATAGACTGGTTCAACATCTCTATTTTGTAGGTATATTTCTATTGGAAAATGGTTAGTGCTCCCCTCAGGATTCGTGAGATGGAATAACCTCCTCCCATGGATTCGTTAACTTTGGTAGTTGTATCAGGCATTAACAAGTCAACCTTTTGGTGTAACGAAAACCGTGGGGCCAGCAATTGGTATCAGAGCAAAAGGTGCTGAGTTTGAATCCCCTCGACTTGCACTGAGGGGGAGATTGTTGGAAAATGGTCAGCACTCCCCTCGGGATTCGTGACATGGACTAACTGTCTCGCATTTATCCGTTAACTCTGGTGATTGTATCAGGCATTAACAGGTTGACATTTTGGTGCAATGACAAACATGGGGCCAAAAATTTCACCTTTCAACACCCTTGATCCATGTTTTGACACCTTTGTTGGTTTAACGCCCCTGCTTTGTGTTTTGGCACCTCTATTTTTAAATTTTTTTGTCACTTTTTTCTATTTTTCCTTTTTTTTTTTGGTTACTAATTAGTTTTGCAAATATACCATTCTTGTCCAAGACCTATAAAATTAGAAATTAATAACATTTTTGTGCAAGGATTCTTGTCAAAGAAGTTTGTTTTCATCACTAGTTTAGTTGCACTAAGGTAGACTAGTGGGAATTAATATTTATTTGTTGTGCTTGTGAGGCCCTCTTACATGTATTCTCTCTCCTCACACCCTTGAATGATTTTGGAGATCAAAATTTTAAGTTGGTCTTATTTTTTCTTTTGTAACATTGTAGCCCAAGGAACCTAATGTGTGTATGCTCTCCCCTTGCACTTCATGCAATCTTGGGTGATAAAAAATACCTGGATCATTCATTTTAGGAGGTCTGCTTGTGGATTTCATCATCCCAAGGGGTGACCTCAACTCTCGTGTTTTGGTGGAGTATAAATAGTGGGAGGTGAATCAAAAGAAACCTCTCTTGGAAGTAGGATCTTGTCATTCTTGGCTAAGCCCCTAAAAAAATTATACTTCAAGGAAGTGAAGGTGGAGAGTGAGTTTCCCTCTCCTCCCAACTATTTGACATTATTCTATTCCATCTATAGATTTTTCCTCACATTCCCTTGAGGTATTTGGAGGACTCCTTAGCAACCTTGTTAATCCTATTTTAAGACCATTCGACTATTATGGTCTAGGGTACAATATCATGCCTAAAGTTACTCACCATATACTTTCTTTTATTGAGGTGACAAATATTCCTTGGTAGGACCTTGTCCTTCTAAGGTAAGGGGTGTAAAGGTGGTACATGACCTTTGCATACCCTAGTTACCCATTTATTTGAAGGTATTATCCTTTTGATAGTGAGCCCATATTAAGTTTTCACTCCCACTTGAATAATTCTAGGCTTATGCAAGTGCTTGGTGTGTCTTCTTGTCCAAAACTAGTGCTACCTATCAATCTAACCCCATCTTAATCCAATTTTTTTGCTTGGTGTTTTCAAGTCCACCCCTTAGTCAAGCAAGAAAAAACATTTAATCCAAACTCTACCATCCAATATTTTCCTCCAAATCCTTCATCCATTATTCTAATCCAACCCTTAGTCCATCCAAATCACCCTAAACATTATAAAAACACAACTAGGATCATATTTCAATGTGTAAGATTGTTTTAATGCCTAAGTAAGCCTATTTCAATGCTTTTGTTGGTTCAATGCCTAAGTAGGTTGTCTCAATGAGAAAACATTCTTTCAATTCTTAAGTACCATGTTTCATCACCTAATTTGATTCAACACATAAGAAGGTTGATTTAATGCTTGAGTAGAACCCATTGAGAATCACAGTTCATTGCTTGAGTCCCTTGTTTCTTTGCCTAAGCTAGTTTAGTGCCCTTACATTATGTTTTAGTGCTTACACTATTTCATCTTAAAACACAAACATTGGACTCCAAAAAGTTCACCATCTCCATTGAGTAGGGTTAGGTTTCATTAGTATTGACCTTAGACAAACCTGTTGCACAATAAACCATCCATGTAATGCCTTGAGCTGATAGGATCAAAAGAAAACTTGATGAAACAACTTTTTTTTGAAACAATAATAACCACATCAAAATTGCAACAATGATATGTCGCACTTGCATGAAAACACACACACAAGTGTCTTAATGATACAATGAAAAGAAAAAAAAAGAACTTCACCATTGCATAAGCAAGGTGGTAATAGAAAAATACTAATCAATCATGGGATAAATCCACCATGACGAACAAACGAAACATAGAGAGAGGACAACATCTATAGGATGATCGATCACTAAACCATGATTGCGTTTTCTCACAACACTACACTAGAAAAAGATGAGGGAAACATCAACATCCAATCCTCATCCAAGCACATTAAAAAATCTAAGCATAGAGGTGAACCTTCACAAGAGGTTGTCAAACTAGGAGGTACAAAATCTCCACTATTTGGAATGATGACAGTCACTTCTAAACAAATCACACGTTTACCAAGATGTCTTGTCATAACATAACATCATACAAATTGAAATAAATGGAAAAAAATCTCAAGAACTATGAGGAATATTTAGAACACTAAAAATAACAACCATGAAGATTTACAACCTTCCCATGACTTCACAAGACAAGGTGCATGATCTCCCTAACCCTAGGTTTGCTAAACGACCAACTTTAGAAGAGTGCACACAAAATGATGTAGGAGAATCCACAAGTCCTCAATAAATAATTTTAAGGAAAGGTTCTAAAAATCACTAGAACCCTAGGACCATGACGAATAACTTTCATTTACATGGTTTACCCATTTGAGGTCCAAAAATTGAGAAGAACTAACAAGACCAAAAGGGGAGAAAACTTGACTAGGTTTTTGAAGACCTAGTCAACAAAAATGATCACCATGAGGAAAAAAGGACTAAAAATTATCCAACAAGGGTACTAGACTTAAAATACCCTTAACTAATCCTAGTTAAGAGTTTTTAAATTCTAGAATTGTATGGGGACCAGGCCGTTCCAACACACTTAACCAAAATTTTGAGCTTTTTGGCCTATAAAACGAGGTCACCCCTAAATACTAGGACACCTCAGTGTGCTACCAAGCTTCCCTACCTGCTAATGAGCCACCCCAACATGATACCAAACTGCCCCAGTAGTGTTAGCCAATTTTCTTGGAATTGGGTTTAACTTAGTGTTAGATAGGGCCACCTAGATGCAATACCAAGCTGCCCAACTGTGAAATTTGACACTTAGGTTCATTTTAAACACCAAATTAAGTATTCCTATGTTTGATTAATAATTTTAACATCATGATAAGATAATGCATAAGAAATTATGCCTGGTACGAACATTGAAAAATGTAAATGACCAAAATACTCTTTTCATATTACAAATTACTTCCATCTCCAAAGAGAGGTTCCAAACCATTAATTTATAATATAATTGAATGAAATACATATATCTGCATGAGTTAAAATTGAAATTACATGATACCATAATGTTCCTCGATCCATAAACCTCAGGTCCCCAATGGTGGTTACCATCCCACCTAACCTTGTGTAATCAAATGATCCACTCCTATTATGCTAGGAGATAACAACATGGTCCACAAACACAAAAATCACACCAAATAAATGGGGGGATGGTTTACACACATTTCATACACAAATAATACACTCCACATGCACATCATAGAACAACCAATCATCCAATCACATAATGTATCCAACACACTTAAGCACATGGTATAATCACAAATGGAATAACATAAACCACATTGGGAAAACTCATCAATGTCACATCAGAAACTTGTATTGGGATAGCTCACCAATGCCATACAAAGAATCATCCTTGGGAAAAATAACTAAGGGCATAACCATGGAATAACTCACCGCAAGGGTATCATAAGGATCATCATTGGGTCAACTCACCAATAGCGGATCACACACACAAGACACTAGGGTAAGGTGCTAGAGAGCTAGCTATGAAGTGTCATCATGGTGCTCAAAAGTATAGAACCCGTAAAACCTAGTACTCCTTTCATATGAATGTAGATACTTGATCTTATAAGACCCAAGCTCCTTGAGCTGGCATGTCTTCCCAAAAATCATGTTTGTACTATCACTTAATGCATGAGAGGGGCATCCATTATCTTAGTTAATTAATTACCCATATATCATTAATTATCACTTGATTAAATGATTCCCCACATGTGTTCATCCTACTTTTCACTTTGGGGTAGGGACACATTTGGAGCCACTCCCATAACCCTCTCTAGTATCTTATTCCTAAGCTCTTCACACTCACCAACAGGTGTAGCATGGGAAACAATGCACAAAATACAAATTTTCCTAAATTCAATGACACTTTCCCTTAATTCATAATATCACATTTCATGAAGTTCCACCTTTTAAAAAATCCAAACTCATTCATTTTCATGCAAAATTTTCAAATTTTCCAAATATTTTAACAAAGCAAAAAAACCAGGTTTTTCCTAATTCCACCATTAAACTTTATCATGTCAAAGTTTAAAAATCATAATTCTAAGAATACCCTTTGGTTGTAAATATTCCCAACACTCCTCTTAGCTATAAAATTGACATTTTCATCATTTCCAAAAAAAAGGGCATGGTAGCCCCACCATTTTGAAAATTTCTAAAATTAATTAAATCTCTACATTACACAAATCAAAATGTAAAATAAAAGGATATGGGAGGATTCTACACTCCCCTAATCATTCTCCTACAAATAAACTTGGATATTAATGCTCAAATATATATATATATATATTTTTGAAAATACCTCAATGCCCTTCAAATTTTGAAATGTGAAAGTTTCCAAGCATGCCAAATGAGGAGTCACAAAATCAAGTAGAATGATCCCTTCTTGATACCTATCCCAATGGATACGACCTCATCAAAATTTGATTATAATTATGTTCCCAATCAACAATTTTCTAAATTGCTCAAACAAAGTTTTTCTCTCAGTATTCTTCCAATTTTACCACATAAAAATAAAATAGAATGTCTTTTTCCCTATTTACCCATTTCACAACTCAATTAAAATTAATTAATAATTCATATTTCTATTTTGGAATTCAAAACTCCATAAATTTCTCCCAAAAAAATTTGAACAATTAAATCCATTTAAAAACATCATTTAATGTATAATTTAACCATTGAATCCATTTAAGCATATTTTCATTTAAATTTATGAAATTCATAATTTAATCAAGATAATTAAATCAAACATAGCTCACAATTCCCAACCCAAAGAACTATCTAAATTAAACAATAACTTACTTTCATTTCTATTTCCCCCCTTCTTGAAACATAAAGAAGGTTTTAATAACAAATACCCAAATCAGTTAAATTCTTAATATTTCATTTGCGGGAAAATATGAAATTTAAACCATTAATTAAATAATACATTCACTGGCCATTATGACACATAGGGATTGTAGAATAACTCCTAAATTGGATTTGGGTTCACGTAAGGTTAGATATGACACATAATATACTCAATTCGAGTACAATCGAGGAATGGATATGAGGGGCCCAATGTGACATCTTTGAATTAACCACCATTGGGGAATAACTCAGACCTATGTAGCTAGGTAGATAATTACCCTATACCTATAACCATTCAACACACGTTAAGGGTACCTAATCAATGTATATATAACTGAAGCACATCACAATCATTTCAATGGGGTCCAATAGCATAAGCATATAATGAAATCTATACATCCACCATATAAATACTTAAATAAATTATTCCTTCTAAACATTAATAATAAAGATCACATTTAATCATAGCATAAATAATACATAACATTGAATTGAAGATAAATAATATATCCAAGCATGTAAACGTATAAAATCCCAACACACGACATGTTGAAGAGTCTCATATTGAACATGTGGTGGTTCATCGACACCAATCAAAGCCATAAAATAATCACCATAAAAATCATGAGGAAATGGGGAAGCTAAAACATTGATCTCACATTAACAAGATACAAACAAGAGGGGCACTACAACCCATAAACCCTAATCATCCCTAAACCATCCTCAATCATTCCTAAATATCTCTAAACAACCCCTAAACTATCCCTAAACCATCCCTAATCACCCTAAACCTCTCCTAAAACAATAATCCATCCAAGAACACAACTAGGGTATCCTTTAGTGCCTCTGCATCTTTTCAACTAATTCATTTAACTTACCAAAGGGGATTGCATTCATCCCCTTGCACCCCCTATCATTGAGGTAGGTGTCCCAAACCCCTTTGGGCTACTAACAATTTTTTTAATCATCTATAACCATCCAAATCATCTATAATCATTCGTAATCACCCTCATCAACCCTAATCCCATACCTAAAAACCCTCATCATCCCTAATCCCATCCTTAATCACCCTCACCATCCCTAAACACCCTCATCAACCCTAATCTCATCCCTAATCAACCTCATCATCCCTAATCACCCTCATCAACTCTAATCCCATTCCTAATCAACATCATCTCCCTAATCATTCTCATCAAACCTAATCTCATCCCTTATTACCCTCATCAACCCTAATCTCATCCCTAGTCACCCCTAGCCTCATCTTTCATCTTCATCCTTAAGTCCTATTCTTCTAATCCCCAATCCATCTTCTAATCCATCATCCTAATTTCTATCTTCATCCAAACCCAAATCCTCCACCAAATCTAATCAAAACTCATCCTCTAATCTTACATCAATCACACCCTAATCCACCTCTCAATCACCCTTTTATCCCAAATTTGAGCTTAACCAGATCCAAAATATTCTTTAATAAATCCCCCATCCAATCCAACTTATCCTCATCCAATCTATCCTAATCCCCTCTCACCCATTCCAATCCAATCCAACATCATGTCTTCTTTTTATAACTCCTCACTAATCCTTGATGATGATGAGGTCAGTCTTGTTGACCAACCCAAATATTATCCTTATGATGATAATGAGAGTTTTATTGATCAAAAGGACCTATTCCCATCCAAAAATTTCATCCTCACCAACTACTCAATAATGAAAAATATGCCATGCTTAGATACTTCCTTAGCATTGATACTAAACTTCCATACTCCTCGCTTCAATTTAATCCCAATCCATCTCCTGTTGCTTATCCTTTCCCCTCCTTTGACAAGGGAAATCAAGCCTCTACCCAAAATTTCCCTCCAACCTAATCCTTATCCCAAATTCATATGTCCAAATCCTTTTCAAGATCCTCATGCTCATCCTCAATTTACCAATCCATGGAAACTTCCACTTCTTATTCCACTTGTTAATCTCCCACATCCTCATAATCTAAATCACCCCAATCCTATAAATCCACCTCATCTCATGTATCCTATGACTTTGTCCAAGGACTATTAACAAAGGTGGCTAAATCATCATACAAAAATAAAGATTTTCTATCTTCTAATGTCATGCATCCACCTCCACCCCCTCCAAATAAAAATAAACCCTAATTCCCTCAACCTCATGAATATCGTATCCCTCCATCTACCCAATTTGAAAATTTTATCCAACCTTTATCACCTTTTACACCATTCACACCAAATGAACAATGTCAATCCCTTGATCCAAAGAATTCCAACATACATTCCCCTACATTTCAAGATCAAGGCCTCCCTTCCATACCATCTCCAAATCCCTCTCCATGTCAAGAACAAATTTCCTCTTCATCCTTCTCTCATGATCTCATCCCTTCCATTCTATATTTTGATCCTCCTTCATCCCATGATCCTACCCCAAGTCAAGAACAAGGCATCGCTTCATCTCCATATCATGATCCTAATCCTCCACAAGATCACATCACCCATATCCAAGCTATCCATGAACCCCGCACCTATCAAATGGGTTCCTCCACATTCATCTAATTTAGTTTTCTCCAAGAACCTATAATTCCATCCACTTCATACTACCCTCAAAATAGACTTGTGTCTTATTTCTAAAACAACAAGTATCCCATTAGCAACAAGATTTGTTGAACTATGCATTATCAAGGCAAAGGGTTAGGCCTCCATGAGTAATACATATTAAAACCCATCTAAATCCAAGAAAATTCTAATTTTCATGGCCTTGGATATAAATCTCAAGATGTTGGTACTCCTCCCAAATCTCACATCTCTCCACTCAAGTCTAAACATTCATATCCTCCATCCTCCAAATCTATCTTGGGTCCTTATATTCCTAAGAAAAATCCTTCATCCCTTCCATATATTTTGGGTCCCTATGTCCCCAAATCAAATCCTTCATCCCTTCCATCTATTTTGAGTTCCTATATCCCAAAATAAAATCCTTCATCCCTTCCATAAATTTTGAGTCCCTATGTCCCAAACTCAAATCCTTCATACCTTCCATCCATTTTGGGTCCTTATACCCCTCCATCCACTATCCTCATCACTCCTATTTCAAAATCCCTTCATCCTATTTATCCATCCTATCATATCCCCAATCAAGATCAATAAAGGCACACATTCTTGAAGCCTTACCAACATCCTACCTACATAAAACCATCCATAAAATCTCCATCTCATTCCTTTCCATCCACCAATCACATTTCTCCTAGAAGCAATTTCAATGGCAAATATAAGAATCACCATGTTTCATCAAGAAGATATGCCAAAATAAAGAAAAATATGGTCCAAAAGCAAAAAGTTAAATTTAAAATGCCACAAAGGCCCATGAAGAAAAAATAAAAAAAACTATGTGGAGTCCCAAACTGATCATAGAAGAAATGCAACTCAAAGAACAATCAAAATTGACATCCAAACTTTCTAATCCAATAGTTTCATCAATTCCCAAATCCCAAATGCCTTCATCTCATAATCCTCCATCTTCCAAAGCTATTTTGGGCCCTTATGTCCCAAAATCCATATTCACTCCATCTAAATCTCCAATTTCAAAATCCACTTCTCCTCTACAACTCCACCACCCTTAAAGGTATGTGCTAATGTTGATATTTCCAACATTTTAATCCGCTCATCCACAAGTATTCCAACCCTCTATCTACCATCCAAAATTCACCCCCCATAATCCTTATTTAATATAATTCCTTGCATAAATCCATTTCATCCCCCTTACCATTATTCTACCAACATATATGTACACACCTCCAATTTTCATGGTCTAATGGAGCACAATCTGCAAGGAATACCATATATTGAACTAGAGTCTTCAGTCCTTCCTCCATATCCCTATCATGCATCCACTATATTCCAAGTCCACCTATCCACATTATTATCCTCAAATTTATCCATCCATACTAGTCCTAAAAAGTAAAAAAGAAAAATGAAAAAAAAGAAGTAAAGATAAACCATTCGACCAAAGTTAAAAACAACTTCTTGTGGCAGCTTGGGCAAGTACCATGATGATGAAAACTTGGAAAACATGCATCCTGTGTAATCCCCCATCCAATTTCACTCTACACCTGGGGGAAAGATTAATCCATATCACATCATATCCAAACCTTCCACTACCCTATCCATCATCCTATTTATGTTCATCCCCAATTTACCTCCTTTGATCTTGAAAAAGCTAAGGATCTTCACCAACATCATGTATCATACCTACCACATCTTATCAACATCCTCCAAAACCCTTCATCCCATATCCCCCATCCTATCTCCGTCCTCCCATCCTATCCAAAACTATCCACCCTTCTCATATTTGATCTTAATAAGGAGATCCCATGCTATACTTCCTACCACATCTTATCCCATACTCCAATATCCACCATCTCATATCCCTTATCCTATCTCCATCCCCCCATCCTATCAGCTTCATCCTCTCTTTTTAGCTTTGATCTTGATAGGGAGCTATGTGTAAAATATCTATGCATACTTTGGACAAGGAAAACCTTACTCTCCTTTCCATCCATGTCTCTTATACACCATCCTTCCACCTCATGCATATTTTATCATTTTCCATCCTCATCTCCACTTTTTCTAGTGTGGGGAATCTTGTTCCTTTTCAACATAGTCCTTAGAGATCCCTTCTCATATCCTCTTATCTCCCGTCACCTTTCATACATCCACTTAATCCCCCTATCTCCTATCCAAGCAAGCATTCTATCCTTTCATCCTTTTATCATGCCTTGGGTTTCCCTTGCCATTTGTTCCTATCCATTCATCCATCATCCTCTAATCCTAACCTATCCTATCCTATCCCATCCATTTATCATCTATCTATCCTACCTAATCCAATTATCCTCCATCTATCATTCTAATCCAATCTATTTATAATCCTTGTTCAATCCATCCAAATACAATCAATCCTAATCCATGCAATCCAATATCACAATATAGCCCATCATTTTGACCCAAATCAACTATATCCACTGATTCATTAATCCAATGAATCCATGTGATGTTCTTATCGTTAAAAACACAATCCTTGGGATACAAATTGTTCTTATCATTAACTTTTCTATCCTCATCAACATTAATCAATCAATCAATTGATTTTTAGCTTAACTAGAGGCATTATCCTTTTTTTTTTGTTTATTGTGCATACTTGCTTGTTACTTGTGTGCGTTATCATTGTTTTTATTTATCATGGTATTTACACCATATTTCCACAAGGGCATCATGGTCTTCGATATAATGGTGTTATAAGGCATATATGTTTGCACTTGACCTTTTTTATCATGTACTTGGCACATTGTCACCCCATAACTCCTTATATCTTGGTGCATAATGTCAAGTACAATACCAAATATAGGTTTCTTATACTACTACAAAATGATTCTTGTCCATCATTTCTCTATATCCATCTATCTCAATTTCATCTTCTTTCTATCCATCATCCTTAGTCCTCCTCTCTATTTCAAGAGAACACTTGTGTTCTTTGAACCTACCTTTCCCTTTGAGGGCTATACCACAACCTCCTCACCATCATTCCTCATCTTACCAGTGATTGGGGCATCATTCCACTAGTCCTCATCCATTTATATCCACTATGTTTTATTATTCTTTGAAATAATATTACTTCTCTTACTCACAACATCATCTTAAAGAGGGGAAAAATGTAGACATCTAAATATGTCCATACCTGACCACACTTGACTTTACCCCATTCTATCTATTAATTAAATAATATTTATTTATTTAATTCATCCTTATCTCACCCTTAATTAAATAAATTTACATTTATTTACTTAAGTCTAACCTTAGCCCCCAAACCCTCCAACTAAATAAATTAATTGATATATAATTAATTTATTTAGGCTACTTAACCTTCATTACCATTTTTTATTATTTAATTTCACCTCACCATTAATCCTTGTATGTTCAATCCTAACCCTTGAACCCATCTACATGGATCAAGATCTAAATTTGTCATCATGTGACAAGTGTCCTAATCTACCTATCCCACCCCTTTTTGACACATGTGTGAGCATGTGAAACCACCCTACCTCTTACACATGTCATAGACATGTCACTTTATCTCTTACACATGTCATATACATGTCTCTTTTATGTTCTTCCCGATGTATGATCACACATGTATGAGCACACCTTGCTCTTACACCTCTTTTCCTCTTGTGAAAAGCCTAAGCCTCCATCATCTCATCTTGACCCTCCATTTAGTCAATGCATCTTGGTCATTGATTTTCCCTATCAAAAATATATAAATTGAGGCATTTTCTATCATTTTGAAAATCTACCTTCATCATATTCTTATGCTTCTATTTTCTTCTATCAATCCTCAATCCCAACATGTTGTTGGTATAAACAACCACATCATCAAGGATCATATCAAGTAGACATGGGCGCATCTACTTCAGCTCAATCTGCGGGTGAGAAAGGTAAAAGGAAAGAAAATTATTCTTCATTTGCATTTATCTTTTGTGTTTATATCCTTTATTCATTTCATCATCTTCAATTATTTATTAAATAATATTACATTATTATTTATATAAGTAATTTATATGTTTAAAACAAAAAACATAAATATGACTATAAACAAAAATAAGTCATTATTTATTAGAAATTTGTATATACTATATATACTCACCATATCTAAAATATAGATTCTCTATTCTTTCCCTCTCTTCACATTTATAATACCACTTTCTGTGTAGCATGAGTAAATTATTCTTTAGTCCACTTCATGTTTCTAAAACATAATGACTATTCTTTTCCTCTGTTTACATTTGTAATACCATCTTCTTTATAGTATGAGGGAGTTATTCATTAATCCACTTCACTTTTTGAAATACAATGAATATTATTTTCCTTTGTTTACACTTATGCTACCATTTTCTTTATACTATGAGTGATATTTTCCTTGGTCCACTTCACATTTTGAAATATAATGACTATATTCTTTTCCTTTATTCACATTTATAATTTTTTTTTCCCTTTATAGTATGAGTGAGTTATTCCTTAATCCACTTTACTTTTTGAAATACAAAGCATTGTCTTACCTTGGTTGATATATTCTTCACCTTTATTGAAAATATTATTAGCAAGTTATATAACTGAAGGGAATCATCTATGGACAAGGCGGCGAGTGGAGGGCATCCATGGATAGTGGAGATTTTACTGCAGCAAGAGCTTGAGCCGGCGAGATTGACCAATAAAACAAACGAAACGACCGTATTCAAAGCCTCCTTGTCATGTCATAAGGACACCATGAATTTTTTTGAAAATCTGTTGGATGCGACGCCATTGGAGATGTACAAAAGAAAATGCGATTGTCAAACACCATATGTAGTTGAAGCTATAGAGATAGCCATATTTTGTTGTGACCCCAGTCCCACGTACACCTCCTCCTCCACCCATTCTCGCTACTCCCTACCATTTTCTCAAGCCTTGGCATAGCTCCATCTTTGCTAGCTCATCTCTCATATGGCCAGCCTCCCTTCTCTCCATCCATAATGCTATTTCCTTCCCCTTTACCTCACGGGGCTATTTTATCCCTAGCTCATCTAAAGGTCACTTTTCCTTATATGGTGCCATAAGGCATTCCGTTCGCAAGAGGAACTACACCATCAAATGACTATTGCCTGCAAGGTTCACGAGACTAAACTAATGATCCAAAAACAAAAGAGGATGATTAGGTGCCAACCCAAAGTTGCCTCCATTCTATGTATGAACTACCTCAACAATTCCTTATGGTTACACATGTATAACTCCACTCACTAACAAGCCCCAAGGCTTGATGTGCTCAAAGGACTTCAGTCCACGTAGTGGGGTTAAAATTAGCCCAAAGGACTATTCGGTCCACCTAGTGGGGTTAAATTTAGCCCAAATAAGGTTAGAGGATTAGGTAAAGATTATGGAAGAAATGAAAACATCTATAACTTTTTAGTTCATCAAATTGGGCAAAAAAAATTAGAGAAAAGGTAGGCTAAGCTAACAAGAACCGAGGACACTATCAAGCAACTCAATGCTTAGCTTAAGGGGCAAGAATGTATGAATTTAAAGGATGAATCAAGGATTGCAAATATAGGTGCCCATGGACTAGCTCAAAGTAGAACAAAGAAAAGCTATTCAACTTCAATTATAGTTGGATTAGACTAAGCTCACTATCAAAGAGCACCAATAAAATATCTTAAAGGAAAAGGAGACTAATAAGAGGAGAATAATGGAGATCACATAGCTACACAATTAGTTGGCTAGGTTGTGTGAATATCATCTCTCAAGAGTAGAAAATTTAGCAATTGTAGACAAAATCCTAGAATACACATTCGCTATTTGACATCACTTCAATGATCAAACAACTCTACTCTTTGTATTCGGCTAGAATCACTTCAACTATCATAGGGCTTTCTCATATGTTGAAATTCATTTATTTTTCCCAAATTTTCGAGGTAGGAGTGAAAATGTAGGTTGAAGGCGTACTTTAGTCGCTAGCCTCAAAAGTCTCCTAGGCTCATACTTTTATAAAAAGAATAACTTTCCACATGATCAGTTGCAACAAGGTAGTAATAGAATAGAAACAATTAAGAAAGTAAATCAAGTCCTATGAAAAGAGAAATATGCTCTAAAGTGTAGGGCCCAACTAGAGACTTGGCTCATGTTGCAAAGGAAATGAGAGGGCATATAGATGCACTTGTCCAACATGGACTATCCCCCCCTTTTCAAGTTGATAATACTATATATGGTAGAGAAGAATCAAAGGCAATGCTTGGGGGGAAAACAAGTAGACTAAACATATTTTGCACATGGGTTACACATACATTAAATATTACAAAAATAGAGGCAGTTCTCTACCTATTAGCTCAATTAGAGGTCCAAGAAAAACAATAGTGGAGCTAAAGAGCATCTCATAAAAGGACATTCTAGACCTAGACAAGGTCTTTCAAGCTTTCAAGAGGAAAGAAATCCCCATCCCCATGGAGGCAAAGTGTACACTATTCCATCTTGCACTTAACAATCTATAATCATTTCACCATGATTGGGTAAGTTTCATGTTTTTTTGAAGTTTTGATTCTTTTGCATTGAAATCACCAAGTGGATTTGTTCTTCCAAGCACTTGGATCTTGAGAGGTTTCTAGAACTATAGATATTTTGCCTACTACTTTTCCCTTAAGGTTGATCCCTATTCTTTGGTAAATTTGGTCATGAATTTGCATCATCTTTGTCCAAATCCTTGTTATATTCTATGGAAGTAGGGCTACAATGATCATTGTGTTCATAGAGCAAAAGTTGATGCATTCTCCCACAATTTTAAAGTCTCTAGATCTTTAAATTTTGGGATTTTTTGAAGTGATGGCTTTCCAATTTATTAGATCATAAAAGGGATTAATAGCTCATGCAATCCTAAGAGGTCATTAGTCCCAACAATGTAAAGGTATTGTGTCAATGGCTAATTCTAAAATGATTTGGCACTCTATAGGCCTACTAAGAGTTTTGTTTTAATAAAAGGTAGTAAGAGGTATGCTCCACAATAGCCACATGTTGAATTCTTGTAACCACAAAAAAGTTGTCAAATTTAACAAGGAAATGAATAGCACCATTATAGATCAATATCCACTTTGATATGGTGGGCCCTTATCTAGAATAAAGGTAGTCTAAATAAAATGTGAAGAAAGTTCTCAAAGCCATCAAACTAGGGAAGAAAAGCAATGGCTTTGCAACCTCAAAAGGTTGTATTTTTTATAATATAATCAAACATTATGAAATTAGTGTTAGGATTAAGCTGTCACAAACCTTGTAAATTCTATGTATTTAATTAATCCTAATATTGTTTTTCAATCATTCATAAGAGATGAGAGAATCACCATCAACAATAATTATTTTTTATCATTAGGGTTTTATTGATATGGTAATTAATTTTATTGGGGCTAGAAACTATTTTTTACTAGAGTAATGAGTTACTATCTATTGATAACGAATCTTGCATGCTAAGTTAGTTTTGGGTCCTAAACTTCCCACGAGTTATTTTAAAAACTTGTAATTATTTTTGGATGGTTATAACACCTCCATGCAAAGATTGAAACTATCTTGTAGGATAGGAAAAATTAGGTATCTATATGGGAAAATTAGTTGTCTATGTGTAAGAGGTGAGTAATAAGGTTACAACCTACATCATTGTATGTATTAAATACTTGTATTTTTTAAGACCCCTCTGTTTTGGATATTTGGATCGGCAGTGTTCTTTGTATGTCTGATTATGCTTATGACGTGACTGTGGAACTTGGTGATCATTTGATCGTGAATTGATTAGTGATGCGTATGTTATATTGAAATGTGATGACTGTGTTTGAATATGCATTGAATTTGGAACTTGGTTACTTCTGATTGCAATAATTAAACAATGTGAAGCTATATTTTGATGTGATTTTATTCTGATGCCATCTTTATGACATGTTTTGGAGTAACTTAGAAGATATTTGATTAAATGATGTTTTATGCTATTGATCATATCTTTGACATGTTAGATGCGTCAGTTAGTGATATTGCATTGGTGAAGGGGACGGGGTTGTATCACTCGCTTGCGAGCACCCTACAATTTTGAGATTTCCTCTTCATGGTGTGTTTGATCATATTATATATATTGCATGATCAACATGCTCTTTATTGCAGGTTGACAGGTACATGACATCAACTCCACTTGGTTTCACAAGTTTGAGTGTGTCCATTTACCAACGGTAATCGATTAGGAGATAGTAGCTAGGTTTTTCGTGCCAAGTTGTCACCCTAGTCATAACGTGTTGTCGGGTTGTCGTCGGGGTTAGTTGTTTTAATTTAGCTAATCTCCCCTTGAGTATTTATTTAATTTCAAAGTTTAAAGTTTATTAAATGCTAGGTGTAGTTTAATTGTGACTAAATATATTTAGTTGCAATGTTGAAATACGATTTATTTGATTTAAATAATAAAATAATTATGGGGTTATTGTTTGATTTGATCAATTAATAAAATTAGATTTAGTTTAATGATTAATTAGATTAATGGTGATTTTAATTAAAATAGTTGTTTTGGCGTTATTATATATTAGTTTCAAATTGAAATTGAAAATGGAAGTTATATTGGATATTTAAGATTTGATTAAAATAAAAGTAAAAACCTTGGTTAAATAGTTAGAGTTAAATTAAAATAAATAAATAAATGTTAATGTGTTTTAATTCCACTTTTGAAAAATTGTTGAGAAAATCATTTATTTGCAACTTTGAAATGCTTTTGTTTTAATGAATTTGGAAAATGCATGAAGCTTGAATTAAAAATTAGAAATTGGTTTTAGAATTAAAAATTAGAAATAATCCCCACATGTTTTTTAAAATATATTTGGTGAGTGGGATTTTTAGGGTTTTTGACCAATTTGGGGAAAAACCCTATTTTTGATAATGGAATCTCATCTATGTTTCAATCTTTCAATTTGGGGAAAATTTTCTTGGCTATGGATTTTGCTTGGATTTGTGAAGAGGATGGAGATTCTTGCTTGAGCTGGATCCAAGGAGGAGTTGGAAAACACCATTGTTGAAGGCTACAAGTTTTTTGGAGAAAAATCAGGTTCCTCTTGTTCTTGCTTTGTTCATTTTGAAAATAGTTTAAATCCTTAATGTGTTGTTTGGAAATCCTTGAAATGAAGTTTAAACTTAATGGAAACCCATGAAAATTCATTTTTAAACTAGCAATAGATCTTGGAGGGGATTCAAATGAAAAGATTTAATTCATTTGTCAATTTGGGGAAAAACCAGAAAATTCATCATGATTATTGTGCTTTAAATTTCTTCTTCTCAATCTTCTCCTCAAGAAAATTTGCCCAATTTGGGCTATGGAATGATATATTTATATAAATTTATCCACTTTCATATTACAAATTGGAAGTTTCTTTTCAAAAATTGTTGCTGTGTGAAATTCATTTTGAGGGTTCTGATTTTTTTGTTTTTGAACGAAATTGTGAAAATGAAAATAAAAAATTATTTTTATTTTTTAGTGTGGGGGCTGCCCACAGCCACCCCAATCCATGGGGGCGTTGGCTGTGCAGCACTCCCCATGGCTGGGGAGGGGCTGCAAGGCAGCCACCATAGGGGCTGCGTCCCTTGTGTGAGGCTGCATAGCAGCCACCATAGGGGCACGTCCCCTGTTGGGGCTGCATTGCAGCCAAAGGCCTTTGGCCTTTATTCTTTTAATATAAATTTTGTTTTATTAAAACTTTAGTTTTAATTTAATTTTTATATCATAATATATATATTTATTATAGTATATATATATATTTATATATTATATATATATATATATATATTGATTTTTGTTATATATGTAATATATATTTATTATAATATATATGTGGTTTATTGACCAACCCTCAAAGGATTTTAACATTGCCATGGCTTTAGATAAAAGGGCGTTGAGTTTCCAATTGGGAGTGGATTCTTTCCTTAGGGCATTGATTACCAAAGCTGAATTTATTATAAGATATATATATATATATATATATATATATATATTATATATATTAATTTTAAATTATATATATAGAGTATATATATATTTAATGTATATATATTATATATAATATATATATATATTTAATGTATATATATTTAATGTTTTCTCTTCCTCACATTAAGTGGTAAAATAGAAATTTTAAAAAAAGATTATGTGATTATTATAATTGAAGGAAAATGATATTTTAAATAAATAGTCGTAAATTTTAAAATAATTAATTTTAAGTAATTATTTAAATGTATATTAAAGACATAATTTGTATATGTAAAATAATAAGGAATTAAATATGATTAATTGAAATATATAAATTATTAGATATATTTTAATTAATGGGGTTTTAAATTATTAGATATATCTATTTGTAAATAAGCATGTTAATATACTTTGATATTTAATTGTATTGATATTGCACTGGTACTTTACTTTAATAGACGCATTAAGTGATATCATAATCAAATGTATTAAGATGATTATCGTCGTGCTATTAGAGGCAAGAGTGGAGTTTAGAAAATCTAATGTTTTTTTTGAAATATTGATTTTAGTTGATTGAATATCCTATGTTGCAATATGGATTAAGTGATTTAATTTAAATATTATTTATTAAAATATCTTGATTTTGAATATAATAGTGAAACTTAGAGATAATGAATGTTTTATTCAAATCAGATGACTTTATTTGTCAAATGTTTGATTTATTTATAATTTGGTTTTGATTATTATGGATAATTGTGACAATGAAATTAAATAGACAGATTTAAAATATAGATTATCTTAAGATGATTTTGTTACGAAATAGAAGCAAAAGTGGATGTTATATTCAAGAATTTATTTAGAACGATGAATCTTAATAGACGAATGATTAATTTAAAAGTGGATTTTGAATAATCAAATGCTTTTACTTAAGTTGATTTTCATTAATATAAGTAATTGGGAAAACGAAATATAATTATTGGTTTTTAACTCCTTAAGTTGTCAATGTACTTTGATTTACTATTAAGTATATTTGTTTTGAAATATAATTGTATTCAAGTAGAGATAAGACTTAGTTGATTTATTTAATACTAAGATGAAATAAAGACTGAATTATTTAATCTAAATGTTTATTTATTAAAATGTTTTAATTATAAAATACGATTGCGAAACTTAGAGATAATGATTGGTTTAAATTTTAATCAGATGACTTCATTGATTTAAGTGTTGTGATTATGTTATAATTGTGGAATTTAGAGTTAATGAATGATTTATTTCAGTCAAATGACTTTAATCACTAAGAGGCTTTGAATATGAATTTAATTGTGAACCTTAGAGTAAAATGATTGGTTTTGAAGTATTTCTATGTCGTGAAATGAAATTAGTGTATTTGATTGGATATTTGCAAGAAATGGAAACTGTGATTGACTGGATTTAGGAAATCCGAACATTAGTTCATTTAACTGCTCGAAATGTTTTTAGTGTGAAATTGTTCTTTCTCGATGTTGGGAGAATAGAGTAAATATTTGAAGTCTTCTAGATAGTTCATTTATTGGTATGGGTTGAGGTATGTGAGTCAACTTTTGATGTGTTGTGGGAAAATGTGCATAGTTACACCATGTTGTTTCACCTGGTTCTCACAAATGGGGATGATTTGTACCTCCTTGGGAATAGGAGAGGGTTATGTGGTTTGTACCTCCTTTGGAAGGAGTGCAGTTTGTATTTTGGTTGCCTCCAGTGTTTGGAGAGGATTTTGACCTTGTTGCCTCCAGTGTTTGGAGTGAGTTTCTTGATTTGTTACCTCCTTGGATTGGCGAGGTTGTACTATCTAGTTACCTATTGTGCTTTTCACCGTGTGTGTTGTCTTAGAAGAGTGGCTTGCAATGGGGGCCGACACAAAGTGGTGTCAGGGATAACCCTTTGCAAGTTGGTTAATTCAGTGATAACTAAATAAATTTTTAGAAGCTTAGGTTGCATCAAACATTAAACAAGATTAATTATGCCTCGCTCATGGACCCAAGGACTTGTTTTAGACTTGGGATGAGACGAGAAGGCTTGGAATGGCAAGATCATCTATCTCGTCTTCACGAGAGGTATTTGATTCCGCATGAGTGAGCATGGGTGCCAGGATTTCAGTAGAGGCCACCAAGATAACCCATGGTGTGGGGGCCGGAGCCTAGGAAGATTCCTAGAGGATATCCCTTGACGAGCTATGCGATGACACTCTTCCTAAGTCAACAATTTGTACTTGGTATTTGTGACACTCTTGATCTATTCTATGTCTGGAAGCAATGTAACCTATGTCAGTGTTGTGGGAGTCGTACCTAGAATTGTGCGTATGACCATTCATTTCACTGAGATGTGTGCTTGTATTTACTTCGTATCAGTTTTGTGTAGCCTGTGTCTAGTGGTAGATGGTCTTGTGTAGGAATTCCTTGTTACTATCTCCTAGCACGGAGGGAGTGGGACCTTTGGGATTCCACGTGGTTGGGTGGCACGTGCTTCTTAATCCATTGGTTCTTCTTCTTGTTCGTGTGGTCATGATTTCCAGTTGGAGAGCTCGTGGGAATCAGTTTCTTCTCATGACTGATTCTATCATTACTTATTGTATTTTATTACCCCTCATTTGTTATCAAGGTGGAAATTGTAATATGTAATTGTACTTCTTGGATTCGTCTCATTCGGGGAATGAGTATTGTAAACATATTGTAAATTATGTTATTGGAATCAAGTGGTATCTCTTATTCTTGGATGTAATCTATTATGAATAGAATGTATGTGAACTTTATTTGTTAAGTAATTATATGGTATAGTTTTAATTCATGTTCCGTGTTTGATTTAAGTAACACAGTCTCGTAGCCTTAGGGAAATGGTTGGCAATGGTTAAGTGAACTTGCATGTTAATGGTTCTTATTAAAAAAAAAAAAAGTTCGTTTGTGTAGTAAATTGCAACTTTCCCTAGGGTTGTGTGGCGGGGAGTTACATATTTTCCCAAGGAAGGCATTGGAAATGCTATATAAATAGGTGCTATAGTAGTATAAATGTAGTGTGACAAGTTAGAGTGAAAACTCTATTTACAAGTGCTAAAGGAGGGAAGATTGAAGAGATCATAAGGATTGTATCTAGTCTCTATTTCTAAAGATAATACAAACTTTGGCCTCTCTTCTTGATGGATTTTTTTTTCCTAAAAGGGTTTCTCCATGTAAACACTATGTTATTTGTTTATTCTTCTATTTCATATTTTCTTGAGTCGTCGATTTAATTTATTGAAATCTCTATTTGGTTATATGCTAGTTAATGTCTTTTTTAAAGTTGAATTTAAATTTTCATATATAGTAGTTACAATCATTTATAACATTTGATATCAAAGCCAAGTTAGCTTTGCTTCTTGGGTGGAATGGTGGAGGTTTTAAGAGGTGTAGTGAGATTTGTGGTTGAATTTGTTTTGTAGATCTATGTGTAGAAGGTATGAATGCATCCTCATCTCATTTGGACATCAAAAATTTCAATGGAACTAATTATAAGTTGTGGAAGCTAAAAATGAAAATGGAGGATCTCTTTGAAGAGAGGTATAAATTGTTGGCGATGACAAAGGAAAGGAAAATAAACATGATAAATTGAGATAAGATAGATAAGAAAGCATGGAGAGAAATCTATATTTGTCTTGTATGCTTTGTCCTACTGATTTTTTCAAAAGAGAAAACTACATATGATATATGGAAATGGTTAGGTCAAGCCAAAAGTCTAGCAAATAAGTTATATTTGAAAAGGAGATTATTTTTTCTTAAATTGAAGGAGGATGGTTTGATAGTAGAGAATTTGAATACTTTTAATTTAATTTTGAGATAATTAGATTTTATTGATGTTAAGATAGATGAATAAGATAAATATATTATGCTTTATGTTCTTTGCATGAGTCATGGAGAAACATGATTCTTTCCTTCGGAGCTACCCTATCAAATACTTCAAAGATGAACAATGTTGTTGGAACTTTGTTGTCATAGGAAATGAGGTTAAAAGAAACTATGTAGAGGGTTTAAATGATACTATCCATGTCAAAAAAAGGTCCAAGGAAAGAGGATCTAAGGGAGATAAGAAGGGGCCTAAGGAAAATTCCAAGGGAAGATCTAAGAAGATCTAAGATTTTGGGTACAAGAAGAATAGAGTGAAATGTTGAAGCTATGGTAAAAGAGAACATATGAAGAAGGAATGTAGAAAAAAAATGAAATTCTTCCATAGTGAAGTCCTCTAATTTAGGTGATGGAGCTTTTATTTCTTCATGTAATATTATATATTTTGAGCATTGGTTGATTGATTTAGGATGCTCCTATCATATGACTCCTCATAAGGAGTGGTTTTCCACATATGAAAAATATGATGGATAAGTTTACCTTAGGGGCAATAGCTCATATACCATTGTTGGGTGGGGAAAGGTACATTTTCTTTCAGTGATGGGAGGTTAAAAACCCTCCCTAGTATTTTACATATTCTTAAATTAGCTAGAAATTTAATTTTATTATCTAAGGTGCATGATTCAGGAACATAACATTTAATAAGAATGGTTGTAGATTGGTGACAAGGAATTTGGTCATAGTGAGAGGGACAAAGATGAGAAATTTATCTAAGATAGATGTGAAACATAGAAAAAGAGATTCCTAGGTTTAGTGTATAAAACCTAGGATTAGTTTTTTCCTTTTTCTAGGGTTTCATTAAGATGGAGATCAACAAGGTGTGTAGATTGACTTTCAACCATGAAGGTGAGCCAATCAGACTTGGATCTACATCTTATAGGGTCTTGGAATGATTTGGAATTGAATTTATTTGATTAACCTAATTAGACTATATGACCTAATATAAAAATGCAAGCTACCGACAATTAACAAACTGAAATAGAGAATTGTAGGCAAAAATGGGAAGGATAGAACACTATGTACCTATCTTGAAAGTTTGATGTCAGTCATTGTAGGATGACAAAGTTACCTAAGGGAATCTGAGTCCTTGTAGGGGTGTCCTACTCTACTTTTCCAATTCTTTGATACTAGATTTGAGATCCTTGTTTTCGCTTACAAACTTGTCAAAACACTATCAGACAATTCTTTAGGTGACTTTTCGTGAATTGACTAGATGTAGGGTTTTAAATGAAACAATGAATGATGGATCTTCAAGTTTCCTTCCATCTCCTCTAAACCTGAAATCTACACATTCACAAAGAGAAGAAATGTTGTGCCATTTAGGGGCTTGCCTTAGTTAAAGCCTGTGAAAGTGTTTCCACTTCCATAATGGCAATGCTAATGATAGGAAAGATAAACAATAGGAAGAAATGATGAATCAAAAAAGTATTACAACTCACCACCATTCAATGAATTCCTTGAAGGACTGAAATCATACACATTGCTTCAAGGTCTTGGATCTTGCTTGCTTGAATGCTTGAAATGCTTGGATATCTACAACAATGGTTATCCTTCACAAACAATTGTAGCATAAACACACATAAACTCACATAGAATTTGACATGATGGTAGGATCTTGAATTGTTGTAATAAAGCTCTAAAATGTTGCTCTTGAATTGCTTGATAGTGCTCTTGATCTTAAGTTTCACCTCTTGCTTCTTGTTAGATTTCAAATGATGCAATAACTAGGTATTTATAGGCATTTATTAAATTTCTCACAAATTAAATCTCAATAGTCAACATTTACAATTTGAATTTTTAATGTTAAAATGCCGACACTGACATATTCAAATTTGGATCCCGAAAAATAGGACTGGAACACTCCCAGTCTTGGCCCTATTTTCCAGGACTTAGGGTGTCGAGGGAAAAAAATTAAACTAATGTGTCTGTTCAATGCTTGAACTTTCTCGGAAAATGGTAAAAATAGGCTATAGAAAGTATAATTTAAGGAAATTAGGTGCTTGATTAGGCTCAATAATTTAGGGGGAGCAAAGCATAGTGTGAAATTGTTAAGGGTGACAATTTACAATGCTACAAGATGTTAGCACCATTTTTAACTCTACCAATGTAACTAAAAAAATTATAAAGACATGTATGTTGGGGTATTGTAGATTGAGCCACATAAGTGAGACTAGTTTAAAAACTATTTTAAATAAGAAATTGTTAGACACGTTTTCTTATTTTGATGAGAATTTTGACTTCTATGAATATTATGTGTTTAGTAAATAAAATATACGTATTTTCCTTTAGGAAATAATAAAGTTAAGAATAAATTGGAGATCATTCATTTAAAGATGTATTTGATCCTATAGATATTGAATCTATTGAAAAATATTGATGTTTTTTATTCTTCATTGATGATGTTTCAAGATTAACCTAGTATCATTTTATTATATAAAAATTAAAAAATTCACTAAGTTTAAGGAATTTAGAGTCCTAGTTAAAAATAAATAAAATTTTAAGATAAAGGTTTTATGATTGGAAAATGGAGGGATTCTATTGTTGTTAAGAATTTGATGAGTTTTATTTAAACATGTAGGTATTTTGAGGTAGAAGAAAGGATAAACCAAAAAATTATAAAAAAACCAAATGTATGTTAAGTGGTTCATAATTGGATAAATAATTTTTGGTATAAGCTTTGAGTTCTACTTGTTACTTGTTAAATAGATCTCCTTGTAAGGCTCTCAATTCAACATCTTTTGAAGTGTGGATAGAGAAGAAACCTTATGTTTCACAATTATGCATTTTTGGTTGTGAGGATTATATTCATGTTCCTAAAAAAAGATCTAAGATGAATCCAAAATATAAAAAGTGTATTTATCATTGGATATGGTGATAATGTCAAAGGTTATACACTTTGGAATCCACTAACCAAGAAAATTAAATCTATTCTAGATATGTGATTTTTAGGGAACTTAGAGCTATTTCTAAACTTAAACAACTAAAAGATAAAGAAAATGAAAGGAGATAAACTTAAACAACTAAGCAAGAAGATGCACTGGATATGAAGAACAAAGGAATTGTTTTGGGGATGGGTAGGAATAAGAAGAGGGTTTAGATGAAGATTATGAGGAAACCAAACCAATTAGGGAAGATAACCAAGAAGAAGTTGAGAAAGATTAAGAAAGATAAGAGCCCCATATGCCTATTCTTATGAGATCCACAAGACAACATAATCCAATTGATAGGTATAGCTCACCAATTTTTGTTGTATATTTATTTTATTAAGTGTTGACAATAAATCGAGATCCTTCATGGAAGCTATCCTTGCAAATGATAGTGAGTCTTGGAAACAAGTCATGTTATAAGAGATGATGGATTTAGACTCATTTGACACATAATATATATTTTATTTTCCCAAAGGAAGAAAGGCCATAAGATGTTAATGGGTCTACAAGAAGAAATTTGAGCACATGATTCATTGGAAAAATACAAGGCCAAATTGGTGGCTAAGGGCTACTCCTAACAAGAGGAAGTTGATTTTGGTGAAATATTCTCTCTTGTTTTCAAATTATCCTTGATTAGATTTATTTTATTGTTAGCCACTACTAATGACTTGAAAATTGAACAAATAGAAGTCAAAATTGCATTTTTACATAGAGATCTAGAAGAGGAAATTTGTAACAACCTAAAGTTTTTGAGGTAAAAGGAAAACAACACTTGGTTTGGAGGTTAAAATGATCTCTTTATGATTTGAAACAATCAAATTGGATGTGGTATCAATATTTTGACTCATTTCTTTTTAATTTTAGTTTTGTAAAAGTGAAGAAGATCACTACATTTACATTAGATGTTTTGATGATCACATACTAATTGTTGCTTTGTATGACATGGATGATATTCTATTTTTTAGTAGCACCAAGGGTATGATTAATGAGATGAAAGCTAAAATTTTAGGTATTTTTGAGATAAAATATCTAGGGGTAGCAAGGTATATATTAGGAATAGAAATCAAAAGAGATTAGATAAACAAAAAACTTTGGTTACCATATAGTAATAATGTTAATACTATTCTAAAAATATTTAGCATGCATAATTGTAAAGTAGCTAGAATTCCTTTACTAGTTAGCACTATTATTTCATTAGATATATGTCCCAAGAATGAAGATGATTTTTAGGATATGCCTAATGTGCCATATGCTAGTGCTATAGGAAGATTAATGTATGCTTGATGGTTTTCATTACTCTAGATATTATCGAAGTAGTGGGATTTCTTAGCAAGTTTATGTCTAATTATGGTAGATAACATTCTAGAATTATGTGAAAATGGTGTTAATATATTTGTGTAGTACTTCTAATTATTGTTTGGCTTATTTTAGTAATAATAGTGTGGTTAAGACATTATAAGTACATTTTTTTGTTGATGCAGATTGGCCAGGTGATTTGGACATTTGAAGGTCCACTAGTGGGTATGTGTTTACTTTATTTGGATGCATAGTAAGTTGGATGAGTAATAGAAAACATATATTTACTCTGTCCACCACTAAAGAAAAGCATATGGATGCTACCCATGGCTCCAAGAAGTAAGTTTGGTTTGAAATTTTGTGTACAAATATTGGTTTTGATTGCAAGACTATTCAAATTGGATATGATAGCCAAAGTACAATTTTTTTGGTCACTAATTCTATGTATCACACATGACTAAGCATGTGGATGTACAATACCATTTTATTCATGAAATGATTACTACTATATAAATATCGATGAAAAATATTGACACTCAAGAAAATGATGTAGACTCACTAACTAAATCTATGAGCACATAAACGTTTACATGGTGTAAGGAGGCTAGAGGCCTTTTCCCTAGTACTCAGTTGAATTATATTTTCATATAGATGTATTTAATATGTATGACGACAAATTGGAGAATGTTAGGATTAAGGTGCCATTAACATTTTAAATCATATATATTTAATTACTCTTAATATTATTAATAAATAATTCATAAGGGATGAGGGATTCACTATCAATAGTAATTATTTTTAACCATTAGGGTTTTACTAGTATGGTATTTTTACTAGGGGTCAATAACTAATTTTTATCAAGAGTGGGTTACTATTTACTAAGAAGGAATCTTAAACTTTAAGTTACATTTTGGGGCTCCCAACTCGAGCATGAGGTATTTTTGGACATTTATAATCATATTTTGGATGGTTATAACACCTCCACATGAAGATGAAAAATATCTTGTAAGATAAGAAAAATTAGGTGTCCATAAGAACAAATTAGTTGTCCACGCGTAAGAGGTCAGTAATGGGGTTAAAACCTACATTTTTATGTATTAAATGCTTAGATTTTCCCAGATAAGGTGTTGGGATATGATCACCAAATTGGATGCCCCGTTTAGAGGGTGAAAATGTTATATAAGCAAGGGTCATAGTGGTAGTAATGTAACGTGATGAGTTAGAGATTTTTTTTTTTGTAAATGCTAAAGGAGTGAAGATTGAAGAGGAGAAAGGAAGGATTCTATGTAATCTCTATTTCTAAAGATAATAAAAACTTGGGCCTCTTTTCTTGGAGGAGTTTTTTTCTATAAGAGTTTCTCCACATAAACTTGATATGTAATTTATGTGTTTGTTCTTCTACTCCATTTTTCTTTGAGTTGCTAATTTATTTTTTTGCAATCTCTAGTTGATTATATATTGGTTAAGATATTTTTTTTATAGTTGAATTTAAATTTCTATAAATATTAGTTACCTTCATTTCTAACAATTAACTCCAAGAATCCATACTAACAATATAATGACCCCACCAGAAGTAGATAAAGAAAAATGAAAGAGTAACCCCATTAAAACACATGACATCTCCATAATCTCAACTAGAACTACTAGTTCTAGCAACAATGCTCACCATTCCATTAGAGGATAGATATCATCATCAAAGCCAACTCAAATACACAAGTTCCATCTAATTCTACTCATTGAAGGATGAGAATTAATCCCAAGGTATTCATGTGAGAACTATTTTTTTCTACTTTATTTGTATTAAAATAATTGAGCACCAAAAATTAAATTATAATAGTTGTTTAAAATTATGAAGTGCTAACATTTTGTTGGTGAAAGTAAAGCATCTAGGATAAGTGTTATTATCTAATGGTGTTCATTTTTTTTTATGAAAAAGCTAAATGCAGAGAGGGTATAGGTATTCATTTTAGGGGACATATGTAAGTTTCTATAGATTATAGAATTAGAACCATTTAACCTCTAAAATCTGCATGATTTCATATTATCCTTGAATGTATACATGATACTATGTTGATTGGCTTTTCATATTTTTTTGGTAGTTGATAAATAAATAAAAGGAGTTCACTATGTCTATCTCAAGATTCCAATTCTAGTTTTTAATGATTTGCATTCATAAATTCCTTTTATCTATTGAGTAATGATCATTAACTTGTCTTCTCTTCGTTAACATAGTATTGGGTGATTAAATGTATGTTGAATCTCATGCATATAATATTTATACTAATGATTATGTTTTTGTATAAATTATAATAATAGATAGTTTATTGCAATACCTTGACCATACATAGTGTCTATTCTTCAATATTTTCTTATAATTTTATTATTAATACAAAAGTGTTTTACTATGTGTAATACTAGGATTCACTATCCTTGGTGCATTTTCCTTTAGAGTACAGTTACATTTTCATAATTTCCCTTCCCTTTTAATCTCTTAAATAAAAGTAGGTTAAAGATTCAAATTCAAAATTCAAAAGGTTTCTTTGCAAGCCACATCCCACATCTATAAAAAATATCATTATTGGTATAGATTTGCTCATGCTCATGCAAATTTATTGATCAATAAGTTGAAGTCCAAATCAAGAAATTCAAATTTAAAGGTTTGGAGTCCAAATCTTCAACCATAGAAATGACCTAGATCATGTTTGCACTTATAAATATAAACAAAAGTGATAAACAACTAGATATGGATATATTTGACCTAGATCATAGGGATGAGTGATGATGGGGATAGGATTAGATAAATTTATTTTTATGAGCTTCTAAAAAAATTGACCATTTCATGCAGTATATGAAGAATAAAAGACAACTTAATCACCATAGGCCCAAAACATAAGGGAGAAGGGGACGAGGATATAATTCTCAACATTACAATTGTAGTACCCCTCTAGTTGCTATTATGTGTTTCAGTTTTCTTATGTTTGTTTGCTAGTCGTATAACTGTTTTGGACACTATTTTACTTTTTGTATTAGTTACAACATAGATGTTATGTTAACTGTTGTACTCTATGGATGATACATTTGATATTGTGATCATTTGGTAATGTTCATGTAAGGAAAGCAGAGGTGCGGAAACACTTTCCTAACGTCAAAACTACAGGGAAGAATGTAGACAGTACTTTTAATTTTCTAATTACAGTCCAATTAAGACACACATGAAAGATTTATAGAAACAGAACAAATACACAAAGATAATGAACAATAGATTTACGTGGGAAAACCATTTCGGAAAAAAACCCACCACACCAAGCTGAATCTCTTTGTATTACAGTAACAAATAATTACATACAATGCATAGATACAACTCTCTGGTATCAGTTCACAGTAGCTTCATTCATTGTTCATCCTGTTACAAAATGCACTCAACAATCTAATTCATATCAAACTCATAATTGATCCCTTAAATCTTATCACATTTTGATTTTTATCCTCTGTCCATCCTTATCCACCATTACCCATCGTAGAAAGTTTCCATTCCATTGTAGATTTTTCCTTGCATGCAGTTCAACTCTAGTGTCGCAACTGTTGCAAAAATCTAACCTCCATCCATTTGAAATTCACTTCCTCTGATTGGTCCATGAGGCTCCACATAGGATGGTCAAACGGTCAGAGAAACATTCAACTAAGTTCGCATGTCGGTGAGACATAGGAAGTGTCTCCCCGATGCTCAAAGGCTTCATATCGATATCGGCATAAGTCCCAACAGTCGGCAGGACGACATAGCGAATTCCACAAGTCATACCGAAACCATTGACATCCATTGCATTTCTATCAGCAAGAGTTTCTCCATCAGCAAGACGTTTTACCGAGCTCACAAGTTGCATCGACTTCAGTTTTCCTTTCGGCAAGACTATCGCTCTTCAGTGAGACCACATATCGATATCCTAAGTCACATCGAAGAGTCATACTGTAGGAAAAACATTTCCCTCTCGCCAAGACCTCCCACTGTGTCTTCATGTTGTTCCGAAGCATCCACCAGTCGGCGAGACTCATCGCTTTTTCCATGACTTCATATAGAGGTCCTAAGTCATACCGAGTGCCCCAATCACCAGTCGACAAGACTTATCACCTTTGCTGAGAGTTCTTATTGAAATCATATGTTACATCGATGACCATTTACTATCGGCAAGACTCTGTTCAAGTCATACCGAAATGTTGGCTTTTCCATCGGCGAGACCTCACAAGCCGCCAAGAATTCATACTGATCGCCTTGAGCTACTCTGATGACTTCAGTTGTATCCCCGTTGGCGTGACCTTCCATTCTCGCTGGGACATCTTACCAAAGCCCCTGTGTTAGCCCGATGATCTATCGGTGAGACTCCCTTTAGTCGCTGGGACTTCATACCGAGCGATCAAGTCACCCCAAAGACCCCAGTCGCTGTGAGTCTCCTCGACACCTGATAAGAACCAACACTGTCGGCCAGAGGTCTCCTACTTGATAGAAGGTCATAGCGAATGCTTCTAGTTACAACGATAACATCATTCGGCAAGACATATGCTTTGTCTCAGCAATATGAACATTTCAAGAGAATTTAGAACAGCTAGCCGGCCAGACATGAATAATGTCAAAGCGACTTTTCCCTTCAGGAGTTCCATTTTAGTATGGATTGAGGCACATATTCCAACAATATCCCACTTGATGAAGACCTTACTGACATCTCCAGGGCATAATAAAACTATTAAAATTCATGGGCCTTGAGGCCCATCGAACTGGTACACCATCTGAACTTGTATATGCTCACTGGCTTCGTCAATGCATCTACAACATTCTTCAGAGTATCCACTTTCTCCAAAGAGACCTTCCCATCCTCCACCATATCTCATACAAAATGATATTGTACATCTATATGTTTCATCCTGGCATGGAAAGTAGGATTTTTTGCCAAACATATAGCACTCTGATTGTCATAGTAGATAGTAATCTTTCTTGCATCAAAACCAATGTTAGAACACAAACGTTTTAACTAGATTGCTTCTTTACAGGCATGTGTAGCTGCCATGTATTCTGCCTCTGTAGTGGAAAAAGTGAATACAGCCTGCCGCTTGCTCATCCAACTCACTGCACCACCATTCATCATGAAAATATATCCACTGGTGGATCTTCTGCTGTCAATGTCCCCTGCCCAATCAGAGTCCACATAACCTTGAATGCTGAGAGTCCTTTGTGATTCAACCAAGTTTCCATGGTAACACAGAGCATATTCTGAAGTCCCCTTCAAATATCTAAACACTCTTTTCATAGCATCCCAATGTGTCATTCCAGGATTTTCCATAAAACAACTAAGAACTCCCACTGCTTGGGCAATGTCTGGCCTTGTACAGACCATTGCATACATTAGACTACCAACTGCACTAGCATATGACACACTGGTCATGTCCTCCATCTCAGTAGGAGATTTTGGACAATCCTCAACAGATAGCTTCGTTCCCTACATAACTGGAACAACTAGCTGCTTGCAATCAGTCATACAAAATCTCTCTAGAACAGTCATGATATACTTACTCTGACTGAGCCAAAGTTTTCTATTCTTTCTGTCCCTGGTTATTTCCATTCCTAGAACATACCTCGCTGCACCAAGATCTTTCATTTCGAACTTTGCAGACAACTGAGGCTTAAGATCATAAATCATTAACTTACTATTGCCTATGAATAGCATATCATCAACATAGAGAGAAATAATAAGGACTTGATCACTTTCAGCTTTGTAATATACATAGTGATTAGATTTTGATCTTACAAATCCCAATGACAACACAAATGTGTCAAAATTTTGGTACCACATTCTAGGAGACTATTTTAACCCATACAGAGATTTCTTCAACTTGCAAACCAGTCTTTCTTTACCTTTTTCCACAAAGTGCTCCAGCTGGGACATAAATTTCTTCTTCAAGTTCACTATGAAGAAACGCTGTCTTCACATCCATCTGTTCAATCTCTAAGTCATACGCTGCTACAAGTGACAAAAAAAATCTAATAGATGTCAGCTTAGCTACAAGAGAAAAGATTTCTCCATAATCAATTCCCTCTACTTGGGAATAACCTTTTGCAACCAGCCTTGCTTTATATTTTTCTACATTGCTATCCAAACCAATTTTCTTTTTAAATACCCATTTGCAGCCCACAACTTTTCTGCCTTTAGGAAATGGCACCAGACTCCAGATATCATTCTTTTCTAATAATACCATCTCTTCATTCATGGCTTCCAACCAAGAGTTTGAATCACACATTTTAAATACCTCTTTCACAGTCCTAGGTTCATCAGTGCTAGAAATTAAAGCATAGGCACAAGTAGACTCTATCAAAGAAAACCCATACCTATCAGGTTGCTTTCTTTCATGAGTTGACCTCCTCACAGGCTGAGGCTGAGGTGGTTCTTCATCTTCTTCAGAACTTTCAGAACTACTTGAGCTCTCCTCAGTATCAGGTACATTTTGATTTTTCAATTCCTCTTTATCTGGTGTCAGAGGAATTTCTGCTACATCCTTTTCATTTTCTAATTTTTTCTCTGACTGCAGATCCAATGTAGAAGGCTTCAACTCACGAAAGATAACGCTTCTGCTGTACAAAACCTTTTCAGTCTCAGGATTCGAAAGCTTGTATCCTTTTATGCCAACACTATAGCCAATAAAAATACACTTTACAACTTTGTTTTCCAACTTAGATCTTTTTTCAAATGGCACATGTGCATATGCCTCACAGCCAAAGACACGAATATGTCTCAGAGAGGGCTTCTTTCCAGACCATGCTTCCAAAGGCGTCTTCTCAACAAGAGCAAAGTTAGGAGAACGATTTACCAAGTAACATGCTGTAGAGACTGCTTCAGCCTAGAACTTCTCCTCCAAGCCAACACTGCTCAACATACTTCGTGCTCTTTCCATTACTTTCCTGTTGAACCTTTCAACAACTTCATTTTGCTGTGGAGTGTAAGGTGTAGTCTTATGTCTTTTAATCCCATGATCTTTACAGTACCTTTCAAATTCATTTGAAAAAAATTCACCACCATTGTCAGTCCTTAAACATTTTATTTTCCTACCAGTTTGATTTTCTACAAGGTTTTTAAATTCCTTAAACCGACTGAACACTTCTAATTTAGTTTTCATAAAATATACAAATGCTCTTCTTGAATAATCATCGATAAACAACACATAGTATCTTGATTTAGACAAAGAAGGAACATTCACTAGACCAAACACATCAGAATGTATATAATTAAGCAAACCAGAAGATTTGTGAGGACTGGAATAAAATGAAACACGTGCTGTTTACCATATATACAATGGTCACAAAACTCAAATTCAAGGTTACAATCTTTAAGCCCCTCAACCAGGTTTTTATTTTTCAAGGTTTTTAAACCTTTCTCACTAATGTGGCCTAGCCTATGATGCTAGAGCATAGTCTTTTCTACTAGATGTTTAACCTCCATGGAGTTCACACCATCGGGAATGTTTTCCTTCTTTTCTCCATGAGTAGCTTTTAGTGACTTTATAGAGACACTATTGCATTGAATAGCTTGTGCATCCAGCTTGTACAAGGTACCAATTCGAGCACCCCTAGCCAACACCATTGCGCCTCTAGTCATCTTGCAGCTATTTCTAGAGAACGTGACTTGCACTCCAATATCATTCAGCTTACTTACAGAAAGTAGATTTCAAGCCATACCTGGTACATGCATCACATCATTGATTCCCTTCACTCTTCCATCAAGGAATTGAATTCTGACTCTTCCACAACCAACAATTTCCAAAGATGAATCACTTAGCAAGTACACCTTTCCACCATCGTATTCTTCATACTTTGTAAACCATTCTCTATGAGATGTCATGTGGAAAGATGCTCCAAAATCAATCAGCTAGACATCATCAGATGCCCATGTAGCCAAGACTACAATGAAGGTGTCTGCATCACTATGAGAAGAATCATTGTCAGAAGAGTTCTTTTTCTTCTTTTTCTCCTCCTTACAATCCTTTCAGACATGACCAGGTTGCCCGCAATTCCAACACTTCACCTTGGACTTCTTGCCAGGAGACTTTGATCTCCCTTCTGATTTTGATCTAGATTTCTTGTCCTTCTTCTTTCCTTTCTCCTTCGATCTACCTCTGACAACAAGAGCCTCCTTTGCCATCTCAGAAGATTTCTTTCTCATTTCTTCTGATAACAGAGAAGCAACAACATATTCCATCTTGAAGTTGGATGTTGTACTCCCAATAGCCATCACCAAATGATCCCAAGAATCAGGCAGAGAACATACCATCAGCATGCAGCGATCTTCTTCATAAATATTTACACCAATAGATGTTAATTGAGCAATCAACATGTTGAAAGCATTCAAGTGATCAGCAATAGATCCTCCCTCCTGCATTCTCAAAGAGTACAACTTCTTCCTCAAGAACAATTTGTTCACCAAGGACTTGCCCTGATAAATTGATGCCAGTCTTTTCGACAAGGAAGATGCAGTCTTTTCTTCATGAACGTTCAAAAGAACAGAGTCTTCCAAACAGAGCCTTATCAGCCCCTTAGAATTTCTATCTGCAAGGTCCCAATCTTCTTGCTTCATGCCTTGAGGCATTGTTTCAGACACAGCAAGCCACAGATCACGATCCACTAATAGATCTTCCATTTTGAGTTTCCACAACTCAAAATTGCTACCATTGAATTTCTCTATTTCCATCTTTCTGGATGTGCTTGCCATCATAATCTTGTAACTAAATTATCAAACCTCTACCAAACTCCCACTGAAAAAGAATTGACACAAAAAACCCAACCCACTCACAAGGATAACACAATTGGCCAGGCTCTGATACCACTTGTAAGGAAAGCAGAGGTGTGGAAACACTTTCCTAACGTCAAAACTATAGGGAAGAATGCAAACAGTACTTTTAATTTTCTAATTACAGTCCAATTAAGACACACATGAAAGATTTACAGAAACAAAACAAATACACAAAGACAATGAACAACAGATTTACGTGGGAAAACCCTTTCGGGAAAACCCCACCACACCAAGCTGAATCTCTTTGTATTACAGTAACAAATAATTACATACAATGCATAGATATAACTCTCTGGTATCAGTTCACAGTAGCTTCATTCATTGTTCATCCAATAATAGAAATGCACTCAACAATCTGATTCATATCAAACTTAGAATCGATCCCTTAAATCTTATCACATTCTGATTTTTATCCTCTGTCCATCCTTATTCGCCATTACCCATCGTAGAAAGTTTCCATTCCATTGTAGATTTTTCCTTGCATGCAGTTCAGCTCTAGCGTCGCAAGTGTTGCAAAAAATCTAACTGCCATCCATTTGAAATTCGCTTCCTCTAATTGGTCCACGAGGCTCCACATAGGATGGTCAAATGATCAGAGAAACATTCAACTGAGTTCGCATGTCGGTGAGACACATGAAGTGTCTCCCCGATGCTCAAAGGCTTCATATCAATAGCGGCATAAGTCCCAATAGTCAGCAAGATGACATAACGAATGCCACAAGTCATATCGAAACCATTGACGTCCATTGCATTTCTATCAGCAAGAGTTTCTCCATCAGTAAGACATTTTACTGAGCTCACAAGTTCCATCGAATTCAGTTTTCCTTTTGGAAAGACTATCACTCTTCGGTGAGACCACATATCGATATCCTAAGTCACACCGAAGAGTCATACTGTCAGAAAAACATTTCGCTCTCGCCAAGACCTCCCACCGAGTCTTCATGTTGTTTCGAAGCATCCACTAGTCGGCGAGACTCATCGCTTTCGCCAAGACTTCATACCGAGGACCTAAGTCATACCGAGCACCCCAATCACCAGTTGGCAAGACTTATCACCTTCGTCAAGATTTCTTATCGAAATCATATGTTACACCGATGACCATTTACTATCGGCAAGACTCTATTCAAGTCATACCAAAACGTTGGCTTTTCCATCGGCGAGACTTCACAAGTCGCCAAGACTTCATACCGATCGCCTTGAGCTACTCTGATGACTTCAGTTGTATCCCCGTTGGCGTGACCTTCCATTCTCGCTGGGACATCTTACTGAAGCCCTTGTGTTAGCCCGATGATCTATTGGTGAGACTCCCTTTAGTCGCTAGGACTTCATACTGAGCGATCAAGTCACCCCGAAGACCCCAGTCGCTGTGAGTCTCCCCGACACCTGATAAGAACCAACACTGTCAGCCAGAGGTCTCCTACTTGACAGAAGGTCACAACAAATGCTTCTAGTTACATCGATAACATCATTCGGCAAGACATTTGCTTTGTCTCGGTGATATGAAAATTTCAAGAGAATTCAGAATAGCTAGCCGGCCAGACATGAATAGTGTCACAGTGACTTTGCCCTTCAGGAGTTCCATGTTAGTATGGATTGGGGCACATATTCCAACATTTCATATGATGACATTAAGATTGACACGTGAGTGATATGGTATATGCTACTTTAGAGTTTTTATGAGGTTATTTTGATGTATTTGATGTTTATGATATATTGATACTTTTCAGTCCTGGTGAAGGAGACGGTGTAGCATTACTCACTCGTGAGTACCTTGCTATGCTGTGATTCTTCTTCACAGTGTGTTTGCTGATATATGATGATATGTTTAACAAGTGATGTTTTATGCAGTTATAGGTACCGGGTATCGGCTTCACCTGCTTGTTAGGTCTGAGCGTGCCCTAACCCAATGGAATTATGTTGATTCAGAGATAGTGTCAGGTCCTTATTTTTTAGCCATTGTTCTTCACTGAACGAGTATCTATTTTTCACCCGTTGTTGTTTGTTGTCTGGTCCTATTGTGTCGATCTTTTTGTGTTACATTTTGTTTGGAAATTAATTAATTTAGTTAAATGGTTTACTTGCTAATTTATTTGATTAAATATGATTTTATTGAGATGTCAAATTAAATGAATATAATTATGGTTTAATTTATTAATTTAAATTAAGCAAGTAATTTATTTAAAAGTGAATGTTAATTTTGAAAAAGGTAGTCATTTAAATGTAATTGTGGAATTAATTGTGCAAACTGGATTCTTGTGAAAAGTTGATATTTTAAAAGAGTTTGTTTTCAATAAGTGATAAATATCTGAAAACTTGTGTATGAGTTGAAGGATAATATCTTAGATATTTAATGATTATAATTGATTGAGCAATTTTTGAATGCATGACTACAATCAGTTAAGTTTTGTAACTTAAGGTAATTAAATGCATTAAAAGCTTTAGGGGCTGCAATGTTGATGCACAACAATGTTTTGGAAGAATTTCACGGCAGTAGCTTTCAAGAAATTTTTGGCACGATAGTTGTTCTAGAAAAGTTTTCATCTCAGATTTTGATTGCAAGCATATTATTGGGTTGGCTTGTTTTGGATTTCTTCATCAAATAGCCAGTGTTTTGAGCAGGATTGACAAAAGCTTCATAATTTAATTCAGCTTAGCTATTAAGCTTAACTCGATTTTTCTTCTTTTGATTTTCATGTAAATTTTTGATTAGAAGTTTCTAAAAGTTTTGTATGGAAATTTCGGTTGCATTGGAATATATCTATTCTTTCCTGTGGAAAAGACTGCCCAGCCAAACCTGCATGATCAACAAGAAAACAATTGTTATAGGCTTTCAAATTCAAAAGAAAAACATAGCAAGACAGTGGTATGGAATGATTGGAGGAAAGCTGTCGCTGCTCTTATTTACAATTGAACTAGTTTACTAGGTGAATATTGAATACGAATCAAGTGTATTGTTTCATCGATATAAGGATGGCATACTACGGATGACTGGTGTTAAGTACACCAATCTACTATCACAATAGTCACAATAGTGAAAGGCGTGATAGGCCCATGACAAGGCACTCGATCTGATTGGCCAATCTAGTGATTGATTAGGAGAGTCTGGTATGTCTGATGGAGAGGATATAATCCCTCCTCTGATATGATGGACCTTCGACATAAGGATCGTCAATTGTATTTCCTTAAATATTCGCTGCATGTCACAGTGGCAATACTTGACCATGGCAGAGCGTATAGATTTAATGAACCTCTCTTTTTCTATTCTCGTCATCTCAAAATTGTAGCGCTTGAACATAGGAGGTTTAATATACCATTCCGATTCCTTTGGAAACTTGTCACACTTGCAGTACTCAAAATTAGAATGTTGTAGAGGTTTAAATAATCCTTTCGATTCCATTGTTAACCTATCGTAGTTGTTGTACTTGAAAACAAAATGCAAGTCTCTGGTGCAGGTTGAATTAGCATTGAATAATACTTTAAGTCGCTGACAGTTTAGCAATGGTCAATGGTGGTCACACTTTGATCTTCTACCATGCAACCATTATGCGTAGGAGTATATGCAAGCTATTAATGTTGCCTAATGTTGAGCATACTTCCTCGACTGAGTCGCTGTCATGTCTATATTACCAAGGAATAGAAGGGAGATGTCTGGATTTGCGTTCAGATCTATTGTGAAGACTATCAAGTTTCACTTGGGTCTCCAACGCAGTACTCTTATTTCATGCAAAATTAGTTTAGTGTGATACACACCATGTTAACGACAGTTGTCATTAGTTTAGACTGCGAGTTACACTCGGCTATCCATCCACCGTATCATGCCAATGACCTTTGAAATCAGTTGAACTGTTAGTTTATAATCTCGTACAATCCTTTCAGTATATGTATGCAAAGATTATATCTTGATGCAAATATCTTGCATGTCTACCATCTGCCTGTTCTTTGCTTGAGTTATTCTCAATTGATTCCTAATAGTATGGCAAAGATAATGGTAGTTAATAGGAATATAAGGACGAAGAGAGATCCTTTATTATTAGTTCAAGATCTTGCATGGCATGCTATGTTTATGTTCTTTGTTTGTGTTATCTTTACTTAACCGTGTCTAATTGCATGATGAAGGTAATTGTTCTTTGAAAGATTGTTTAAATGTTGTGAGGTCCTTTAATTTTGGAATTGTAACTTCTTTCCTTTAAAAAGAAAAGTTGAAATGAATAAATAGTTTTGTTATTTATTATAAGGAATTTGATTAAGTTTTAATTTATTAAAAGTTGTTCAAGTATATAATATAATTAAATGATTTATAATAGTTCTTTTATTATTATTGTCAATTGAAATAAATAATGAAAGACAAATATCTATTTACATTTATAGATATATGTTGTGTTTAAATTTATAGTAATTTCTTGATCAAGATATGAAAGTATATGTATATTTATTTTAACAAGTTTGATTTTAAATAAGATTAGCGTTGTGAAAAGATATATGCATGGTTTTGTGTAGAAAGTGGGTTTAAGTTATGATTGGAAATTAATTATAATTATAGTTATGAGTCTCTATTATTATAATTATTTGATTTGTAAAAGCTAAGATTACAATTGATGTGAAAATTAACGTCTTTGAGATATGTTGTTTAAATATCCTTGGAGTGAATGATGAATATGCTTGACAATGTTTAAATGTGAAGGACCATTATGTATTTTGGTGCACATGTTTTCCTAAGACTTGTATGTTCTTTTTTGTTGATTTAATAGAGTATTGCAATTCTAGTATAGGATTTGTTATGGTCAGATCATGCTCATAGGTTATGTTACCTATGTGGTAGTTTGGAATTAAGCCAAGCATGGTGTATATGTTACCTTTGAGGTATTATAAGATTATATGGTCTATGTCATGTGGATGATGTGATCATTCGGGATTTTTCTTTTCGTGCTTAATGGCTTTCCTTTGTATCTGATTTTGAGTTAAGTGTACCTTTTCTTCCAAAGGCTAGGGTGTTGATTTTAAAAGAAAAGAGTTTTTAATATTTCTTTATTGATGTTTTAAATACCTTGATCTATTTTGGGACTTTTCCATGCAAGATTTAATTATCACCTTAAAGGTGTTTGATGTTCAATGATTGAGCCATGAATAAGATATGCTCTATTATGGTATTTTTTTTTACACATGTTGGTAGTCCTAAGTATTTTGAAGTTGCATCATGTTTATAGGAAGAGTGGCTTGTGATAGGGGCCAGGACCCTAAGTGGTTGCCAGGGTAACCTATCGTGGGTTTTTGTAATTCAGTGAAAACCTTAATAAATAAACCTGGGATTCATTAAATAATTGAGATAAACGAAATGCCTCACCTAGTACCTTAATGTATAGATTAAGGATAGGTTGAGAAGGCCTGGAATGGCTTAGTCATCCACCTTGTCTTCCTGAAAGGTAATTTGACTCCACATGAGTAAGTCTAGGGGTCGGGAATCAGTAGAGACTGCCAGGGTAACTTTGGATGAGGGCCAATAGTCTAGGAAGATTCACCAGGGTAACCTAGAAACAACTATGTGATGCCACTCTGTCCTAAAGCATGTTTGTGGTCTCTTATGTAGAGTCACCTTTGTTACTATTGTTGCCTCTGGGAGTTTGTTAGTATTCATGTGAGTTAGATACTATTATTTCAGTATGTGATTGTTAGCCACGTAATGTCAGGTTTTATTCTTTACTGTATGTTTGCTTGTTTTGTGGACCTGTCATTATCTCCTAGCACAAAGGGAGTGGGCCTTTGGGTACCACGTGGTTGGGAGGAAACCGTGCTATTATTCACCATTGGGTCCTTTTACAAATATTGCTATACTTGGATAACATTGTTCGTGGAGTAGGTTCCTATCACTTTCTTGTTCATGACGATGGATGTTGAACATGTTCAGAGATGTGGATACTAGTTTTGAGGAGATCACTATCTTCTTTGTATGTTTACCTCATGTGTATGAGAGTAATTATTGTATCGACATTATGATGTATTGAGATTTATTAAAATATCACTTGATGTAATATGGATATGTGTATATCTTGATTGTATAAAGTTTATGAAATTGGTTCATTCATGAATTCGATATATACTATGTTTTATGACTTTAACATTATGATATGATGTTCTTATTTGTAATATTTAAGTAACGTCATCTTGGAATCCTTAGAACGTTTGTGTAATCGAATGACTTTAAAAAAAATTTATTCAGTTAATTTGTTACTTTATGCTTTGTCCTTTGGATTCCCTGGCGGGGCGTTACAACAATTATATATACTCTCCATATATAAAATCTCAACTCCTTATCCTTTACTCATACCCCTCTTAATTATACATTCAAAACCATTTGATATAGTCAAATTTATAATTATTTTTAATAGGTATATATTTTATTTTAAATTTTAAAACAATCATACTATGAACATTTAATTTATAAAAATTATCGATAAATATTATATTACTATTTATATAAATAATTTATTTATTAAAAAATTATAAATATAAATAATATTAAGTCATTATTTATTATATGAAATTTTTATATATTAGATTTACACTTACCGTGAGTAAAATCTAGATTCTTTATTCTTTTCATCTCCTTACATTTATGTTATCATATTCTTTATAGTACGAGAGAGTTGTTCATGAATCCACTTCACCTTTTGAAATACAAATCATTATCTTGTCTTAGTTGATATATTCTTCATCTTTATTGAAAACATCATTATATGATCCCAATATAATTGTATTTAATTATTAATGTGATATCAAAATATTATTAATTTGTCTTTATTTATTTCTTGTCTTGATTATTTTATTATTATTTTTATTGAAAAAATCAATATATGTTGCTCACAATAGTAAAATCAATTATTTATATGACATCATAATAGTGTTAATGTACAAAATGAGAAATTTATTGCAAATGAGAAAAAATAATAATAAAATATTTATTTTTAAATTGCAATAAAGATTATGTCTAAATCAATCCTTCTAACTTTATATTAAAACCATTTAATATGATTGAAATAATATGTTAAAATTACATGTCATTTTCAATCTTAAAATCACTAATACAAATATTAAGATACTCTATCACTAAACTACTCTTTTATGGTAATACTTAAAAAAGGTGAGACCTTCTAGAAGTGAGAATACCAAAGCAAGTTATAGAACCTAAGGCAGGCATCCCATGGACAAATGCTGCTCTAAAAGATAAGCTGCCTTTCCTAGTGACTCACATACTCTATACTTTTTAGAAGGAAAAATCTAGCACAGTTAATTGTATTATAAGTTCTATAACTTCTCCTTCATGAGAGAAATTTGAAGTCCGCCACAGAAATTAGAAGGAAAAGTCTAGCACAGTTAATTGTATTATAAGTTCTATAACTTCTCTTTCATATGAGAGAAATTTGAAGTCCGCCATAGAAATTAAGGCACAATGACAGGAAATCGTCCTTCTGATGGATCTCAGTATGTTCACTCAATCATCTTTATTGTTCCAGATAAATTGTGTTTCCTTTGTTTCCCTTCAAATTTAAAGGAGAAATTAGCAGTCACTGGACTGTTATTTAAAATGCTTACATTTCCTCTTGCAGATTTATGAACAGAGAGGTTTTCAGAGCTGCCGCATCAGACGATGTGGAGGCACTGAAGCAGCTGCTAAGGGGGGACCTTGATGTGCTCAACGAGGTAACCCCTGCGAAGAATACCGCGCTCCACATCGCTGCATATCATGGCAGTAAGAAGTTCGTTGAAATGTTGATTGAAATTGCGGAACAAGCTGATTCACAAACAGAGCCGCGCGGCAAAGGCAGGGTTGAGTTCTTGGCTAAGCAGAATTTGCAGGGAAACACGGCATTGCACGAGGCGGCAAGTGGAGGGCATGCAGAGATAGTGGAGATTTTACTGCAGCGAGAGGTTGAGCTAGCGAGATTGACCAATAAAGCGGGCGAAACAGCGGTATTCAAAGCCTCCTTGTCAGGTCATTTGGACACCATGAAAATGTTTGAGAAGGTGCTCGATGGGACGCCATTGGAGATGTACAGAAGAAAATGCGATGGTCAAACACCTCTACATTTTGCCGTCTTCAACAAGCAGTCAGGTAAGTGGGAAAATCTCAAATTTGAAAGCAATTGGCTGTTGAATTTAACAAATTAATTATTATTTTAGTTCAAAGGTCAAGTTTTTTCTATAGTGAATGATTTGAAAGCAATTGTTGTTGAATTTAACAAATTAATTATAATTTTAGTTCAAAGGACAAGATTTTTCTCTAGTGTATGATTAAGTAATTGTTGTTGAATTTAATAAATTATTTATAATTTTAGTTCAAAGGTCAAGATTCTAATGGAAATAAGTGAGGTCAAGGTCTCTCGTTATATTGAGAAAGGATTTGTAAAAATGCTTTTAGATTTAACTTTATGAATTTTGTTTAAGTATTTAGGATCAAACTTTGATTTGAAATGATCTGAATATTAATATAAACAAAATTTATATAGACGAATTTAAAAACACTTCTATTAATTTAAAAACTAAATTGTTCACCATTTTTTTTATTAAGATAAACTTGATCTTCTCTCTCTATATAAAATTGCTTACTTGTTGTACAAATCAATTAAGATATTCCATATCATAGGTAAAAAAATATTTACAAAATATTTATTGATGAAAAACCCAAATGAATATTTGCTTATACAATTCAAGACCAAGATTTAGATAAAAAAAATCATTAGTTTTTTCAATATATCCCTTAAATCATGAGAAACTCTACCAATGTTCAAGTCCGTAGTTTTCATGTTTTCTCCTTAATTTCATTTTTTCTTTTTTCTAATGATGACTAGAACATAATTCAAATATTTTATGATTATTGTGAATGAATTTAATGCACTAAGTTTAAGAATTTTTTCATTTTTAAATTTTCAATCTTCATCTTTTCCTTGAGCATGCTTTGAGCTTCCAAGTTCCAAGTTCCACTTTTCACTTTTGAGATTTAGGATGAACTTCTATTTTTATAATTGTTATTTTATCAAATTGTAATGACTATTATAATTTCTTAATAATATTTAATTAGGATATAATTTTTTCATATTATTTATATTTTGCTAGGTTTTATTTATATTTTTTTTAATGACATTCACAATTAGATGATCTAACAAATCTAAAGGCTCATAAATTTAATTTTTGATATCATAAAAGAAAAAAACACTAATATTCAATAATTTAGATTTTGAATATATTTTTAAATATTCAATAAATTGCCTAGAAATTTTTCTCAATTTATATCAAATCCTAAAAATTAAATTTTTTTAGCCACGTAATGATGAGTCCAAAATTTTAAACCATGTTCTATACTATTACTTTTCTCATGCATAACGTTTGATATCTTATTATTCTCTAGTATTAGTCACGGGTTCCTTTCTTTTCACTAGTCTACATTAGCCATATCCTTTCATAAGCAATGGATTTCTTCATAAAGGGTAGAATTAACCTTCTTGAGGCAACACATTCACATTCAATGGGTATTTTATAGGTTTTCATTCCATGAAATAATCTATATTTATAATATATGTTTTAATATTTTAATCTTTTATGTTTTATATAAAATAAATTTTTACACTAGTCAATTACATATATGAGTTGGGTTTAAAAGTATCTATTTTATTAGATACAAAATATGTATAATAAAATATATAAAAAATATTTTGATTGGATAATTTTTTTAATCAAAACAATAAACTGGAAAGGTTTTGAAACCTGAACCCAAAACCTTTTATAACAAGAAAGAGTTTAAAACAATATAAGACTAAAACCTATGATGAAACAAAACTTAAAACAAAAAGACCCATAAGAAAAAAACAACTCACAACAAAGGGACCAACAAAACAACAATCATGGAGGTTTGAAATCAAACCTCACTAAAGAAATTTGAAGTGGAGTCAAATTGTGGCTCATATAGGGAATCATCCTACCTTTTTTCAAACAAGACCTAGGTGCAACCAAAGGAAAAATCACCGGTTTAACATCTAGTTTCATCTTGTCCTAATGAGACACCCCTATACATTCCCTATGTTCCCCACAATTGTAGTGTCCTAATCCTTCCTTTCATTCTTCATAACACAACACTCTTTACTCTTTAAAGAACCTTGAACATTTTGAATCTCTTTCCCATGACTAGGGAAAGGAATGCTACTTCTTATTTGGATATGGTTCTTCTTCTTAATAATCTAGCATGAATGAGAGAAGTACCCATTTTATGATAATGAAGGAACACCTCCAAGGAGGACTCCTTATGAATTCTTCGCTCCCAAGGACCAAGTTTGGAACATAGATTTATAGAGTTTGGCATCAACTTATCAATATCAACACTTACACAAAACTTAAAAAAAAACTATCTTTTTATAGTTTTCATGACTTTGTTAATTGAAAGAATCTACCCAAGAGAATTAAAAATTCCTTGAAAGATCTCTTTATCCCATTATTCCAATAGAATCTATAGGAACCTAACCCAAACATAGATCCTAATAAAAAATTCCTTGGAAATATTGAATTTAATAAATCATATTTTCATAAAAAAAAGATGAAAACCAAGGACCTTCTAGAAGCATCCTAATACTATCATCAAGGGTTTGAAAAGATAAGAAAAAACCATTTGTCATGGTAGCCACTCGAATAGTCGCCATTTTCTTAGAGTCTAGAACCAAACTGTAACACCCCACCACATAACCCTAGAGGACGACACAAACACAACAGAAGCGTAACAATTTTTTTTTAAAAAGTGTAATTAATAACAAGTAAAGTGAACTATGTACACTTACCGTATACATCCTCTAAGGTATGCAACAAAGCTTACATTTGAATCCCATAACTTACAAAAGTGTAAGTGTACTAACCATATCATATAAAATTAAATTCATGATATAAAAAAAATAGATCCTAAAGCATTAAAATCATCACATAAAATAAAAAGTACATTAATGAATCATTCATAGATTGCATTTATTCAATATAGTAGTTACAAAACTTATTTCCAAAATGAGGAAGATCATACAATAATGTTATAATTACATTGATACAAGAATCCTCCTTGAATACAAATGAGGAGTAGTACATATACAAAGTATCCAACTGATACAAAAGAACATAAGAAATAGTAAAAAGCAACTAGTACATGCGAGCTCTCCAATCTAGAAGATCCTGCCATCATGAACATGAAATGGGAACCCAAAAATGTAAGGTGCACATTCCACCCAACCAAGTGGTACTCGAAGGCCCACCCCCCATGCTAGGAGATGGTAAAAGGGATTCCTAGGAAAAACCAACAACCTCTAGAACACACAATACTATACCATACAAAAACAATACATACCTAAACATTACATTGCTTTCAGAGTAAAATAATAAAGTATGTCAATTGCATAATACATACTATTGTCATAGGAGGAGTGTCATCACAAAGTTGCATGGGTTACCTTGGCAGATCTTCTTAGGCCCTCGCCCCCATCTTGGGTTACCCTGGTAGCCTCTCACGACCCCTGGCCCCACATGTAAACGAATGCAGAATCAAATATCTTTCAAAGGGACAAGATAATGATCTTTCCATTGCAGGCCTTCTTGTCTCATCCCAAGTCTAAACAAGCCCTTGAGCCCATAAGCGAGACACAATTAACAAGTTATATGATTTAAGCTACCCTTTCCCCTAATACAATTATTTAATTTCCACTGAATTAACTAACTCTGACATAAGTTACCCTAGCACCACTTTGTGTGTCAGTCCCCAGTGAGAGCCACTCCCTTATTGAAAACATAAGGATTTAATCCAAAACCCAAGGGTAAAAAAAGTGCACATAAAGAATATTAAATCCCAAACCAAAATATAAGAGGAAACACATCCCATTTGTAGTAACCAGGTGTTTAAACTAAATCACAACCAAGTGCACTACCTGAGGAAATCAAAGGGTTGAACCATAAATCACAACAACCCCCTCATAAAACTCATCTAGAAGAATTACAAAATAACAACTAACATATTTCCCCAAAAATGTGAACAAAATAAATCATAATTTAAATAGGCAATTCAAGCAAGAAATAAATCTACCATTAAGATTTCCTAAATCCAATTTCCATTTCATTAAAATACAATAATACATTGCCCAAAATAAACTAAATACAATTTCAATTATAGACAATAGAGAAATTAAATCTAATTGTCTGTTTTAATTTCTCAAATACATTTTAATAAAAACCAATTTTCCTTTTTTTTAATGCATCTATTATAACAAAATATATATTTAAATATATATACACATATATATACATATATATACACATATATATACATATATATACACATATATATACATATATATACATATATATATTATATTTAAAAATTATAAAAAAAATATTAAAATCAAAACAAAGGTAGGCAGACGAAAGTTCTGTGTCAAGCTGTATACACAGTCGACTCCCCATATGGGGCACACGACCTATGAAAGCAGTGCTTGGCGCTGCCTCAACAACCCGCCTCCCCCTATGGGGGCGGCTATGGGGGTAGCCCCAGCCTCCAACCCCCATACAAATATTCAAAACCATTTTTTTAAAAACCTTCAAATTTAATAAATTCGCTATACGAAAAATTTTGATTTTGGCATTTTTCAATATAAATTTTTTCTACAGAACTTTAAATAAATATTGCACATATATATATATATATAAATATATGTATAAATATATCAAATATAATTGCTCTAGAAGGGAAAATTTTTCTCACAAATTTTTTTCTACAGAAAATATTTACAAAATCTTCTAGAGGTTTTCAATTTCTCAACCAAATAAAATTAATTGGGAAAACAAAACAAAACAATAATCTTCTATAGGAAGATCTTTTCCCATACAAGCAAGATTTTCCACAAATTTTGACAGAAATATTTTAAATCCATTCCTACAAAGATTTTCCAAATCTTCTATTGTTTTCCCTTTGGGATTTCTATTGTTTTAAAAACAATTCCTATAGAGGCTCTAAAGACGAAAATTTTCCAATTCCAAACAAATCAAAGCTTAAAAAAATTTCTATAGAAGCTCTAAGCTTTCACAACAATTTTCCAAACACGACAATCTTTCAAATTTACAAAATATATTAAAGCTTCTACATAGATAACATATTCTTCTTGTACAAACAATCTTTCCAATTTGCATATAAATAAAAACAATTTAAAGAACCTATTTTCGGATGCTTGAGGAAATGATGTTTGAAGTAGAGCTTTGCCTTCAAATTCCAATTTACCAAAGCTTCTTCAAAATTATCCACTTTTCTAGAAGGAAGAAAACAAAACCAAAGCCAAAATTTATTGAGAACTTCTTCCCCAATTCTCAACAACCTTTTTTAAAAAAAAAATCTCTTTCTCCATTACCGTAAAGTAGTCTCTTTCCTCTTTCAGTTAATGCAATTAATCTCTTTGAGAATCAATTCCCAACAATGGTGTTTAATTTTTGTAACACATGTCACAAATAAAATATCTTTTCAACCAAATCATAAATATTTCCTCTAAGATAATTACAAGATATTTATGCATTTAATAATTCATAATTCACATATTAATTTCTAATTAAATTTAATCACTTTATATAATAAATTTAATCTCAAAGATTAAATCACTTTACAAAATAAATTTAATTTAATTAATTAAATCAAATATTAAGGTTCTAACAACATTAATTAAAATTAATTAAATAATCACTAAAAACCATTATAAGCATTAATTAACATTAATTTCCCATAGAAAATACTTGCAAAATAGATAAACAACAAGGAAAACATGGACAACATAACAACAAAGCATACCAAAACAAGGACTGACAACACACTGTGACTAGGGTTGTGGCTTGACAAATAAACCCCATTACTATCTTCCAATCAACTATTACATTGGGAAATGGACACGCTCAAACCTGTGAATCTAGGTGGAGTCAATGTCCTATACCTCCAATCCTACAATAAAACATATGCCATACATGTATATAGATTATACACAATCACATCATGAAGAGAAAATTGTGGAATCCCAGGGCACTCACAAGCGAGTGATGCAATCCCTTTCCCTTCACTAATACAGTGTCACATCAAAACTAACGAAACTAAAACATTAATTAACTACAAATGTGCATATATCAATATCAACTCAAATAATCAACTATGCTAACTAAAAAGCATGTCATAATCAATAATCATCCATAAAGTGTACCATCACATCATAATATAAAAACCATCATCACTCCAATGTCAATGATCAAATAACAACATAGTATCATGGTCTATCAAAGTAAAATCATTGTCTAAAAATATAAGCAAATTAGAGGAGTGTTACATCCTCCCCCCTAGGATTAGGCTTACTCCTGAAAGCCGGCAAACAAATAGGGATAGAGCTCCCTCATCTTAGTTGCATCCTCCTAGGTAGTCGAAGTATCATCTTTAGGATCCCACTGGACCCTAACCTACTCAATATCTCGATCCTTGAGGGCGAGTCTCTTGTGCTATGTGATAACCATGGGCTCCAAATCTAGCTACCTATCCTCTACCTATAAGGTATTCCAATCAAGGATGTGAGATATATCAGGGTGATAAGGCTTGAGTACTTAAACATGAAATACATCATGTATGCATGAGAGACTAGGCGACAAAGCAAGATGGTATGCTACTGGCCCAATCTTCTTAAGAATCTCGAATGGACTGAAAAATCGAGGTGTGAGCTTAGAGCCCTTTCCATATTGGATTGGACTCTCTTGCGGATGCACTTACAAAAAGACTTAGTCACCTATTGCAAATTGATGATCCACCTGATGTGCATCTGCATACTTTTTCTACCTATCCTGTGCAACAACCAAATGTTCCCTGATACAGATCACCTGCTGCTCCATATCTTGAAGCATCTTTGGACCTAATAGAACTCTATCCTCTAACCAATCCAAAATCAAAGGAGTCTGACATAGTCGTCCAAACAATGCCTGGAAAGGAGGCATACCAATTGAACTCTAATAACTGTTATTATAAGAAAACTCCACTAAATGGAGATAGTCCTCCCATCGTGTCTACTAGTCCATCACATACATGTGTAACATATCCTTGAGCATTTGGTTGATCCTCTTGGTATGTCCATCTGTCTTAGGGTGATACACTGAACTAAAGTTCAAATCCATCCCCATGGCATGCTGTAATGATGTCCAAAGAGCTAAGGTAAACACACGATCCCTATCAGAAATGATCCGACAAGGAATACTGTGCAACCTAACTATATCTCCCATGAAAACTCTAGCAAAAAATGAAGCATTACAGGATGAATGAATAGGCGAGAAGTGTGCTACCTTTTTCAACCTATCCACTGTCACCATGTAATGGCATCGTGCCATTGTGAAGAATTGTGTAACCCAACAATTAAATCCAATGAGATTATATCCCATTTCCATTTTGGCACCAAATGTGGTTGTAGAAGTCCTACCAAATGTTGGTGTTCAACCTTCACTCACTAACACTCCAAACACCTCGACACAAAGTCAACGATGTCTCGCTTCCTACCTACCCAAAAGTATAGTTGTCACAAATTGGCATACATCTTCTTCACTCCTAGATGAGCTTAATAGGGTGCCCAATGTGCCTATTTCATAACCAAGGTACAAAGATCTCTAGAAGATGGAACATAAATGTGTTCCATGTGTCTCAAAAAACCATCTGACTCTAGAGAATAACTTGAGAATCTGCCCTCAAGAGTCTTGCTTGTCTCTATCTCTAATCTCACCTCCTGATACCAACTGTCTATAGGAAGTGTAGAAAGAATTTAAATCCTCAAATCCACACCAAGAGTCAACTCTGACAACTTGTGTCTCCATCCGCTGAGAGCATCAAAAACTATGTTCTCCTTCCCCTAGATGAACTTCACCTCAAAGTCATACTCACAAAGGAATTCCATCCATCACCTTTGCTTGATATTTAGATTAGGCTGCATGAAGATGTATTGTAAGCTTCGATGGTCACTATGTATCTCAAATCTGTGCCCCAACAGGTAATGCCTCCATCTCGTCATAGCATGTACTACCACTGCCAACTCATGATCGTGTGTGGGGTAATTCAACTCATGATCCTTGAGTTTGCGTGACTCATATGCAATCCATTCTCCATCAAAACTTCTCCTAATCCCTCCAAAGATGTGTTTGTATAGACAAAAAAATCTTCAGTAGGATCAGGTATCACAAGAATTGGTGTACTGGTCAACCTCTCCTTCAGAGTCTGAAATGCTGCCTCACATTGCTTTGACCAGACGAATCTCTTCCCTTTTATTTGAAGAGAGGTGATAGGATGTCCTATCCTAGAGAAAATTTGAACAAAGCATATGTAATAACTTGCTAATCCCATGAAATTGTGTATCTTTGCCACATTAGTTGGTGTAGGCCAATCAATGATCGCTTGGATCTTCACAGGATCTACTGTAATACCCTCTCCTGATATCACATGCCCAAGGTACTTAACCTCAGTCTTAAAGAACTCACATTTGGACAGGTTAGCGTACAACTGATTATCTCTCTAACATTGCAAAACCTGCCTCAGATGCTCCTCATGCTCCTCTACTGTTCTAGAATAGATCAATATATCATCAAGGAATACTAATACAAATCTATCTAGATAAGTGCGAAAGACTCTGTTCATCAAGCTCATGAACATAGATGGTGCATTCGTCAACCCAAACGGTACCATTGTAAACTTGTAGTGACTGTAACGTGTGTGAAATGCCATCTTATGAATGTCAAAATAAAAAATACGTAGTTGATGATACTTTGACTTAAGATCAATTTTTGAAAAGACCATAGCACCCTTGATATGATCAAACAAATCATCAATCCTAGGTAAGGGATATCGGTTCTTGATTATCACTTTATTCAGCTGACAATAGTCTATGCACAGATGGAGAGAACCATCCTTCGTCAAAAAAATTACTGGTGCTCCCCAAGGTGAAACACTAGGGCAGATAAAACCCTTCACTAGCAAATCCTCCAGCTGCAAGAGGAGCTCCTTAAGCTCCTGTGTAGTCATATGGTATGAAGCTCATGAAATAGGCTCAAAACTAGGTATGAGATCAATCTTAAAATCAATGTCACACTGAGGTGGCATCCCTAGAATCTCATCAGGAAATACATCTACATATTCCTGAAGTATGGGGTGGCTATCAAGAGAAACCTTCTCCTCACTATCATCCAACTCCAAGTCATCTACTGTCACTTTAAACAACTGACATCCTTGACGTATGAATCTCCTCATCTGCATAGCTAAGATCATCCTCAACAATATGGGTCTCTGAACTCTCATTGTCTCAACCTCTCTACTAGATACATCAATGAATTGAATCAACTTGCGTCGATAGTCAATAATGGCCCTGTGAGCCTCAAGCCAATCCATCCCTAAGATGATGTCATACGACCCCAATGGTATAATGCAGAGGTCTACTGTAGTGTGAAAGGATGCAATCTCCAATCTACAATCATGTACTGGGGAATGCGCTACAACTTTAGCACTAGAGGCCAATTCAACCTGCCACTTAACATCTTGCTTTGCTACCCTCAGTCTACAATGCGACATGATATAGGATGAATTAAAAGAATTTGATGCTCTTGAATCAAATAAAATGGTAACCCAGTTACCCTATAATATATCAGTAGTCTCTGCCACTATGCCCTAGTGATTAGCTTGGCAGTTGTCAACCACATCAAATACTTGATGACCTCTACCTGCATCTCCAATAATCGGTTATGATGCCACTGGCCTTTGAGTATAACCTGATGTGCCCTTATTGGGACACTATCATGCTGTGTAACCCTATTGGCCACAAGCAAAACATCTTGTACCCCTACCGAATCCTCTACCTCCAAGAGGTGCACTCGATAGCTGAACACTACCCCTATTATAGGTAGACTGCGTACTCTATGTTGGCTACTCAAAGTTGGGGCATTTGTTTTGCCTCTAGTTCCTGTCACCCCCTAATGATACTTGTCTCCCTGTCTCAGCTAGAAATTCTTCTGTTTCCCCTGTGAATTTTGATGTTGACCACTCTATGCAAGCACTTACTGTGTCCTAGGTGGTCCATCTCCTTGAGCCTAGCCACTACATGAATTAGGTCTTGTAGCTAAAGAACTACCTATCTGCACTCCAATATGGCCACCCAATGCCATCGCCAAATTCTCCTCCACTAGTTTGGCCTTCTCTACTGTTGTCTCCATAGTCTTGGGTTTAAAAACCCAAACACCACCACTGATTTGGGCATTTAAGCCCCTAATGAAGTGTTGAATAAGCATTCCCTCATCATCACCAATGCTAGCGAACTACTTGAGCTCATAAAATCGACACTCATACTGTTCCATTGACATGGCCATTTATCATAGAGCATGAAACTCGTCTCCACAACACTGTCGCCAATGGTTAGAAAGGAATCTAGCTCTAAACCTTTCTATGAACATATCCCAAGACATATAATTAATGTCAATACAGAGCTTTTGCTCCTTCAATCTCCATCGAGTAGATGCAAAGTCTCGTAGGTGCATGATCACACACCTAGCCTTGGTGTTGCTACCATAAGGGTGCATAGAAAAACACTGGTTCAAGTCTATCAACCATGTCTCAACCTCTAATCCATTGACAAAACCATCAAAAGTGGGAGAACAAGCTCTAAGTAGGTCTCTCATGTGAGTGGCTATGCCTACCTCTAACTGTGCTAGTACCTCTCTCTCACCAATATTAATATGATCTCTATCCTACCTCAGCCCAACATGAGCAAGATTCTCCTCTAACAAATGACACAATTGAGCGTCCTTGATCCTAGGTGGATCCTGATTCTGATAACTGCTTCCTAGAGCATTTTGGGAAGTCTAATATTCCTCACGATCTGAGTCATGTGAAACATGGGGAGGTGAATTCTGTTGACTACCTTCCTAACTGCCTCCTCAGCCACAACCATGACCTCTATCGTGACCTCACCTAGGGGACATGATCCTACACATACACAACAAGGTATAAGACAAGGTACATAAACTTAAATCCTATGAAACTAACAACTTAATAGGTTCAACATTATACTAGAGCACCTGGTGTTTAAACTTGGGCTCTGATACCATGTGTAATGCCTCACCACATGTAACCCTAGAGGATGATGCATACAAAATTAAATTAAAATCATGATATAAAGAACATAGATCCTAAAGCATTAAAATCATCACATAAGATACAAAATACAATAATGAATCATTCATAGATTGCATTTATTCAATATAGCAATTACAAAGCTTATTTCCAAAATGAGGAAGATCATACAATAATGTTACAATTACATTGATACAAGAATCCTCCTTGAATAAAAATGAGGAGTAGTACATATACAAAGTATCTAACTAATACAAAAGAACATAATAAATAGTACAACGCAACTGGTACACTCGAGCTCTCCAATCTGGAAGATCGCGCCATCACAAACATGAAATGGGAACCCAACACTGTAAGGTACACGTTCCACCCAACCAAGTGGTACCTGAAGGCCCACCCCCCGTGCTAGAAGACAGTAAAAGGGCTTCCTAGGAAAAACCAACAACCTCTAGAACACACAATACTATACCATACAAGAATAATACATACCTAAAGGTTACATTACTTTCAGAGTAAAATAATAAAGTATGTCAACTACCTAATACATATTGTTGTCATAGGAGGAGTGTCATCAAAAAGTTGCATTGGTTACCCTGGCAGATCTTCTTAGGCGTTGACCCTCATCTTGGGTTACCCTGGTAGCCTCTTACAACCCTCGTCCCATATGCAAACTGATGTAAAATCAAATATCTTTCAAAGGGACAAGATAATGATCTTACCATTCTAGGCTTTCTCGTCTCATCCCAAGTCTAAACAAGCCCTTGAGCCCATGAGCGAGGCACAATTAACAAGTTATATGATTTAAGCTACCCTTTCCCCTAATACAATTATTTAATTTCCACTGAATTAACTAACTCTCACATGAGTTACCCTGGCACCACTTTGTGTGCCAACCCCCTATGAGAGCCACTCCCTTATTGACAACACAAGGATCTAATTCAAAACCCAAGGATAAACAAAGTGCACACAACAGATATTAAATCCCAAACCAAAATATAGGAGGCAACACATCCTATTTGTAGTAACTGGGTGTTTAAACTAAATCACAACCAAGTGCACTACCAAAGGAAATCAAAGGGATGAACCATAAATCACAACAACCCCCTCATAAAACAACATCATTTGGAAGACTTACAAAATCACAACTAACATATTTCCCCAAAAATGTGAACAGAAGAAATCATAATTTAAATATGCAATTCAAGCAAGAAATAAATCTACCATTAGGACTTCCTAAATCCAATTTCCATTTCATTAAAATACAATAATACGTTTCCCAAAATAAACTAACTTAATACAATTTCAATTACAAACAATAGAGAAATTAAATCTAATTGTCTATTTTAATTTCTCAAATACATTTTAATAAAAACCAACTTTCCTTTTTTTTTAATGCATCTATTATAACAAAATATGTATTTAAATATATATAAATATATAAATGAATATATACTTACATACATATATACATATATTATATTTTAAAATTATAAAAAAAATATTAAAATCAAAACAAAGGTAGGCAGGAGAAAGTTTTGTGCCAGGTTGTATACACAGTCGGCTCCCCATATGGGGCATGCAACCTGTGAAGGCAGTGTTGGGCGTTGCCTCCACAACCCACCTCTCCCTATGGGGGTGGCTGTGGGGTAGCCCCAGCCTCCAACCCCCATAAAAATATTCAAAACCATTTTTTTAAAAAACCTGTGAATTTAATAAATTTGCAGTATGAAAAATTCTGATTCGGACATTTTTCAATATATTTTTTTTCTACAGAACTTTAAATAAATTTTGCATATATATACATATATAAATATATCAAATATAATAGCTCCAGAAGGGAAAATTTTTCTCACAAAATGTTTTCTACAGGAAGTATTTACAAAATCTTCTAGAGGTTTTCAATTTCTCAGCCAAATTAAATTAATTGGGAAAACAAAACAAAACAATAATCTTCTACAGGAAGATCTTTTCCCATACAAACAAGATTTTCCACAAATTTTGACAGGAATATTTTAAATCCATTCCTACAAAGATTTTCCAAATCTTCTATTGTTTTCCCTTTGGGATTTCTATTGTTTTAAAAACAATTCCTATAGAGGCTCTAAAGCTTTTATGAAAATTTTCCAATTCCAAACAAATCAAAGCTTAAAACAATTTCTATAGAAGCTCTAAGCTTTCACAACAATTTTCCAAACACGACAATTTTTCAAATTTACAAAATATATTAAAGCTTCTACATAGATAACATATTCTTCTTGTACAGACAATCTTTCCAAATTGCATATAAATAAAAACAATTTAAAAAACATGTGTTCGGATGCTTGAGGAAATGATGTTTGAAGTAGAGCTTTGCCTTCATATTCCAATTTACCAAAGCTTCTTCAAAATTATCAACTTTTCTAGAAAGAAGAAAACAAAACCAAAGCCAAAATTTCTCGAGAACTTCTTCCCCAATTCTCAACAACCTTTTTTCAAAAAAAAAAAAATATCTTTCTCCATTACCGTAAAGTAGTCTCTTTCTTCTTTCAGTTAATGCAATTAATCTCTCTGAGAATTAATTCCCAACAATAGTGTTTAATTTTTCTAACAAATGTTACAAATAAAATATCTTTTCAACCAAATCACAGATATTTCCTCTAAGATAATTACAAGATATTTATGCATTTAATAATTCATACTTCCCATATTAATTTCTAATTAAATTTAATCTAATTAATTTAATCACTTTATATAATAAATTTAATCTCAAAGATTAAATCACTTTACAAAATAAAATAAATTAAATTAATTAAATCAAATATAAAGCTTCTAACAATATTAATCAAAATTAATTAAATAATCACTAAAAAATATTATAAGCATTAATTAACATTAATTTCCCACATAACATACCTACAAAATAAATGGACAAGGAAAATGTGGACAGCATAACAGTAAAGCATACGAAAACAAGGATTGATGGCACATTGTGACTAGGGTTGTGGCTTGACAAGGAAACCCCATTACTATCTCCCAATCAACTATTATGTTGGGCAATGGACACACTCAAACCTATGAATCCAGGTGGAGCTGATGTCTTGTACTTGCAATCTTGCAATAAAACATATGTCGTACATGTATATAGATTATAAATAATCACACCGTAAAGAGAAAATCATGGAATCATAAGGCACTTGCAAACGAGTGATGCACTCCCATTCCCTTCACCAATAGAGTGTCACATCAAAACTGATGAAACTAAAACATCAATTAACTACAAATGAGCATATGTCAATGTCAACTCAAATAATCAACTATGCTAACCAGAAAGCATGTCCTAATCACTAATCATCCATAAAGTGTACCATCACATCACAATATAGAACCCATCATCGTTCCAATGTCAACGATCAAATAACAACATAGTATCATGGTCTATCAAATTAAAATCACTGTCTGAAAATATAAGCAAATTAGAGGGGTGCTACACAAACAACATCTATATTCAAGTGAAATATTGAGAATGTCCTAATACAAGTTGTAGATATGTCTGCAATTACATCAAGAACCTTCAAATTTGAAGTTTGAGTAAGAAATTTGAAAAGGTTGTGATAGAGGATTGCTATCTAAAATTTAAAATTATATCCAAGATTAATATTTTGAGATAATTACACTTTATAAAATCTAGAATTATAAATGACCTAGGTCAATTTAGCACCTTTTTCCTTGATCCAAGTACATCCATGGATTTAATTCAAATTGTATGGTTTTAAATTCCCAATGTGGCTTTGAATCTATGATCATCATAACTTCCATATCTATAATAAAGACTCACATGTACCTACACCTACAATGGAAAACTTGGTGGTGTTGAAGAATACCATTGGAACTTATTATGATGGGGAAAAATAATTGATTTGTTCCCTCCTTATGCCTTAATCTAGTCATGTTGACTTATTCAATAATTTTGATAAATTTGGAAGACAACAATCATTAAATACAAATAATAATCATGTAGTTGTGAATGTTACTAAGTAGTCGATAATTTCATATGTGATGAATGTTGCAGAGATTTAGTACAAAGTTATTGATTATTGATTGATCCTTTATAGTAGAGAGATGTTAATGGGTTGTCCTAATGATGGATAGATCCTTTATTATTCAATAACTTAAGGGGTTGATGTGAGTAATATAGATGAATGATTATTGATTGATCCTTTGTGGTAGAGAGATTTTAAGCGGTTGTTCTAATGATGGATAACCTTGGTGTGTAGAGATCAAACTTCAAAAAAATGTGTTTGAATTTTTTGTTAAGTCTATAGGGTGTGTGAAAAAATTGAAAAATATTTTATAGATTTAACTCTTGCTTTGGTTCTACTACCATGGTTGTACCTAGCCTATGCACATTATTGCCACACCACCACCAAATTGTCACCATTGGCATCATGTTGATGTCAATTGTATGTCTAGTCATATAGACTATTACTAGACCCTCTCATAAGTTGAAAGGAGTAGTTTTCCTTCAAGGGGCATGAGTTTCACTCACATTATTGGATTTGCAACTTCCAATAGTCAATAGAAAGCTCTCTTCAAGAACAACATAATGATATAGGTTTTATTTGCTAATTTTAATTATTTATCTTGTTTTGGTGCCATGAAGTTTGATGTTTCTTTGGAATACTATTTTAGTTATAACTTTTGGTGAGAGCGATAGGAATTACTACATGATAGGTAAGTGAATGGTTCTTAAAGTTTCCTAGCTAACATTGTCAAAACCATGAATGGTGAGGCTATATTTGTCTAATCATGCATAATTGACATGAATATGGCAAAAAAAAATCTACACTATAAATATTCAATCCCTAACCAATATTAATAAGAACCCTCTTAATGTTAATAGTATTATATCTCATAACTATAAGTAATGGGAGTAATTATTAAATAATTAAAGGGATGAAATTTTGAATGAATATAAATACATATCTTGTATTGATTATATCGCGGAGATAAATTCAATGGGTTGTACAAAATTTTGAATAAAAATATTTTACAATGTTTATTGAACGATGTATCTTTGAGAAGATAATGTTTGGAGGACATCCCAATGAGATATATTATTTTGTGTTGATTTTAGCTGCTCGATTAAGTCATAATATTTAGGGTTCTTTGTTAGGTAGAGGAGGAAGTTTTATGAGTCATAGAATTTCGGGCTATTATGATTTTATTATTTTTTCTAGTTTTGTAGGTATGAATTCAATTGTATGGTAATCCATGTAAGATGATGATAATTTTTTAGCTAAAGAGGGAGGGGATGATAATGTGGTATATTTATGGGTTAAATGGGATAAATAGGATGGTCATATATTGTCTCTAAAACATTTTCAAATTATCTATTGGGCCACTTAAGAACACATGCAATGAATTATGTGTGGTTACAAGGAAACAAAAGAGGAGAGTGACTAATTGAAGTTACATATGTTTATGTTATTTATGAAGAGGGAGTAATAAATGTACGAATATTCTCATAAAAAAGATTAAAACACATCATGAACATAATAAATAAATTAATTTTTTGATCATTTAGAGGACTAAGAAAAAATTAAAATAAGAATATGTTCATAATAATGAATTCATACATAAAATATTAAATGAATGTAATTCAGAATTTATTTCATTAGAAAAATGGATAAAATTATATATTTATAAAAAAAGAAGATGATGCATCATACATAGAATAATGATTCAAATGTTCATATAAAATAATCTAATGTGCCATTTACTAAAGAATAAATAATATATTCCACATGGCATATATTAGGACATACATTCTCATGCTTAGTTGACATGTGTGAGATAGAGGAGGAAGAAAAGGTTTTGGCATTATTGTTATAAGAAGAAAGGGGGAAAAAAGTGTCAAAATTTTTAAATAGATTGAATAATGCAAGGAACTTTATAAGCAAAATTCAAAGTTACATAAACTACAAAAACATAAACAATGCAAACCAACAACTCTGAGATATGCAATGTCAAGATGATAGAATTGCATTAAGAACTTCCAAGATGAAAAAGACAAGATAGGTAGTGATTTTATACAAAACTAAGGAGAGGATAGAGGTGGAAAATCAACTAATAGGAATTGACCACCAATGACCACCACAAGTGGGAAAGCTCCACTCTTTAAAGAAACGCCACACCCTTTAAGGAAGAGGACACCACATCACCTTATCTCCTAGTTATTATATAATAAACTCACTTTATTATCCTAAGAAAGCTTTAAAAATTGTAGAAAACACCTACATATGACTAAGGAAAATAAAAACCTACACCAACACTCCCCTTAAGTGTAGCTTAGGAGGATGTAAAAAATGATGGCCCCAACAAATGAGGCCATGTTAGGTACCCATGCATGTATAAAATTCACCCCACAATGAAGAAGAAGCCCTCCCACAAATAAAGAGAGAAACACCCCCCCAAATAGAGAGAGAATAAGGACTAATCCCCCCAAAGAGATCCAATGGTAGATGCTTGAAATTAGATGCAGAAGATAGTTTGTATGATCGTTGAACAACATTCCTCCTCTTCGGAAAAAAAAAACCAAAGGTATGTGCAAGATATCTCCCAAGTCCTAAAAGGAATATGTAGGAAGAAAGTTCAAAATATATGAAGTCTTTTAACTCAACTCAAGTATCCCTATGTCAATGTTGAAGGCTTTAACAATCAAATTAGGTGTTCTAAGCCACTCTATTTAAAGTGAAAACTCAAAATCTCCTAGAGATTGGCGTAGAACACAATCCAAATACTCAAGTATCTCCTCTTGAGATGCCTCCTCCAAATGTTGATTCAAAGTATCCACACTCATGTCAAATTGACTAATCATGTAGAGAATGAATAAGAGGGTTATAGTGATACCTCACAACAATTGAAGAAGAATCAACTTCTTCAAAGAGAAAATGAATACAATCAATAGTGTCTACCAAATCTGCAATATGTGTCTCCATAAACAATTTTGAAATCCATGTCAAGTGGCCATACCACAAAGTTAAATCATGAAGACTATAGGTTTCCTATTGCAAGAAATCACTAGAAACTTTCGACGAAGCAACACTGGACTCTATAGTAGCAATATATACAAGGAACAAAGAGTTGGACTCAAAGAGAAGATGTATGTCCTCAATAGTGTCATCTAGATCCAAAAGGAGGGACTCTACAAACAAGAAAGAGATGTCTATTAGAAATTGGTCCCAATGAACTGAATCCATAAGATGTAAGTGACCCCATTGTAATGAATCACTGGAGGCTCTTGAAGAATCATCTCTAGAATTTGAATGAGCTTTAGTTATGTTTGATAAGGTATCAATGTGAGGATGAGAAGTAAGAAGAGAAGTCTCTATGTCATATTAACTTTCAATACCTGCAAAATACTCAAGCTCCTCTAAAGTAGAATAATCAAAGGATATATTATTTGCATCATCAACTGAAATGAATCAATCTAAAGAAGAATCATTTTGGAATGGATAAACATGAGGGTCTTTGAATATCTCATGAATCTTATTCCAAAGTGTGGAAGGACATTCAATGTCTACAATAGCTCACATAGTGTCATTATCAACAAGAGAACCAATCAATCCTAATACATGAAATTTTTTATTGTCCCATATTAGTTTCCTTCTAGGTGCATTTGGTTCATGCATGGGCCCATAAAAGGTAGGAAAGAGTACAGTCCATTTGGGATTGAGTTTAGAATGCTTTTTTAAAGCTCATAATAAGCCTTATCCGAGATTATCATATAAGAGATTTGAACAAAAACCCATTATAAAATCCTCAAAATGATTGCAAAATAAATGAAAAATAAAACCAATACACCCCACCCTTTCACTAGTATCAAAAAAATCACCCCCTTCTTGAATATTACAAGGTTGGAACTTTATAGTTTATTGTGTTTAAAGAGTGCCTAAATGACCCAAAAGTACGAGTTCTACAATACACAATAAACCTAAGATAAAATCAGCTGCAACATATCATGGCCTCATTTTGGCGAAGAAACTAGGGGTCTCTAAACTTTGGTTGGAAGGGGACTCGCTTAATATTATAAACTATCTTTTGATGAAGTGTCTTCCATCGTGGTCTATTGCTCATCTTATTAATGATTCAATCTCCATCATTAATTATTTTGAGGAGATTAGAATCTCTCATGTGTTTAGAGAAGCTAACATGTTGGCTGACAAATTTTCCAATTTGGGAGTGGTGGCTAAATATGATTGGGATGTATTTGAATCATTACCACTCAATCTTAAATCTATTTCCAATGATGACCAGGTGGCATGTATTTAAGGTGGTCGATATAGGGGAAAGGTTCTTCATTATATTTTTTAGTTGGTTTATGCATGTTGAACCTTGGCCCTGCCCGTTTCATAAATTCAAATTTGATTTCCGTAAAATTATGGCCTGGCTACATAGGCAGGGAAGTACTTTGAATGACAAGCTCACACGTATTGTGGGTATTATTTGCATGGTTTTGCAGATAGCCAGGCTTATTTTGTTTTTGCATAATTTTTTGGTGCAGTTGGGTTCTTGCTCTTTACATGCCGCCATCGGTGGAGCTCGCTGCAAAGTCGAACCGATCTCGTGTGAGGAGTTCCAAAATAATGAAACTGTGTGGGATCATTTAAAAAAGGGTGGGGTTACTTAGTATATGCAAAGAATCCAAGGCCCTAATCCTAAAGCTACTGAGTTTTTTGTAAAAGGGTGGAATGGAAGGAATCTGCGTTATAAAGGGGTGGAGTATAATATTGATGAGGAATTCATAGCGGATATCATTGGGCTTTCATCTTCTGGGAGGAAATTCTATAGAGATAGAGCAGCTACTAAGAAAGCCCTTGCTATTTTTTTCAAATTTGATGAGAAGAAGAAGCTACGAGAAGTTGGGAGTGGTGGGTATGCCCGTAAGTCTCTTAAACTGTTGTGGAGGGATCTTGTGTTGGATTTAATGCATTATTTCACTTTGGAAGGTAGGTTATTTGTTGTGTATAGTTATCACTTTATGTTGTTGAATCACTTGTCATAAGGTGTTGGTCTCTTTTCCTTTTTACATATACTGTTGACGGAAAAGCAACATTGAAGGATCCTTGTAAAACCCTAAGAAGGTCATTACATTATTGAAGGCCTTATGGAGTTTTGTTTGCTCATTTTAAGCTCAAAAACTAATCATGTATCTCCTAAAATACCAGCTCAAAAAAAGGGGGTTAAGAAAAAAAGGGGGTTAAGAATTATGGTTATGAGATAGGGGATTCAGTTGAGGAGTGGGAAGGGAGTTTTGAGGACGAAGACTCAAATTTTGATGATATGTCTATGGAAGATGGTGTGTTTGAGGAGTGGTTTGAAGCATCTAAAGCGTGGTCAAAGGGTTATGAAATAGACATTGAATTGAGAGAAGCCATGGTACATTCTGGGAAGAAGAGTACTAAGGGGAAATCCAAATGTCCAAGGAAAGATAAGTCGTATGTGAAGAGAAAGGTGGATTTGGTGAAAGATGTGGAAACTCCTGGTTCAGGTGTGAAGCCTACTTTGAGTCCTGGGAAGGTTGGTGTGGTGGATAGTTCCCCTATGACTGGTGCTAAGGGTTCTAAAATTGTGGGAGTTGTGGATAGTGCCTTTGTTGGGGATATTAGTCCTTGTGTGGATGAATTGTTGCCTGGGTTTGTGCCTATGGAGGTTTAGGGGATTCAGAGTGTCCAGTGTACTAAGGTTTTTGCCTCAACCAGGGTCCCTCTATCTCTCATGTTAGCTCCTTGCAGGAAAAAGAGAAGACAGTGAAGATGGAGTGGTTGGAAGTTTTGGCTGATTTGGCAAGCTTGCCAGATAAGCAAAGGATTAAGGTGGAGGTGGTCGAGGTTCAGGATTCCCTTGTTGAGGAGGAAGAGGAGCAAAAAGAGGAGCGTAGGGAAGTCCCTAGTCACAACTTGGAGAAGAAGGCCACACCTCCTATCAACTGGGATGAGGTGAATATGGATTTGTTTTGTAAGATGGCTAAGGATGGAATGCAAAATTTGCTTTCTCTGGTGAAATGTTCTCAGAAGTGAAGGAGCTCAATGTCTAGGTTAAGAACTAGCAGGATGTTTGCATGGCAATGGTCTGATGCAATCAGAAGGAATGGGATATTAAAGGTAAGGTTAAATCTATGAATGTAATGTTGGATAAATTAGTTGTTGATGTTGATCACGTTGGGTGTTACTCATGAGGAGAGGATTTCCTCTTTGGAAATGATGGTTAATAAGTGTTTGGAAAGATTTATTAGTATTGAGGAAAAAATTGGTAAGTTGTCGGAGGATTTGAAAACTATGGTGAGCATAAGCAACAATTCCTTGAAGTCAACTGCAAAGGGTCTTTCAATTTTAAACGAGAAAGCCTTGAAATAGACTGGTAAACCCCTGGAGTTAGGGGAAATTGAGAAAGCGGTTGAAGATGTGAATTACTCAAACTTGGTGGATAAAAATGTGGATTCTGCTCTAGCTATGGAAAAGGATGTGGAGGTCGAACCGTGTTTGAGGACAAGGAGTAAGACGAAGAAGAGGGAAATTATATCATTTGATGAGCTCAAAGATGTTATGGAGATGCATGAGGGGGTCATTGAGGAGAATATGGTCTTGATCAATGTTTTGGAAAAGATGTAGCTGTTGTTGAATCTTTTGCTGGATCAGCCTGGTTGCTGATTTTTTTGCTATTGGTATGCTGACGGGTTTTTATTGTTTTATCTTTTGTCAGCATTTTGGTTTTTTGGGTTGTTGGTTTTAGTTGCTTAGTTTTTCTTGCAGCTTGTCATTTTTGTAAAGGGTTTCGGGGCCCCTTCAAAACCTGATTTTTCATTATCAAAAACCTAAGATAAAATATTGAAAAATTATCCACGTAGCTATTTAGTGCTTTTCAATAACTTTCCAATACCTATTTGTTTCAAAAATGGAGTCTTGGTAGTTATGGCATGTTGAACATTTGCAACAAACAACTTCAACTGCAATATTTGGTAGAAAATGGAAAAAAATGTTTTTAATACCTCTATGAATGGAAATTTCATGTCTCCATATTTTTGTAGGTATCTCATTTGCCAAAAATAGACACTATCAAAAAAATATTTAAAAAAAAAAAAATGGTTGAATTTTGCTTGTAGTGACGACCCTCCCAAAATAAAAAAAGTGGCCAAAATTAAATTCATCTAAAATGGAAAAATGTTATATGAAAATAGGGGTTTTTGGGCCATCTAAATGTAATGAAAGCACCATTTGGGCTATAAGTGCTCCAATAAAAAATTGTTCACAAGATATGAGCTTCAAACTCCAATTTGCAACTATATCAAATGATGACCAAATTGAGTGAAACAAAAGCTAGATCTGACTTTTTTTGCACATTCTAAACTCAATAGCAAGCTTTGATTTATACCAATATGCTCCAAAATTAACTTATGATATAAATCCAAAAAGAAAAAATCACAAATCTAGTATAATATGGATCACTATCATAGCTTATAGACAAATAATTAAACTTTGTAGAAGGAGGTGAGATAGGTTAGGGAACATTGATGCATGGAAATGACTTAATAAACAAAGGAAATAATGGTATTGAGTATGAAAAGGGAAAATACTATCATAATATAAATAAGGAAAAAAAATAGTGAAGAAAGTGAAGAGATGATGTAGAGCATCTAGGGTCTATGGGAAATCCCACATTACCCTCTTGCAAGTATGCTATTGGTGTTGTCATTGATGTCAATAGTATGGAGATTGTTGGAGACTGCTAGTGTTGGAGTTGTTGGTGGTGTTGTTATTAGTGTTGTCAATAATGGTGCTAGTATGGATGTGTTGTGGTTTGATAAGGTGTTGTGGTGTTGTCATTAGTGTTCTCATTGATGTCTTGTATGGTTGTGATGGATAAGTGTTGTAGTTGTAGTAATTTCACCTGTTTTCCAAGTGCTTTTGAGAAAATTTGAATAAAAGAGTGTGTAGTCTGACAAAGGTCTGTTTAGTGTTGTGCTTCACATTTATTCATGGTTAAAGATATGCATGCATGGTTTAGATGTGATGATCAAAGGTGTTATATCTAGAGTTTTGGGTTTTGGATTGTACAAAAGTGGAAGTTGTGTTTGACAGTTTGCTTTCCTATGAAGAAAGTGGTCTAGGAGAAATGAGATTGCTCCACATTTCTCCACAGTGAGGTTTTTTGTCTTGTGGATTTGGGAACATTCTTATATTGTCTATATTTATCTTCACTTAGATTTTATGGTGTTGAGTTGCTCCACAAGTTCATTTCTTATGTTGGAGTTTAGTGGTAGTGCATCTTGATGCGTAGGATGAAAGTAATCTTTAATTCAAGTGGTTGCAACAACATTGCAAAATGTTTTGATGATGCTAGAATATTTTGGGATGTTGTATGGATGCTATGAAGTGTTTCTTTGTGGTTCACATATTGTGTTCAAACTTGGAGAAGTGTGTGTGGTGGCTTGTAGTGTTAGTTCAGGTTTGGCCGACCTAGCGTGTTAGCACTATTTGCAAAGGTACCTCATGGATTGTGGATGTGTTGAGTAGCGTGGTGATGTAGACTTGGGTCCTAGTTAACCCTTGGTGTGGGCTAACTTCACTTCTTTCCACTATAGAAGTGTTTGGTGCTAACCTATTTTAGTGTTGCATGTTTGAGGTACATATGTTTCATTAAGGCTGACCTATTTGAGATTGTTTAGGTCAAGGATGATATAAATGTAAGGTGAGTTGTTGATGTGTGGAAAGTGTGAAATGTGAATGTGATCAAGTGTGGTGATCTGAGTGTGAACTTTAATTCCTATGACTCTGGATGTAGTGAATAGAAGGTGTCTACATTTTCAGTGTGCTCGAAGTTGATAGAGGTAGTGAGCCGAAGGTTGCAGATGACATAGAGTTGTAGTGGTGGGTTTCTCCTATTTCTCAAAGATAGTGAATCTATCTATAACAATTTCTTCTATTCTTCTTTCTTCATGGTAGCGAGCCACTCGAGAGTGAGTCATTCTTCTTTTTTGGGAAATGAGCCTAATTGTATCAATGCTGCTATTCATATATATATATATATGTGAGCTAATCGTCACCATGGTTTTTCCCTTCTTGTATTTTTCATGTAAATCTATTATTCTTATGTGTTTGAATGTGTTTGCATTGATGTTTGACATGTTTACATTATGCTAATTCTTAATGAGGGTTTAAAGTTTGATAAGGGTTTTAAATTTAATGAGGGATTGAATGTTTTAATGTATAATTGATTCACCCCCCATCTTAGTTGTCCTATGAATCTAACAATTGGTATCAGAGAAGTGGTTCCTTAGAGAAAGCTTAACTGCTTAAGGTAGATCTGGATGGTGCACAAGAAGGGTGTCAAAGATCATATGTTCGATGGAACACATTACATTTATTGGAAAGCTAGGATGGATTCCTTTTTGGTTTCTCTTGGATTTGGAATCTAGTAGTCTATTGAAAGAGGATATACTATGCCTATTGCTAGTCTGAAAAGTGATGATGAAATCAAAGAATATGAGAAAAATGGAAAAGCAAGGAATGTTATCTTGAGTGGACTTTTTTATTCAAAAATTGGAAAGGTGATAAGCCTTAAAACTAAAAAAGAGATTTGGAAAAAGTTGGAGAGCATTTATGTGGGAGATGATAAGGTCATGCAAATGAAGATGCATAACTACAAAGCCAAATTTGAAACCTTGAGAATGTTTGAAGACATGAATATATTACTACCTACATGCTTAGAGTGGATGAAGTTGTCAATTGCATCAATGGTCTTGGAAGTAAGTTGTAAGAAGGTGAAATTGTGAAAAAGGTATTAAGAACTCTTCCTAAAACTTATAGTTCTATTTTTTTTGCGATTGAGGAAGCTTAGAATTTGGATGATTATTCTAGAGATCAGATGTTTGGTGCTTTAATTTCTTATGAATTAAGAGAGTTTAGTTAAGATACTACAAAGAAAGAAATTGCCTTTAAATTCTGTAAGGAAGAGAAGGTTGATGAATTAGAGTTGAATGATCTTGATGAGGTGGAAACAAATTTTGCAAGGATACTGAAAAAGGGCACTGGAAATATAGAGGTAAGTTACCCTTTAAGTGTTTCAATTGTGGAAAGATAGGTCATTATGCTTATAAATTTCCAATCAAAGTTTCAAATGACAAGCCGAAGGATCATAAAGGAAAATTTTTCAAGAAGAGTTACTATGTTGATAAATACAATGAATTGTATTTGATGATGAGGAATCAAACTATCCTAATGATGATAGTGATGAATGCTTGTTCATAACTCTAAATGTTGGAACTAATTCTACTAATTCTAAAGATATGTTAAGGAAAGTACTCTAGTAATAGGTCACAAGATTGAAGAAATATGGTGACTAATTTTCATGCAAGAGAAGAAAGGAACTACTAGATAATTAAAAGCAGCTACTCAAATCATATGACAAGTGATAAGAGTAAGTTTTTTTAACTTCAAAATTATGATGGTGGTCTTGTTAGGGTTTGGTGATGATACATTTTCTAAGATATGTAGAAAAGGTTCTATTAGTTTTGATGGAAAGCATAAAACAGATGATGTTCTTTATGTCAAGGGTCTCTAGCATAATCTTCTCAATGTAGGAGAGATGTGTAGTAGAGGATACAATTTGGTGTTTCAGGATAATGGTTGGGAAATTAGAAAAGGATGATCTAGAACTTTGGTTGCTACAAGGACAAGGATAAAAGGTAATGTTTATTAACTCAAAGGTAGTGGTGCTAAGTGCTTTATGTCTCAAGTTAATAAAATTTGGCTATGGTATAAAATAATGGGTTACATCAATTTCGATAGGCTAGCAAAGATCAGTTCTACTGATTCTATGAGAGATCTGCAAAAGATTACAAAGCCTATGGGTGTAATGTGCAAGGAATGTCAGTTTTGGAGAAAACAAAGAAAATTTCCAAGAATAAAAAATATTCTACCACAAAACCTTGGATTTGGTGCATGCAGACTATGTGGACTACTAGAATAAAAAAGAAAATCTCAAGGTGATATGTATTTTATGTTATTGATTGATGATTATTCTAGAATGACTTGGGTAACATTTCTCAAAGAAAAATCAGAAGCTCTAGATAAGCTTAAAGAATTTAAGTCTATGGTTCAGAATGAAATGGATGTGAAAATCAAGTGCTTAAGATTTGATAGAGGTGGAGAGTTCACCTCCAATGATTTTAACAATTTTTGTGAAGATAATGGAATTAAGAGGCATTTGTTAGCCCCTAGAACTTCTCAGCAGAATGGAGTTGTGGAGAGGAAGAATAGAATAGTTCAAGAAGCTGCTAGGACAATGATGAAGGAAAAAAATCTACTGGATGTCTATTGGAGAGTAGCAATTCATACTACAATCTACATTATTAACAAAGGTCAAGCAAGAGTGAACAGTTCAAAGACTCC
>VDFB02000363.1:37047200-37093545 GCA_007258455.2 Sequoia sempervirens
TTATGTGTACATTCTTAAAGACAAACATGTTGCATGAATTATAATATATTGAAGAAATATATTTGTGCTCATGTATTTTTATCAATTAAGGTATATGGGGTCCACTTGTAGAATATTATCCTAAGAAATAATGGGTTTGCATAAAATTAGTATGGGCTTACAAAAAATTGGCATTTGCAAAAGAGTTGCGAAACAAAATTGATGCATGTAAGTAGTTATTAGTCAACTTTAAACATGTTTTTGGATTCTATAATCCCATTATAAGGGCATGTTTTGTAATAGACATTTTATGCAAAGTGGTTTTCATTGATCAACCCAAGGTAGTTTTGGGTTATATTTTCAACATGCACTAAGAATAACACTTCACTATACAAGGAAGTGGAAGGTTAAAATGCTTGTATAGATAATAATAAATATTAAATGCATTAGCTTTTAATGTACTTTGGGATGCATTATATATATATATATATATATATACTCCTTATAATTAATCATCATTATGTATATATATTTTGTAATATAAATGAATAGATAAGGTAAATGTATGTGATAAGTTTTTATATATATCCTATGATTCTAGTTCTTTTATGATTGAATCATTTTGGAATAAAATATGAAATTGTTCATGCATATTTTTAATCTAAATATGTATTAATTCTTAGTATTTGTTTATAGCAAAGAGTAAAGAAATTAACATGATTCAGTTGGGAAATAGAGATATGCTAGTATACATGAGGTATTAAAATGTTTAATATTTCATCATTGCACATAATAGAAAGTATAACAAAGACTGGGTTTGAAGTGCTTTATTATATTCTAGAAGGGATATATATTGAATTCTAACCCCTTTTATACAAAATAAATAGAAATGTGTCTCTTTTCAAAAATGAACACACACATGTGCATGTGTACACCTACATGAATGCATGCACACACACCTACCCTTTTATGTTTGAAATATATTTGAGGAATTTTTTCAAAAACTCAATGATTCATAATATTAAGGATGGTAAATTGTACATGTTATAAAAGTGTTTGAGGGGAGCTTACAAAAAACTAAAATTAACCTTATCAAGGATTAAAAAATAAGCTAAACCTTCTCTATTCCATCAACTTGTGGCTTCTAAAACAATAAGAATGATGATATATATTATAGAGTATAAAAATGTATACCTTGACACTTTCTACTCCTATTTGACACCACTTTACACACATTCTTATGTTCTAAAGGGATCCTTCTAATTTTAATCAATTTTCATATATGTTTATGTTCTGATGTAGGAGCATCTAGTGGTGTAAGGGCAATCTTGCATCACCCAAAAATATTTGCATTTTCTTATTGTAGTTTCTTAGATGTTTTTGCAATTTTGGATACCCTTTTTGTCATAATGTAATTCCTAACTTTTAGTGTTTTTTTTCTATTTTTTTTGGTCAATTGCTATTTTTAGTAGGTATTAGAATTTGAAGGTATTTGGAAACAAAAATTATATGGGAGGATTCATAATGGAAAAATAAGAACATTGGCGAAAGAATCAGACCGAGAGCATTCCCGGTTTGAAAGATATTGCAGTTTCAGTCTCTCAAAATTGCACCTGAAAACCTTCCAAATCAGATTTGAGGCATTCAACAGCCCTGAAACTTGTCAAAATTGGCGTAGCAGATTTTGAGCACATTATTGACTCTGAGACCTTTCCAACGATTCAAACGGTTCAAAAAACAGAGTCCCAGATCAAAAATTATGGCTCCCAGAAGTTAGTGCACTTTCAAAAATGTGCTAATTTTCAAATAAGGTTTTAAAATTTGAATTTCAAATTGTAATTTGTGGCGCCAAACCACCAAAACTCATAATTCAAATGTTGTTTGGCTCCAAAACTGAAAAGGAGCTATTTATGGGGAATTTTCTGATTTTTGGGCAGTTTTTTGGGGAAAAAGTTTGCATAGTGCGAAAAGGGGAATTTTTTAGTTTTTGTAGCTTGCATGTATTGCAGAGCTCAAGGATTTGAAATCCTCTAGATGTAAGATTTTCATATTTCTGAATAAATAATTTTTCTGTGTTCTGTGTGATTTTTTGTCTCAAGTTTGCACCCTCGTCATGTTCTTAGTGGACCCAAGACTTAAGACAATTCACCTATGCATCTAGAGGGTGCATTAAAAGGTTTCATCTATATATTGATCATTTTGACATCAAGTAATCACAAAAAAATCAAAATAGGATAATATATTTGCATATTTTATTCACACTTTTATAGGTCTAGTGTATCGACCTCTTTTATCTATACTAGCATTGAACATGCATTGTGTTTGTTCTACTTTTTTACTTCTCAAGCTTGACAATGGCTTGATCAATTCTTGGGCATTAGCCCTAGCATAGCTTTCCCCTCTATGATTATTAAATTTTTCTTTACATTAGATATCACTATGTAAATATTTTCTATATGTACCAAGACTAAATTTGACTTTAGACAAAATCACATGATTCAAACTAGATTGTTGAATTCAAAAGACTATATCACAATGTCTTAGTCACTCAAATTCTCTTGATTTAATCCATTTTAATTTTATGACTCCTAATACAATTCATATATCAATTATTAGGCCTCCATCACATCCTAAAATCAAATTCACACTCCAAAGTGTGTATAACTCTAAATTATCATTCTAATTTAAAATAATTCAATTTACATCCTTTATTAACATACTTTAATTGATTTACTTATCCAACTTATTTAAATATCTAAAATTAAATTAATATTTAATATTATAACATAAGATATTTTTTAAGGTGTATTTTTATCTATACATTCTGACACACTAAATATATAGAGTAGAATTTATTAAAAATGGATGATATTTCTTGATCACCTAAATCATTCTAGTCACATGATTGTACATGATACAATCTATGTAAACAATCCCCTTTGATTGGATTATTTTCATTGTGGCTTAGTTTATTAGTTTGTGCTAGTGATACAAAAATTAACTCACTTGTTATAATGTTTTAAAATATTTGTGTAACACATGTCGCTAATTTAATAATTTATTAAATTTGACTAGAATTTTTTTTTTTATGTGTGGCTATTAATAATTTTATAAGGTATGATTGATTTTTTAAAATTGTAAGAGCTATAACTTGTTGCACCATTTCTTCTCCCTAATTGAATGTAAAATGTGTTTGATTATCACATTTTCCCATGGATCTTTTATGATTGTGTTATCTCGGTTTTAGTTATTTTATTTTATTCCTAAATAAACTATTTTGATTTCAATTACAATTGTAGTGAATGTAAAGTCTTTCATTCAAGTAAAAAAAAATGAATTCAAAATGTGTGACTAGTTTTAGAATTGATAAGGTGGTAATAATAATTAAATTTAGTATCAAGTTATGGTTTTAGCTTGGTGTGGTAGTTATAGGGTTGAATTACTCTAACTCAAAAAAAAATTTAGTCTAGAAAATGAAGTTACATTGAACAAAACCAAAATTCTAATTTGAAGAGTGTTTTATATCACTTCAATATCATAAGAGTACCTAGCTAATGTTATATTTATGAAAAAAAACACAAAGAAAGATCAAACAACAAACCAGAACACCTTCCATGCACAAGAGTTACAAATAAAAATTTGTTATTTTTGTTGGATATTGTGGATATGGTTGCTGATATGTCGTTGTCATTGATGTTAACACTATTAGCATTTGGTTTACTAGAGGTTGTCTATGTCGAGGATATTGAGAAAATTGTAAAAGGAAGTATTTTAGGTTCCCAATGGAACTGTGCAGGTCATGAAGGTGTTTTACTTTGTACGTTGATGATTATCTAATGTGGATTAAAGGGTTTATTGTTGAATGTTTCTAGAACATGTACCGAAAGTTTCAGAGGTCCGCATGAAGTTTCGAGTGTGTTGTGGTCTGACAGTGTTTTTTGTGGTCTCTGTCAGTGTTCTTGAATGAAGATTGTGTGATTCTAGTAATCTTAGTTGTTGCAGATGCTTCTCTGTTGTTTCTTGGTATTTTTTGATGTCTCTAGATCATTTTGTTTCTTTGTGGTACATCCACACTACTTGAAGAGCTCGTGGTTGAAGATCTTTTCTTGTGCATGCTCATTTTTCATGTTCTTGGCTAACATGGTGGTAATGTTTTGTGGATCTTCGTGGAAAAATTAATTAAAGTGTTTTTGTGTTGGAGATATTAATTTGGGTCTCCACTATGTTGTGGTTGACCTTGGTGGTTTTGCATTGAAAAAATAATTGTAAATTTGAGCTAACATTGAAAATATGTCTTATTTTTCTAGCCGACTAAGATGTGATGAAATCCCATGAAGCGGATATATAAGAGTGATTGGTTGAGCGAAGTTAGTGTGTGCATAAGTGTGAATGTATGCCAGAGAAAGTGTAAATGTGTGAATAGTGTTTCTATCATTTGATTGCAGAGCAGAGAGTGAAGAGTTTAAGGAAAGTGTGAATGTATGCCAGAGAAAGTGTAAATGTGTGAATAGTGTTTCTATCATTTGATTGCAGAGCAGAGAGTGAAGAGTTTAAGGAAAGTGTGAAGAAGGTTTTCTGAGCTTAATTGGAACTATAATCAGGCTTGTGTAGAAGCTATTCTTTCAGTTCATACTCTGTGGATTTAATCCATATTTTTATATTGTTGGACAGTGAGTCATCTTTTGTAATTGAGTAGTGAGCTCTATGCAGTGTGCCTAAATGCATGTGCATTCCCCTTATTATTTTTCTTTATACTTTTAACGGAGTATAATCTTGTGGACTAAAATCCACCATGGTTTTTCCCCTAACAGGGTTTCCACATAAAAAAATCTTGGTGTTATTTGTCTCTCTGATGTGTTAATTGCTTGTGATTATTTGCTTATTCATCATATCTAAGATTTAGGTTAAGATAAGTTAGGAAAGTTGAAGTTTATGTCACAACTAATTCACCCCCTCTCTCAGTTGTGTGTCCTTATTTTTCCAACAATTTTATCAAAAAGAAAGAAATTGTAGAATGAAATAATACAATGAAGGAGAGTGCTTATAAGAGAAAACCCTAAATGATAAATGGATTAGATCATGACAAATTTCATCATCCTATGTGATGAGATAGAATGATCTAGTAATAGCTCACTCTAATAAAAGAAAAAGCACTCCTAAGTTTAGCTTAAGTACATGAAGTGAACTAGCCTAATAATCAATTAAAAATTAATTCATTATTATTGTTAACTCTTCAAATTTACACCCCTGCCAAGTTGTAGAACTCAGCAAATTTGGAGCAACATGGGACTACTTTCAAGCTATGGGTATCCTATTGTGAAAGTAGACCTCCAGATTATGGGTTGGCTCCCCTTTTGGTGTCACCTAAACTACTACTAAACTAATGATTTCCTGAGGAAAGAGTAAGAGAGTTATATAAACTAAAATTGACTGAAATTTTTTAAAAGGTGATTCACCAAACTAACTAAAATTGACAAACAGCTTGCACACAGTTCAAACAATGGAAAATCATGGCTTACACAACTCATTTTGTATGCATTCTTGCATAAGTATTTTATAAGGAGGTTTTAAAGCTAAAATCCTAGAAGGAAAGAAATTCCACAACTAAAAGCATTTTTGCATTCATAACACAACTTATAACCTGCAACAACACACTTTTTTGCAAAATAGATGGTTAACATGAGACAAAATTACAAGGAAAAGCTAAATTTCACTAGTAATTTGATCAACCACTAGATGCACACAATAAAGCATGAATTGAGAAGGAAAAATATTCAATATCATTGGTCCAAGGTACTCACTAGTATACAAATCTATACCTAAGTTACAATATTGCTCCTGCTGAAAAGATAATTCCAGAAAATAAGCTATCACACTACTGGAAAGAAAGAACTCCCCTTAAAAACTCAGTTTGAAGTTACTTATGTCATTTCAAGCAACTATCCCACACATTTCTTTCTAGAAACTCTCGATCGAATGCAATAGAAAAGCCAAAAAAAACCTTCCAAAACTCTTCCAAAATGCCATCCAAATGCAGAAAAGTCAAGTCAAGACCCAAGTCACACCAAAAGTATGACAAAAATGCCTCCAAATGGTCCATTCCCTCCAAAATCAGTCAAAGCAACCCTCATGCTTTTCACATGTTGGTCAACCTTCTCCAACTTCCCCACATGCCTCCAAACTACTTGACCCACACTTTTGGTCTTTTTTGCAAAGGCACAATACTCCTCATTCTGCATTTGAATAACACTTAATCAAGTGGCTTATAGGTACACCACTCAACTAAACATTTCACATTTTAAAAAAATGAAAAAGAATAAGGCTCTCCATGATTTGGTCATATCAACACATGTCTTTTTACAAATTTGCATTTAAAACAACATTTAATTAAATGGCTTATAATTACACCATTTAATTAAATGTTTTACATTTCAAAATAATGCAAAAAGAAAGGCTTAGATTTACCCTATGTGGAGGGTCAAAATGCAAACTCCATAAGTCTTGGAAGGCTCACACACAAAGTGATGAGAAGCTAGAAACAAAGACTTAAGTCTTGAAAGACTTGCAATTTTCAAGGAGACATTAAAATTCACTAAGGCCCATATGATAAAGTCATAAGACACCAAGGCATAGGTTTTCATTAAAAATGGCAACGCAAGGCAAAAAATAGCACAAGGCATAAGACTTGCAAGTCTTAGCCCATGGAACACATTAATTTGTGTTTGCCAAAATTTAAAAAACAAAGGTAAAAAGAAATCTTTTTGGTTGGCTTTTACTATGGTTTCAAACCCTAAACGCAAAACAATGGAAATGAAGGAAAAACGCTTCATTTTTCCCATTGAACTTTCTAGAGAACTATTCCTACCACCGACCAAGGGTTTCTTCATGGCACTCTCTGAGCTCCTCCATGTGATTTCTGAGCAATTTTCTTGAAGATTCCTGAAGGAAACTGCGTGGGGGTAAGTTAGTTGAATAAAAATATGGCTTTTTCCTCATTTTTTAAAGTTATTTAAGTTGTCAATGTCGTGGCCACACACATTTTACCGATGCATTCTTTTATTTCCTTGTTTTATGTGGAGTTTGATTACATTTGGTCGCCATGATTGGGGTTCCTAAAGCTTTGGTGGAGGTTTTCCATGGTGAAATACTTGCATGTTTAATGAAAAGCAAGCAAAAACGAGCTTAGGTAAGCTCTCTGCCAACTTATACCTTGATTTTCTCCTTTGTTTTATGTGAATCAAAGCTAATTTCGAGCTCTCTCCATTCAGTATAGTGGTGAAAATGCTATGTTCTTCTATTTTTTCATTCTCCATTCTGAAAGCTAGTTATTTAGTTATTTCATAAGAAAATATTGTCCTTTGTATTTCATTTTTTGATGGCTATGCTTTTCCCTCATAGGCTTTGAGGGTTTCTTGCACTCTATTTTTTAGGAGGGTTTACATTTTTTGGGAGCTCTTACTCTTGCACGAGCTCGAACCCATTTATCATCCTGTGCATTTGAACTTTAATACAAAAGCCCCAGGTGGGTTTGTGCCTTTGTGAAGAAAAATGATTCTTCAGGCCATGACCATGAAGAAATAACTGGGATTTTGATGCATTCTATGTTCTTTCTGTGTCTCCATGATATTTCTGCAAGAAAAGAAAGAAAACCCTCGTGGAACTTGTATCTCCTTCAGAATATAGTATTTTTTGCATAATAATGGAAAAATACCTTTATCATGGTCATGGCCATGCTTACATCCAACTCTTCATTTTGCATAAGAATTCTCTTAAGATGACAGTATTCTCCATTTTTTGTATAATGTAAGCACATTTCTTTGCATTTTCTGTAGAATGCATAGTGTTTCTAGCTTCAAGAAATCCTCAGTCATTCTGTATTTGTGACTTCTAAACAAAACCCAAATGGGTTTTTCCTCTGTGAAAAGAAGCTCGAGGGTTTGTTTATCTTTGACTCGTGGCTATTTTGGGTCATCATTTATCTACAAAAAATGAAAGGAAATGTGTTCTTGCTCACGACCTATAAAGATTCCTTTAAAATCATGGTTTATCTCTTTGACCTTAGAGAGACCTTGTAGCTTCACACAACACTCTTGTGCTTTCTTGAATTCCTTTAAGCAGTGTTTTTTTTTTCTTGCATCTTCTTCTATCCTTATATCATCATGATGCTTAAAGTGATTTTCTTTTATTACAGACAAGTCCCCTTATAAGCTTGTTCAGATGTTACTTATAAGTATCATGAGTTGTGATAGACATAATTGGAAAGCTTAATTCCTCCAAAAAATAATAGATATTGCAAAATATGATTATTGTAGAAAAATGGTCACCACAAAAATTGCATACCAGTGTATTCTTATGTTGTAGTAAAACAATTTTTTTCTCAATTCAATAGCACTACCTTCTTGATATAGTCTTCGGGATTTGTACTCATGATGTTGGTATCTCTTTTCACATGACTATATGTTAATGTAAATAGATGCTCCATTCTCTCTTAACATGCTTGCTTTATCTCCAAATGAAAGAATTAGAACCTATTGAAAAGGAAACAACCTACTTGACCATTTTAAAAGCAAACATATGAAAAGAATGATGGTTACCTTATATACCAAACAAAATACATGTTCAGTACCTTTACTTGCAATTCCTAAATGAGCATTCTTACTGCTTGATTCTTCATGGTATGGTCCTTTGATGCATATGGTAGCTAGCATGACTATCCTCTTCATTGTTCAATGTCTACTATGTTCATGAAAGGGTTTATCCTTATTTGCACAGTCATCTATTCACTCTTCAAACTTTGTAATGACAGATCAATTCAAACTAACTCTAAATTTGATCACAACTATGATGACCAAGTCTACCCATCTTTTCCACTTGGTATAAAGGTCCTACTATGCTTTGTTAATAGAATTTCTGCAAACATCTTCAATGGATTTAGATGTACCATCATATTTTGATGTAACTGTTTTGCTGCCACTCTTGAATGATGCTTGCAACTTACTCTTGGTCTTCCTTTTAATCTTTGTGCATCATTCATATGTATTTTTCTCTAAGGTTGTCCTCCATTCACTTTGATCCATGCTGATTGGAGAAAGGTCTTGTATTATCCTCCTCTTATGAATACAATGCACTATCATCATTATGTTTGAACCTTGTATAACTCTTTTTTTTACTCTATCACATGTGTCCTTTAGATATGTGAAGCTAGCCTTGTCTCTTTATTGTTACAATAGAAAATAATGGCATATTTTCTTTCTTCTAGATGACTTTCATGACCACCTCACCTTGCTACTTGTTAGAGTTTCTTTCCATATTGACAGCATCCTCATATGTGACTCTCACTTTGTTTTCTTGAATGCACAAGTCATAAGGACTGCCATCCTACTTTTGGCTGATTTCTTTGAAGTTTTGAACCTTTCCTTCTAGAGACTACTTTTGGCACACTTCTAGCTACTCTACAGTTATTGCTTTTGAGTCCCAATAGAGTTGCAACCATCTTGACTATCATGAATGTTTTCATGTATTTCTTATGACTGCTCTATTGTTCTTTATGTATTGAGATCACTATGATGGGTACATCATCTTGAGGCATTGTTCTTTGGTACAAACATCTATGCTTTTATCGACTAGGGCTCATGATGATTGTTGCCTTGATCACAATTATACCCCTCTCATGACTGTACTTGTGCCTCTATAGGATCACTAGCACTAGCATCTCTTTGAATCATCATGCATTGATTGTTCTTCTCTTATTGTGACTCTATTGAGTTAATACTTATTGTATAAGTAGCAAGATGATTACCAATTCATGTTAGTTACTCATCTGCATCAATGTGCTTTCATTTCTCATGTGTTGCTCTTCGGGACAACATACTGCCATGATGCTTTGGCCTTGCATTCAATTTCTCACTTTGTGTTGCTCTATAATTATTCATGATAGCTCTTGATAGGACTTGATAGCTCCTTTACTGTGTATTAATGAATGAATAATTGAACTTGATGCATCTCCATTATCAAACTTGATGTATTTGTGCTCCAGTGTTCATATTATCATAGAAATCATTTGTTTCTTGGGAAGAGACAAACTATTTCATCTTTGAATGATTGTTGTCCTTGGTATGCCATCCTTTTGTACTGCCCTTCATGATGACAATGAAATCCAACACCTATCATTATTAAAATGGAATTTGGATCCACTTAAGAAGATTGAAAGACATACCCAGTAGAGTATTGTCCCTTTTAGCATGATGGCAGCCTATTGTTTAATTCATTGTGAAAAGATGAAGAGTAACTTTCTTGATAACTCACACTGTTTATTGTATCTTTTGAATCTGATAATGAAATTCAATCAACTGGTATGATTACATATTGATTTAATGCATCAAGAATGTGTTTATCATTGATTTGATCAAGTTGCTCAATTTCCTATCCCTCCTAAAACACAAGAGGGCTCAACCCTCATAGGAGCCACATTTTACTCCACATGTTGTAATCAACTAAATCAAAATATTAACAAACATGTCCTATATCTACACAGGGAGAAAACATGTTAGATAAATAAAGCATATGATAGGTGTGTTTGATAACTCTTTTGTTTTCTTGGACACCTATGGTATGTTGTCTATTTTAATGCTTATGGAGATCAGATTATATGTTTATGGATGCTTGTACATAATTTGATTAGTGACTTTTCATTGCTCTAACAACACTCTTCTTATAGATGCAGGGAACCTAGGAGCAACGAGGAAAGCAATCAACAACTAGAAGTAGGATAAGTGGAAGAGACTGAAGACGATGTAGGACAAGGCAACTAGGATTCATCATTTAGGAAATGATGGGTCCCCCTTCATTTTATGTGCATTTATATCTGTAAATGTATAGTGTTTTTTTTATATACATTAAAATGGCCAGTCTCTCAACTTGCAAGGGACACTATACACTTATCATTATCAATAAATATTGCATTTTGAAAAGATTGTGCACTTTTTTCTATGTTATGTTATATGCATTTGCATGAGGCAATGTGGTAATGTAGTCTTCTAATATTTTCTATGCATGTGAATGTAACATAGAAAGATAAAAATGTACCTTCTTTACTTGTAAAATATAACCAGCATCACCTATTTGGGCTAGTAGCAAAAATAGGTAACAATTATCTGATAAATGATTACTCTAGCACCCCCTGTTAAGTGAAAACTTAGGGAGTAGCTAAAACCCTAAAAAGAGAATGCATAAAAAGAAAAGAAAGAATGAATGGGTCCCAAAAAACAAGGCCTAATGAGGTACCCATGTACGTTCAAAGAAATCTCTTGTAACTAGAGAAAAGGAAAAAATCTCATGGGAAAAACTCCTCTCCAAAATAGAGAAAGGTGAATGAAGGACTAAGAAGCCTCCAAAATAATGTCCCAAAAATAATAGGAACATGAATAACATCGTTGAAGCATGAAGAAGTGGTAGAAAACTATCGAATGATGATTGGTATAATGTTGAAATGAAGAACCTCCTCTGAAACAAATGATGATCAAGATCAAGAAGACAAGAATATGCATGAGTGATCCAAATGACACTACTCAAATTAGATTTTTAAAAAAAGGAAAACATACGGCAATTGAAAATACATATGGCACATGAATCTACATGAGTGACCTCAATGATACTACTCAACCATGCAAGATGTAAGTCCAAAATATAGGTGCCAATAGTCTGAAGAACATTGATCAAGTGAAAATGGAACATCACCTCCAAATATAGGAATGCAAGTGTCCATATGGTAAATGATCCATCTCATTGAAATGCATGGGTAACAAACTGCTACATTTTCTTAGTACATAGGAACACAAACTAAATATGTAGCTCACTCCAAGGAGAATCAATAACATCTAAACATGCATATGAAAGTACCTACAACTAAAAAAGGGTGTGCAAAAAAGGCGCACACATATGAGGCAAGAATCATTCGGATTCAATTTTTTTATGGAAGGGGAACTCACTTGACAAAAGTTTGATAAAATAAAAAGGAACCACACAACCTCCCATGGCATTTTATATCATAGTTTGAGTATAAAAGGTATAATAGGATGTGCAAAATCCACAAAAAAATATGTACATCAATGGCATTTTATCTCAGTGCATCTATAAAAGAGCAAGTGTATACAAAAGATGTCTACAATGCCTAAATATGAAAAATACTAGAAATACATGTAGAAAAACAAAAAATAAGTCATCCCATGTAAACAAAAAGTTTCTAGGAGCTAAAACATCCAAGTAATTTACTAGAATGTGAGAACACAAAAAACTGAACAAAATGTACCTAGAGAAAAATATGGAAAAAAGTGCATGGATAATTGTGAAGATCTTTGAAAGATCTTTACAATGTCATTTGAATCGAGAAAAAACAAAGAAACTAGTCAAAATTTGTGAGCTCAAGAGTGAAAAAAAATGACTTTTGTAGGTTGTAGAATGCACCATCAACAAAATAATGGTGATGAGAGCCACATTGTTGGAAAGTACACAAAACCAGATTTTTGACAATATCTTGTTCACCTAATTTTGATATTGTATGCCCAAGTTATGGTCAAAAGAAAAAAAATCTCTTAGGGCACAAAGGGGGCTTGGAAGAGGCTCTGCCAACATCCATACTACTGACATCATGTTGATGTAGTAGAATATTTCAAAGAATATTCCCCTCTTTGGTAAAAGAAATTTGACTGCCTAAAAATCCAAAAATTGTTAGAATATACTTAGTGTGGTTGAAATATGCATAGAAGATTCCATGGATCGAAACACCATTGGAATACTGTCAAAAACGTTTATTAGTCATCAAAATTGTGTAAAGTTCGTTGGTAAAAAAAATCCATCAAGCAACCACACAAGGTTATTGTCGAGAAGTTGAGGGCAAGTCATCAATGGGGAAATGAAGCCTTGTCAGTGAGCCCACATGGGCCCAATGAGGTCAGGGGCCCACACAGCATGGGGGTACGCCTACGCCTAGGGTACCCTATGTACCCTATGCTTAGTGAGAGACTTGCTTTTTATTATTATCTAAAAAAATATTTAAAAATATTTTTTTAAATCATCATACATAATGACCATATAGGGGTTATATAGGCCCCTATATATAAAAATATTACCTCAAAAGCTCTTGTCAGCAAAATAGGGAAAATTTATAGTCAAAATTTGTTGTTTTAGCCCCCTGAATGCAATGGTGGGGTTCATTTAGCTCCAAAATGCACTAAAAAATGCTCAAGACATAACATACAAAAAAAAATATGAAGATTCTAGATTTGAAGCCCTTGTAATCCTAGTTGAAGAAACCCTCAAAAATGAAGAAGGGATTTGTTGAATCAACACTTTGATACTATGTTAGATTTGTGAAAAACACACACAAAGCAAGATCAAACAGCAAATTAGAACACCTTCCACATATGAGAATTGTAAATAATGAATTTTTTATTTTCTAAAAAAAAAGAACTTATAGAATGAAATAATACAATGAAGGAGATTGCTTATAAGAGCAAACCCTAAATGATAAATTGATTAGATCATGATAAGTTTCATCATTTTATGTGATGATACATAATGATATAATAATATCTCACTTTAATAAAATAAAAAAACACTCCTAAGTTTATATTAAGTGCATGAAGTGAAACTAGTGTAATAATTGATTAAAAATTAATTAATTATTAGCTAATAAATTATTACTCTAATAGCTAAAAAACAGAGTCTGATTCCTTAATATTCAGAAGACTTAATTTTCAAGACTTGAAAATGATGTTTTTAACATGTTATGGATAGATAGATGCATTGTGCTAGCTACTATCTAAGATCATATTTGGGATATTTAAGAAGAAAGGGCAAGATCACCAATTTTTCCTCAACTATGAATCTATCATTTCAATTGGAATAAAATTTTTATAGTTTTTTTATGTAGATCAACTTAAGCTAGAGGATTTGAAGAAGTGTTCAAAATATCTAGAGTCATAATTCAATACTAATGAATGTATATATGAACAAAAATTTCTATTCATGCACAAGAATGAATAAATATGCTCATTCATTTACATAATTTAATAGGGATTTTTTTTGTAACACTTTGATGATAAACCTCGAGGTGTACACTTAGAGAAATTTCTAGTAGTTAGTAAAGACAAATTTTTATCTAATTCAACATGATTAATTTATGAAGCTCAAATGAAATAACATATATCAAAATTGGGGAACAATTATATAATTTTAATTTCAAAAATATTTATGCATTAGGATAAATGATTTTTTTTAAGTATCTTACATTATCAAATGAGTATTAAGTGATTTTGACAAACTCCTTTAGAAGGATTCTACACTGATGTCAAGAATGTTGATGATGCTCATAATAGATCCTTGATAATGGAAATTAAGGAGAAGCAAATAATTCTAAAACCGCTTATGTTGATAAATGAGACAAATAAAATACTATTCTGAACAAGTAAAAGAATTACTATGACCATTGTTTTATCAATGGTTGCAAAGTTATTTTATTGTTCAATGACATCCAGAGGTTTTTCCTATAAAAACAAGCATTAAAGACTTAGAAGAAAGTTTGACATGCATTGAAACACATGGGGTGAAATGTAATTTGGATTCAAATAAATTATATACATGATGAAAATGAGTTTTTTATTACAACAAATATCTAAAAATTAGTAAAAAAATAATAGAATAGCATGATTAATCATTAGAGATAGTTTTTATGTCAAGGATACAGTCTTAAAAAACAAGTTAAAAAGTGTTCAAAAATTATCTCATTATGCAAAAAAAAAAGGGAATTAACTATTAAGAGGATGGGAAATAATCTTTATTTTGGCTTTTAATTATAACTAAGAAGACTAATAGTTCTTATGGGAGTTTTGAATCTCATTTTTAGAGTATTCCTACCATATAATATTGTCATTTTCATGATTTTTAACTTGATCCAACTAAAATATGTGCTATAATTATCTTTTTCATGATTTTTAATCCAATTTAATGATCAGATTCTTATTCAATTTTGTTTTGTTAATTGATAATTGGAACTTGTAGCTTTTGTATAGTTAGATTTGACATGTATGATATTATGTAACTAAATTATGTAGTTCTAGTAGTCCTAATATATGTTGGTAAATCTATGGTCCATGATTCTGAAGATGATGAACAAAGATGGTGAATGACTAGATAATATGGTTAAGAAACAAGATATACCATTCAATTTATAGTAAGAGTTCATTTTGTGTCATACTTAAATACCTTACCAAAAATAATGATAAAGATGACTCTTCAAAATAAATGAAAACATGCTACAATTCATCAAAGTGCGTATAGAAATAATAGAAAAATATCCACATAAATTCTAAGAAATGATAAACCTTTTGAAATAGAAAATAATACCCATCAAATAAGAAACCTAAAAAATATACAATAAATTACTAAAATTATGTTTTTTTTAAATATATATGCATGATATAGGTGGAAGGGAAAGAAGGGAAGCAAGAAAGCATAGAAACCCAAGCCAAATGAAGGATATTAATACCTTAAAAAATTATTGAAAGGATATGACACAAGTGTGTGTTTATTATTTTTCTAAATTACCATGAATTTAGAAAATATATATGTTAGAAACTTGCAGTTCTTTAGTTTATTCAATAAATACTCAAGCTCTTTCGATAGAAAACAATAAAAAATAAATTCATTACGTAGGAAGCAATTTTGGTATTTAAAACAAGTGCCACATAGTGGCGAGTACTTGCCTTTGTAGTATTGTAATTAGAGTTTCGTACAGTTGAAATAAAATATATGTAAGTTAAATAAAGTGAATAAAATTAAATGTGATTTTTGTTAATTATATATTTTAGTTTTTTTTGTTTACCAGTAAATTGTTTTTATTTGTTTCGGTTGTTAATTATATAAATCTAAAGAATAGTTTTTAAAATTATTTTATATTAAATAAAATATAAATAAAATGAAATAATTAAATGATATAATTATAAGAAAGAATAAAACAACAATTGTTTGAACATAAAAATTATATAATAGTTTTGTTAAATAATAATATGTATACTATTAATATAATTTTAATGTAATGTAATATAAATACAAATATAAAATAATTTGAATATAATATAATATTACATTGATAAAACTTAAAATAATATAACATCATATTAATAAATATAATAAAAATTTACAATACAAATACAATATAATATTTATATAATTTAATTTCATAATAAAAATATAATATTAATAAAAATGAATTATATTATATAAAAATAATTATATATTTAAATTTTAAAAATTAAAAAGATATTATAAATATTATTATTAATTTTTTTTTATATTATTATATTTTTAACAATATTATTTTTTGAGACATGCACTTAAATGCCCGTAAAAAGTGTTAACTACTCATTCATCTCAAAAAATCTCAGCTACGATTTTCTATTACAATTGGACCAGCGTGTACTTGTTAACAATTCTTCGAATGGTGGGAAGCAATTCAATGAATGTAGGCAAGCAGAATTAACCGTATAACTTGTTTAAAAATTTGAAACGGTCAATATTTGATGGCAAGGATTGCGGGCATAACGGAACAATGCTAGTGGCCGAAAATAATGTGGCGAGCAAACACACTCAGTGCGCGCCATTCAATGCATAGACATTGTCTCTCCTAACACATAACTTGTGGTAGGTCCCACTTTCCATCATTTTGGCAAAAAAATTAGGCAAAATAATAATGCAGTTTCTTTTTCTTTGAAATCGTCAATAACACATAGAAGTTTTTAGCCAATCATATTGAGCAGAAATAATTTTTATATTTTATAAAATTAAGTATTTTACAAGTTAACATTATAAAATTGAATTGAATTTTATTTTATTTTTATACATTGTTTTGAAAGGAAACTATTATAATAATCAATCTATTCTAATTTTAAAATCGTAAAGGATAAAAGTGCATACCTTGTCTTTATACTTTTTAATTTTACGCCTAATTTTGGATAATAATGTAAATATAATTTCATAGTGCTCAATTTATCTTGTCTGATGCACAAATCAACCTTAACCATGAACCTAACATTTTAAATAGCCTTATCCTTGACATTGACAAGATGGGTATAGATCCTTAATGAGATGCACATGGTCTTGCCCTTTGGACTAAACAATGTGGTGGCCTTTAAAACCTACTTCAAACTCCACATTTCCCACTCTTAAGACTAACCTTATAGGAATCTATTGCCATCTCAACCCACATGCCAAGACACCACAAGTTGAGTATGTAGGGCCTTGTGTTTATAAATATTCATAGGACATTAGTACACATCAAAATATCATTTCAAAAGTATTTATAAATTCATATCACAAAAGCATAGAGAATCTACATAAATATTACAATAACATAGATGTCATAGGAACTCACATTATTATTTTTAATTGTCTTCAATATTTATATATTAAAAAAGGGTTTGACTTGTTATCAAGGAAGTCATAAACTTCCTTCTACATACATCTAATCAAATAGATTAGTTTAACACCATTTTTTTTTTTGTTTTAGACAAGGATATAAGCATGTAATAACATAAATTACATACTCCATAATTTATTTTATTGTATGATTTCACTTATTTTAGTGTCCACTTAATATACATTTTAAGGACCTTTTAAAATCCTTATTTAGCTTATAACTAACTCATTGATAATCACTAAGACATGGGGTTACCTCTACACATCATAGAATAAACCCCTCACTTCCCCTAGAAGGTAGGTGAGATTCACAAACCATTTGAAATGTGCTTGACCTACTCTCATGCTTCCACCCATAACTGAAATTCCCTCTTGCTTACCTATAAACCCTCCATCATTAAATTTTATGCTTTCCCCTTACCTAGTAAGGCTATCTTTGAAGAGTTTCACCATAAAAATTAACATGTAGCTTCTAGATTCCTCACAATCTACATTTCCAATAGTTACTTAGCAAAATAAATTAGTGGAAATGTCTATAAAATCCCATCTTCCTCAAATTTTCACTTATATGAACACTTTTTGTAAAGATTTCATCAATAAAATGTTGTATTTTCCATCAATCTAGCCTCCAATCTACTTTAGGTGCATTGTCAAGGAGAATAGGATAAATTCACACTATTGAATATCTTGAGCTATATATCTCTCTTTTCCTCTTTAATTATTTTTGACTCATAGTTTGCATTCGTTCATTACTTCCTATCTTGTTTGTTGTCCATTTCGTTGCTAATCTAAGAAATCAAACCCTCTAGCACTTTTTCTAGGTTTGAGTACACCTATGCATTAAATCACTTTCCATACCTTTTTCATGAAAACTTTTTCCTTATCTTCCATATCTTGTGTCTTCATCTTCTTTGTTCAACAATAACATTTTTTACACCATCTAATCTAGCTTTTACCCTCATGTTTTGGTCTATTATGATCATAACTTTTGAACCTTAACACTATTATATAAATCTAAATACATGCGCTATCCTAGATTTATACATGTATTTTTTTTAAAACATGCACAAGGGAGTTGATTGAGGAAGATTTCCCTTTAAAAGCTTAATTTATAGGATATAAAGTAGTTTATAGTGATATCCATGTGGATTTAGGTCTCATAGTAGAAGATAAAAATTATTTAAATGACATAAAAAATATCCACAAAAAATTAAGGGCATTTTTAATTGTTTCTAAACTCACCCCTTTGGGGAATTCCCTGTTTCAATGGGGCTAGCCTCACCCATTTTTTAAAGGATAGATCTAGTGACTTCTATATTTATTCACATCCTCTATATGAGAATTCTAATATTTCCACACCTATCACATATAGTTTACCAAGAACAAGTTCTATTTCACTTTCTTTTTATTTACTAGCTCCTAATTTTCTTTTTTGTTGGTTTTAAAGTTCAACCCTAGTTTATGGTAGTTTAAGAAAGGTTTTGAGACAAGTAAAATTTGAGATAATTTCATCAAAACATCTCATAGATCTTCCTTATAAATTTTATGTCATTTGTATCACTTGCCAAACTTGTCTCCTTTGTGGCATCCCCCTTCACGTGGTGTTAGTCTCCCTTTGTGAAAGGATATATTTGGCAGTCACCAAATTAACCTAGCACCATTTATCATCCCTTTATTTTATTTCTAGCATCATGTTAGTGGATTTTAGGTGTATTTCCTTCATTTTTTTTTTATTTGACCTAGTTTATTTACATTTTTCCATTTCTTGTCTCTCATACCATTTGATTATAAGATAGATCTAATTATTTGACATATTGTACTCTAATACAAGTTTGATCTTAGTCTTGTTTACGATTAATTTGTACATATTAAAATACATGTAGTTTCTTAGAACACAATTGGGAGGTTAAGTCTTCGTTATTTTACGTGTTTAAATAGTTATCATGCATGCTTAATTTATGAAACCTCTATGTAGATTAGAAACTTTCTTCTTTTCCTTGGTTTCTTTCCCCACTTTTGCATACTTTTTTTTCTCACCCCTCTAAACATTTTATTTATTATCTCTATTCACTCTCACTTATCTCAAAACCATAGTATTACTCTATTTGTACCCTCTATTGTACCCTATAACCAAAAATCTATTTCCCCTTTATACAAGCCTTGATACCTAGACTTTTCTACCCTTATCCCTATTTTGAACACATTATGAAAATGTTGCAACACCAATTTTGATCATCCCAACACCCCTATCTACATTTGCAACACCTATTTTCCCTCCTTTTAACCTATATAACTTATTATCTTCACAAAACCATATAAAACTTTAAAACAATGTCTCTTGATTTAAATATAATAATATTATTATATTTATACCCCTTTGGTATCCTCCCATTATTAACAATTCACTCTTTTAATATTTTACAAAAATAAATCTCTTTTTTCCAACCTTTGATCTAATATTCCCCTCTTTTCACATTAGTCTATTGGTCTCTACTACCATTAAATTTTCTTAACTAATTCATGACATCTACCTATCCTTCTCATTGAACATTTACTCTAACCTCATTGTCCCTCAGTATTTCCTTAAGTTCATTCCTAATCACCCTTTTATGTTAACTTATATCTTGATGTAGACCTGATTGGGGGTCCTTACCAGACAACCCAATCACATAGCCAAAATAACACTATATAAATACAAAGAAATAAAACCAACAACCTCAAAAAAATATATCATGATCACAAGTTTTCAATTACTTTATTCATATGCTTATGGCTATTACATTCACTTATATTACATTCTAGTTTTACATAATTGTAGACTCTAAACTTGTTGCATGGTCATTCCCTCTATTACATTCCTCTCTCTGGTTCTTCTATCACCTTCTTTCTTCACAGTCAAATCATCCCTCTTGTCTATACCAATCCTTGGACAACCTTAAATTTCACATTCCATTTCCTAATTCTACAATTTTCCTTCAATATTCTTTTTCCTCTCATTTTATTTATAAATTTCCAATAAAACATCCTTAGCTAGTCGTGAATCCCTCAACAAAGAACATTACTCTCAATTTATACTATCCATGATGAGGAAGTTAAACAGTCACAATTTCTTCAGTTATAGAACTGAACAGGAAAAACAACAAAATTCTTATTCCAAATTATAATTCTATGGAAAATTGGCACTTTCAAGAAATTTTGAGCTTCTTCAAACTTCACTTTCCTTCGACACCTTCTCATACTTGCAAACCACTTTGAAGCTTTGAAATGTTTTCCAATCTTTGAACTTGTCAATGTAGTGTAGAAAAATGTATATCTTTACATTTTCACACTATGTTTGCATCCCCTTCATTAATTGGACTTAATTAAGCCCTTAATTGGCCCAATTATGCATTCACAAGCCTAATTAATTTTTTTTTTCCAAAAGGGGAACTCACATTTAATTAATTCCTACACTTAATTACACATCTTGGAAAATGTGTGTCCTAGGTTTAGGGCCTAGGACCCATTTGTCCAAGGGAAAATGGATCCTCCTTAAGTATCAAGATCCATTTTTTAATATGTTTTTGGTGGAATTTTTATGGCCTTAATTCAAATTGTAAAGGTTGGCTTGTGATGTTTAATTGTCAGGTAATTGAGGAAGTACCTATAAATACTAGGCATTTTTATCAATTCAAATCTAACAAGAAATCTAGGATTTCAAGAGATTGATCCTAAGAGAAAATATTATTAGAGAGTAGAGTTATCATTCATTTATTGCAGCATTCAATATCTTATCATGATGCCAATATTTATGTGTTTTCATGCATGTTTTTGAGCTAAAATTGTGATGTAGGTTTCAACCTTTCAAGCATCAAATCAAGTGTCAAATCAAGCATCCAATCAAGCCATTTCATGCAAGATCCAATCCTTGGAGTGACATGTGTTAGACTTTAGTCCTCTAAGGTAGGCCATTAAAGTTTTTGGTGAGTTGCAACAAGCTATTGTTAATTCATCATCCCTTCCATTTACGATTTCATTTCATTATCAAGGTTTAATTACCAAACTAGGGTTTGACCAAGGAAAAATATTATACACCAAAAATAAACATTTTTCTCCTCTCTTTGTGTGTTTGTAGATTTGCAGGTGGAGAAGGATTGAAATTGGATCAAAAGTGAAATTTTACAAAGTTGTCAAGATACAGAAACTCACCTACTAGTTTTATTTTCAATTTTTTGACAATCAAACCTAGGGGAATTAAAAGCTTAGATTTGACATCAAAGGATTGAAACCCACTTTTCGAGCTAGGTACATACCATCTTAACCTTCTTGAATTTGTTGGTTAATGGTTATTTTTGTCAGTATTATCATAATATTTCATGTTTCAAGTATTAGATCTCATAATTTTGATTGTTAATACACTTTTATTCTTCTCCCAAAACTATGTTTTAGTCATATTTTATTGCTTTATGTCATAAGGAAGTCAAGGTAGCATAATGTCCAAACTTAGAGTTGACTCACCTTAAGGGTTGTAAGTCAATTCTAATCATTTGTGACACTATCCTTCTTCCTAACGAACATGGGAAAAGTGGATTTGTGATTAGGTGGACACCCCTTTTTCTTTTTAGCATAGTTCCCTCATTTCTAGGTTTTCCTATTTCACCCCTCTTTTCCCTACATTTCTGTCGATATACTTAGGTTTTAGCTTTTCAACAATTTATAAAACTCATGAAATTGTCAGTCAAGCCCACTTTTACACCTTTTCAACTTTTCGATGAGTTTGCAAATTTTCAAACTTGTTGTCAATGTTCTTCATCGATAATTTACAATCTCAATAGACCTATAGAATTGAAAAAAATAGAAATTTTCCAAAAAAAAGGCTTGATCTTCACCATTTTAGTGATTTTTTTATGAACAAAGGAGTTGGAAAACCAAGTTCTTTAGTGAAATAGGAGGTTTTCCAACTAAATATTTTCCAAGACACAAACTTACTTTCTTCCTCCCTTATTTTTTAGGGAGTTGCAATAACATACCAACCTTTTTTAGTGAACCTTTAGGTTCAAAAACTTGGTAAAGTATTGAAATAAGCTTATCGGAAAAATGTGGAGTTTGCAAACTTAAATTTTCACCAAACACTTAGCATTTTTAGTTGGGCGAGAAGTTCACAAACCTCCAACTTTTTTGAAACATTTCATATTCCTCTCAAAGACTTCAATCTTCATAAAATTCAAACTATAAGATCTTCAACTTGATGATTCCTTACTTATACATTTTAACTTGAAATTCTCCCAAAGAAAAATTGCAAAAGAAAAATTAAAAAAAAAAGAACCAAAACTAATAGCAATCCTGAAATATTTTTGGGTGATGCAAGATTAAACCCATACATCTTGGGTGCTCCTATATCAAACACCTCAAGTAGAGAAATGTTCCTAGAGTGGGAAACTTGAGAACATTTGAAAGTGCATGGAATGGTAATTCCATTCTCATTCTTGATCCACATCTTCTCTTTTTCCATGGGAACCTTTCCATTTATTCCCTTCTTCTCTCCCACTTAATTCTCAATACACAAATCACCTTCACTAGTCCTTCTTGGTAGAACTGAATTACAAACTCCATGAGGAATTTTATAATTTCCTAAGTGTAATGTGGGATTTAACCTCCCCAAACGTACACCTCTCTAGCCATTATTTACATTTGGTTAGTTATTCTCTTTACATTTACATTATTGATGTAATACACCTATATTTTTCCCTTTCTCTTTATCTTTAACTTACCCCTTATAAATCATCATGGAGGTGTTCTCAACTTTTATAAGTTTTCTTATTACCTATTTTTCTACACTACAACAAATTGTAGAACTTGTTCCTTTTATAGGTTTCTCCTTCTCCTTTAATGAATTTAAAATATAACACTGTCCATCCTTATTGATGGTTTACGCATTCTATCTACCATAATAAATGGATTCCCTATCAAATTGCTATGGTCTTCCCAACAAAAAAGGATAGAAATTCATTGACATTAGATCACATAACGCTTCATCCCTATGGGATCCAATCTACAAACTAGCTAAATATTGTCCATTCATAGTCAACTCATGTACCCCTTGCAACTAGGAAAATTTATATGGACTAGGATATTTACATTTTTTCAAACCTAGTTTTGATGTCATCTCCTCTAAGACTAGGTTATCTATACTACAACTATCTACTATAACCTTACAACACTTACCTTTAGACTTGCACACAATTTTAAAGAGATGCCTTCTTTGTAATGGTTCATCCCCAACTCCCTCAAGTTTCAATAGCATGTAACATGAGAGGTTCACATTCTAGTTCCTTATCTTTTGTTGATGCTACACTCTCTTCATCCTCTTGCACCAAGTGGTTTCTTGTTGTACTCTTCTTTCTTCCCTTTTGTACTTTTTGGCATTCAAATCCCTGTGACCAACTTCTCTGTACTAAAAACACTTACCAAATAATTCTTTGTTTCTACTACCATGTCCTCATTCAAAATAATCCTTTCATTTTTTATTTTTCTCTATCTCTCCACTCCACTTAGGCTTGGTTTCTTCCTCAAAAATTTGTTTTCCTTTGATGTTTCTTCCTTACCCTTTCTTATTTGTGAATCTCTCTCTACTTCTAGAATTATTCTATTGTCTTCTTAGTATCTTCTCCTCTACATTTAATACATATTGGTATCCATGTTCCACTAAGGTGATCTTCAACATTCTCATCTCATCTTTAATTTTGAATCTCAGGCCTTTATATACCTAGCCATCTTTTCTCTATCCATTTGATGTTGTCCCAATCTAATCAATATCTTGTGGAATTCCGCATTACAGTCCTTCACACTCATATCCTTTTGTTTTATATTTTGTATCTTATAGAATAACTCCATTTCATAATCTACAAATATGAACTCGTCTTTCAGTATAGCCAACATCTTACTCCATTTGGATATTATTGGATCACCATTCACCACTCTCTCTTTGCAACTCCTTCCACCATAATGCAATGTGACCCTTAATTCTTGTCTATACTAACTTTACCCTTCTTGGTTATCTAATCTCCTCCAAATTAAATTATTCTTCTAACTCTCATATCTAATCAATAAACTCATTTGGATTTAATTCTCTAGAGAAGTTAGGAATTTCCATTAATTACTTTATGTTATTCTAGCAATGGCTCCCAAAAACCTTTCTTGTCCAACATTGTTTGGCTATTAGTTTTACATATCTTTTTAATCTACCTCACTCTCTTCACCACTTGTGTAGTCCTCATAAATATCTAGGTCCCTCCTCAATCTAGTAATTAAATTCCATAATTCATTTCTCATCTCCACATGTAGTTGCTCAAAAATTTCCTCTAATTTGGGATTTCTTCTCCTTGGGGGCATGTTTTCTATATTCTTGTAACAAGCACAAAACTATTTCAAATTTCAAGAGAAACTCACATTCATATAATTTGCATTCCTCTCTATTATATCGTGTTAGAATTGTGAAAAAAACAAGCCACGGGATCAAACAATGAACAATGACACCTTCTGTGCAAGAGAGATGCAAACAATAATATGCAATATCCTCAATAATAAAATGGTATAGTCTGTACCTCAAGAATCTTCAAAGAAAACAAGAGTCCTCAAAGGCATCAAAAGGCATAATAATAAAATGAGGGTTGAGTGCTATATAGGAGCAACCCTAAATGATAGAGGGATTAGATCATGAGAAGTTCCAACATCTCATGCAATGAGATAGAATGATCTAATAATAGTTCTCTAGTTAACATAGAAAATCACTCCTAAGTTTAGCTTAAGTGCATGAGAATAAATTAAACTAATAATTAATTAAAGAGTAATTAATTATTAGCTAATGCATGATTACTATAACACCCCCCCTTAATATTAAATTAGGGAGTAGCTAAAGACCCTAAAAAGAGAATGCAAGATGGGTCCTAGCAAACAAGGCATGGTGAGTTACCCATGTAGAAACAATCTAATCTCTCACAAATGAAGAAAAACAAAAAAAATCAGGGGAAAAACTCCTCTTCAAAAGAAATAAAGGTGAATGAAGGACTGAAAAAGCCTCCAAAATAAGGTGAAAGACTAAGAAACCTCCAACTGAAACAATGTCCCAAAAAAGAGAGGAACATGTAGAACATCATTGAAGCACGAAGAAGTTGTAGATAGTTGTTGAAAGATGATTACTATAGTGCTGAAAGAAGAACCTCCTCTATAACAAATGATGATCAAGATCAAGAAGACAATAATCTCCATGAGTTCCCCAAACAACACTACTTGAATCATATGGAAACAAAGGAAAACATTTGGAAGTCAAAGATACAAATGTCAAGATCAAGAAGGAAATAATCTACATGAGTGCCCCCAATGACACTACTCAAATCAAATGGAAAACAAAGGAAAACATTTGGAAGTCAAAGAAACTTGAATGGTACATGAATTTGCATGAGTGACCCCAACAACAATACTCAACATGCAAGATGGAACTTGAAGATACAAGTACCAATAGTTTGAAGAACATTGATCAAGAGAGAGACAATAATCTACATGAGTGTCCCCAATGACACTACTTGAATCAGATGGAAAACAAAGGCAAACATCTAGAACTCAAAGATACAAATGGCACATGAATTTGCATGAGTGACCCCAGCGACACTACTCAACATGCAAGATACAAGTTGAAAATATAGGTACTAATAGTCTCTAATCAAATGAAAATGGAAGGTCGCCTCCAAAATAGGAATCCAAGAATTTCCATATGGTAAATGCTCCATCTCACCAAAATGCATGGGTAACCAACACTACATCTGCCTAGTACATAGGAACAAGAACTAGATACATAGATCACTCAAAAAATGAAACCAAGGAAGCATTAGCACCAATAGTAGAAACCTCCCATAATGTTGAAAATGGAGATCCAAGCAAGTACATTGAAACTATGTGAAACCAAGAAGTGCATGTAGGAGAAATAACTTCCAAATAAAGGGGTGTGTAAACTAAGGCACATGTGCATCAGGCAAGAATCATTGGGATTCACTGTTGTCATGGAAGGCGCACTCACTTGAAAAAGGTGTGATGGCAAGACAAAGGAAAAAATCAACCTGCCCCCATGGCAGTTTAAATCATAGTGTGAGTACAAAAGATACAAAAGGATGTGTAAAATCTCCAAAAGTATACACTATAATGGCACTTTATCTCAATGTGTCTACAAAAGTGAATGTGTATGAAGAAGATGTCTACAATTCCCAAACAGGATAAAATATCGGAAATACATGTAGAACATCCAAAAGTGAGTCATTCTATGTAAACAAAAATTTCCTAGAGCTAAGACATCCAAGCAATTCACCAAAATGTGAAAACAAAAAAATTGAATAAAATGTACCTAGAGATAAATCCAGAAAAATTGCATGGATGGTTGTGAAGAGCTCTGAAAGGCCATCTCAACATCGTTGGAATCATGAAAAATGGAGAAAAAGGTCAAAATAATGAGCTTGAGACTGAAAACAACACCTTTGACTTCAATAAGCTATAGAATATACTAGAAACAAAAAAAAATGGTGATAAGACCTACACAAATGGAAAGTTCATAGAACTAGCTTTCTAACAATATCTCATTCATCCAATTTTGATATTATATACCCAAGTCATGACCAAAAGAAAAAAAACACCTCATTTAAGGCACAAAGAGGGTTAGAAGGGCCCTTTCCAGCAAGTTGTACCATTCACATTAGTATGAATATGTAGGGAATATCTCTCTACATCGAAAAAAATCATCCCTTGTAGAAAAAGTCGACAGATATAATATTCTCAAAGGCAACGGAATATACTTGGAATGTTCAGAAGATTTCAATTGTCAATTGTCTAAATGGTGCCAAAATCTTTACAAAGTTGACAAAATATTTCATTGTGAAACTTTGGCCAATGGTGGTCATCACTAGGCAACACTACTAATAGTGTGTCACTGATTAATATAGTGTTGAGCACTATGGAAAGCGCTTTTATAATTTAAAAAAAAAAATCATCATACGATATGGCATCTGGGAGGCTATACAAACTCCTAGCAAAAAAAATTGCCTCAAAAGCTCTTGACAAAGAAATAAGGAAAATTTATAGTCAAAATTTGTTGAATCAACCTCCTAAATCCAACGTTGAGGTCCTTTTTGCACCAAAATGCACCTAAAATTTTCCCACCTCCAAAAATTGTAAAAGAAGTAATGGATATTCTAGATTTGAAGCATGTAACCCTTGTTGAAGAAAAAACTTAGAAATCGAAAAGGGGTTCAATGAATTCATGCTTTGATACCATTGTTGAATTACGAAAAACATGATCCACAAGATCAAACAATGAACAAAGAAACCTTCCATGCAAGAGAGTTGCAAACAATAATGTGTAATATCCTCAACAAGAAAAATCTATAGAATGAACCTCAAGAATCTTCAAGGAAAACAAGAGTCCTCAAAGGTTGAGAGTTTTATCAAAGGTATCAAAATACATTATAATACAATGAGGGTTGAGTGTTATAGGAGCAACCATAAATGATAAAGGAATTAGATCATGACAAGTGTCAACATTTCATGTAATAAGACAGAATAATCTAATAATAGCTCTCTAGTTAAATTGAAAATCACTTCTAAGTTTAGCTAATGCATGATTACTCTAACTTTTTTCACCTACATGACAACCCACACACACCTACATCAGACTCACAATCCTTGAGAATACTTGTTATTCTAGAACTTTCACCACCTTCCCAACAAGAAAAACCTTGCTTTGATACCAATTGATTCAAAATATATTAGGGGCCTTATCATGCAATGAACACAACACTATGGAAACACAAAGCAACAAAACCAACAACCTCAAACAACTATATCCACAATCACAAGTTTTCAATTACTTTATTTATATGCTCTGGGCTATTACATTCACTTTTAGGTAATTTTCTAGATTTACATAATTGTAAACTCATTATTTATCTCATGACCATTCCCTCTATTAAATTTCTCTCTCTAGTTCCTCTATCAACCTCTTTCTTCATTATTGAATTGTCCCACTTGTCTCTTTCAATCCTTTAACAATCTTCAATTTCAAATTCTCTTTCCTAATTTTAGCATCTTCTTTTATCAATCTTCTTCCTCTAATTCCTTTTCTATATTTCCAATAACTCATCCTTAGCCAGCTATGAACCCCTCAACAAATAAAATTACTCACATTTTACACTTTCCATGATGAGGAAGTTAAACAATCATAACTTTCTCAATTACAAAACTAAACCCAAACATCATAATTATTGTTCCAAATTATAAATGTATGGACAATTATTACTTTAAATACCTTTTGATCTTTTTCAAACTTCACTTTTCTTTGGCACCTTCTTGGAATACAAGCCACTTGGAGCTTTGATGAGTTTTCCAACCTTTGAACTTACTAATAGAATTAGGTTTTGTATTTTTGCTAATTTCTAAAACCTAAGAACTTGTAAATCAAGCCCATTTTTAATCCTTTTTGACCTTTCAATGAGTTTGTGAACTTTCAAAAAAAATTGAAAATGTTCTTCGTTTTACAATTTTCATTTTCAATGAACCTACCAGTTTGCAAAACTTATAAATTTGCTAATAGAAGGCTTGATCATTTCCATTTCAATGATTTTTATTTTCAATGATCCAAGTAGTTTGTAAACCAAGTTCTTTAATGAAATGGGAGGTTTGTGAACTAAATATTTCTCTAAAAAATAAACTTACTTTCTTCCTCCCTTCCTTTTCAGTGAATCAAAATTCTGATGAACTTGGGAACCTATGAATCTTTTTTGTGAACCTTTAGGTTCATAAATTTAGAAAAGTATTGAAAGAAGCTTATCAATGAAATGTGAAGTTTACAAACTTAAAATTTTAGCAAACACTTGGCCTTTTCGACAAGATGGGATATTTGCAAACTTCTAAATTTACTAAAACATTCAAGATCCCTCTCAAAGACTTCAATTTTCATCAAATTTGGACTATAAGCTCTTTGAATCAATAATGCCTTAGCCATTTTAACTTGAAATTCTCCCAAAATAAAATTACAAAAGAAATCTAACATGAAAAAACTAAGCCAAAACTAAAATAAAACCTAAAATTTGTTTGGGTATGTTAGATGCACAAGACAACTGAGATGGGGGTGAAACAATTGTACATTAAAACATTCAATCCCTCATTAAATTTCAAACCCTTATCAAAATTTAAACCCTCATCAAGCATTAGTAGAATGTAAACATGTGAAAAAACAATGCAAACACATAAGAACACTAGATTTACATGGAAAACTAAAGAAGGTAAAAACCACAGTGAGGATTATCTCACATATATATATATATATATATGAATAGCAAAAGTGAATACAATTAGGCTCACCCTATAATATTCAGAAGAGTATCACCATCATGGCTCACTACCAAGAAGAAAGAATAATAGAAGAAACTAATATAAAGAGATTCACTATCTCAAAGTTGTTATGGAAGAAACTCACCACTACAACTCTATGCCATATCCAATCTTTTGTCTCATCATTTCCATCAATCCTACACTAAAATGTAGACACCTTTTGTTCACTACATCTGATAGTCATAGGCATTCATGCTTGCACTCAAATCAGCACACTTGATCACATTCTCATATTGCAACTCTACTCTAACATCTCCAGTAATTCACCTTAAATTTATACCATCCTCAACCTCAAACAATCCTGAATTGTTACCTTGCTGAACATATGCACTCAAATGTGCAACACCAAACAGGTCGAACTAAATAATTTTACAAATAAACAATTGTATAATACTAACAGTTACAAGGTTAAATCTAGGACCCAAATCTAGCAAATAACTACACACCAATTAATACATCCACAATCCATGAGGTACCATAAATAATGCTAGTAATGTACAACCTAAACTATCAATTACAAGTGGACCACATACACGCTTCTCCAAGTCTGAACACAATATGTTAACCACAAATCAACACTTCACATCATCCACAAAGCATCCCAAAATATTCCAACATCATTAGAAAAAATTTCGTTGTTGCAACCACCTGAATCAAAGATTACTTTCATCCTACATATCAAGATGCACTACCACTAAACTCCAACATAAGAACTAAAACTGAGAGAAAACCAACACCAAAAATTATGGGAGGGAAGTTAAACATAGACAAATATAACATTCCCAAATCTACAAGATAACAAACTCACTACAAAGAAATGCAGAGCAACTTACTTTCCCAGGACAACTCTCTATGCGAAAATCTCAAACGCAACTTCCATTGTCGCAATCCAAAACCGGAAACGGATATACTAATTTATGAACACTTTGATCATCAAGTATCTAACTACACAAGATATTTTCAAACATGAATAAATGTAGCACATTGAACATTCCTCTCATTGTAATACACCTTTATTCAAATTTTCTCAAAAGCACTTGGAAACCAAGTGAACTTACTACAAAATCAACACTTATCCATCACAATATACAATCCATCAATGAAAACACTAATAACAACACCACACCACCTTATCAAACCATACATCCATACTAACAGCAGTACTGACAACACTATTGATAGCACCACCAACAACTCCAACATTAGTAGTCTCCAACAATCTCCATATTGTTGACATCAATGACAACACTAGCAGCATACTTGCAACAATATCCCCCATTGTCATTGATGGAAACACCAGCTCTAAAAAACCATCAACAACAAAATAAACTTTGCATTAAGTAGCCCTTACTAGGGTACACTTCACTCTCTCCCTTTACCTACATTCTTCAAATGCCATTCTCTCTACAATCATTACTTTTTCTTCCCCTATCTTAGGATTTCTTCAACCATTACTCTCCCCCTTTGACATCAATTCTTTCCTTATGTTTTTTATACTTCATGATACTCCCCCTTTGACATCAATTTGGCAAAGGCCAACATCTTTCCTTTTGAAAACATTTGCATAAAGTTTTATTTTCTGCTCTCTCCCTTTGACATCTGCATACATCACTTTAACACCACTTGCACACTTCTCTTTAGACAACAACAACAAGCAATTTCTCTCACTCCACTGCTCTTATCCATACATCTCTTACTACTATACATTTTGTACTACTCATTATTCACTTACTTTTTAGTTCTCTCCCCCTTAGGGGCACAAGATATGATCCACCTAACTGTACCAATCAAAAAACTACTACCTACTCCCTTGAGAGGTAGTCTTCAACATTATTCTAAGACCAAGGATGTATCTTGAATTGCTTTCCTAGATAGATGCACCATTTATGCATCTAGTTGAAAGAAGGAGGGGCAATAACCCCAAACTTCTATCAGAGATACTCAAAAGTATCTTTAGGAAGAACCTTTGTAAAAATATCTGCAACTTCTTCCTTTGTAGGCACATAATCTAACTTCACCTCATTCTCTACAACCTTCTCTCTTAGAAAGTGATATTGGATAGAGATATATTTTGTTCTTGAATGCATTGCCAATTTTTTTGAAATATTGATAGCACTTGTATTATTACACAAGATAGACGTAGGTTCATCATATGATACTCTAATATCCTTCAATGTTTTCTTCATCCATAACACCTGTGTATAACATGATGGTGTTGCAATATATTTTTCTTTTGTAGTAGATAATGACATTGAATCCTACTTCTTACTCAACCAAGAAACCAACCTACTTCCAAGAAAGAAAGCACGTCTACTTGTACTTCTTTTTTCATCTATACAACCTACCCAATTTATATCTATATATGCACTCAAGGAGATAGCAATATCCCAAGAATACCATAAACCAAAATCTGAAGTGCCCTTAGAGTATCTAAATATCCTCTTTACTACTACATGTGATTTTTTGGTATCTTCTTGAGATCTTGCCACAAGACATACTGCATGCATGATATCTGGTCTAGTAGCAATTAAGTGTAGCATTCTAAGAATCATTGATCTATAATTTTTTTGATCTGTCTTAATTGATTCATCATTCTTTCTCAACTTACAACCATTAACCATAGGAGTACACACTAGTTTAGAATCCTCTATTATAAACTTCTTTGATATTTCCTTGACATACTTTGATTGTGAAGTGAAAAATACCTCTTTTTGATTAACTAATTTTTATCACAAGGAATAAATTCATCTCCCTACATATTGACATCTTAAACTCTTTTTGCATCTCATCTGCAAACCTCTTGCACATACCTCCATTTTATCTAAATATTATGTCATCAACATACACTACGACAATCAAGATTTTTTTGCCCTCAACCTTGAAATAAAGGTTGATATTTGTGGTACCTTTTCTAAATCCTTGCTACAACAAGTACTTATCCAATCTTGCATCCCAGCTCTATGAGCTTGTTTGAGTCCATGTAATTCCTTCTTCAACCTGCAGACCATATCAACATCATTTGATAACTAAAATCTTTCTGGTTGTTCAATGTACACCTCTTCTTCCAACTCACCATTCAAGAATGTAGATTTTACATCCATTTGATATACCTTGAAATCTTTATGTGTTTTAAAATCCAAAAACATTCTAATAGCTTCCATCCTTGCCACCAAAGAAAAAACTTCTTCAAAATCTATTTCTTCCACTTTTGAGTAGCCCTTACACACTAGCCTTATTTTTGACAACTTTTCCATCCTCATTCAACTTGTTCTTGAAAACCCATGTAGTTCCTATCACATTTTTGTTTGTAGGTTTTGGGACCAGTTCCCAATTCCAATTCTTCTTAATTTGTTTCAACTCTTCTTTCATAGCTTTGATTTAATTCTCATCTTTGCATGCTTCAGTCACTATTTTAGGTTCCACCTCTAAAAGTAAACAAAATTTCACATGTTCCTCTGTCATAACAACCTTTTTCTTGTCAACACACCTTTTCTCTTATCTCCAATGATTTCATCTTTAAAATGATTCTTCTGCACATACTTAGGAGTCTTAGGTATCTTTCTGAAGTTTTTTCCTCTTCAACTATCATCTCTTTTTCTTTCTCTTCTTTGTCTTCTTCACTACAATGGGATTCATTGGATTCATATCCTTCTATCAATACAAAACTCTAATGTGGTTCTTCATCCACTTTGACACTTGCAATTTTAACAATCTTCTTCAATCTTTTATTATATCACTAGTAAGCTTTTCTTCTTGTAGAGTATCCAAGAAAGATTCCTTCATTAGATCTTATTCCTAAGTTTTCTTCATCTCTCTTGATGTAGAACTTGCTTCCAAACACTCTGAAGTATTTCATAGTAGGAACTTTTTCCTACTATAACTCATAGGGAGTATTTGACCTGTTCACTCCTTGAACTTTGTTAATAATTTAGACTGCAGTATGAATTGCTTCTCTCCAATAGACATCTGATAGACTTTCCTCCATCAATATTCTAGCAACTTCTTGAACTATTCAATTCTTCCTCTCCACAACTCCATTCTGCTGAGAAGTTCTAGGGGCTAACAAATGCCTCTTAATTCCATTATCTTCACAAAAATTGTTAAAATCATTGGAGGTGAACTCTCCACCTCTATCAGATCTTAAGCACTTTATTTTCACATACATTTCATTCTTAGCCATAGACTTAAATTCTTTAAACTTATCTAGAGCTTCCTATTTTTCTTTGAGAAATGTTACCCAAGTCATTCTAGAATAATCATCAATCAATAACATAAAATACCTATCACCTTGAGAGCTTCTTATTCTGGTAGGTCCACATAGGTCTATATTCACCAACTCCAAAGGTGTTGTGGTATAATATTATTTAGTCTTGAACCTCTTCTTTTTTTTCTTTCCAAACCGACATTCCTTGCACATTGCATTGATAGGCTTTGTAATCTTTTGCAGATCTCTCATAGAATCAGTAGAACTGATCTTTGCTAGCCTATCGAAATTGATGTAACCCATTATTTTATACCATAGCCAAATTTTATTAACTTGAGACATAAAGCACTTAGCACCACTACCTTTGAGTTAATAAACATTACCTTTTATCCTTGTCCTTGCAGCAACCAAAGTTCTAGATCATCCTTTTCTAATTTCACAACCATTATCCTGAAACACCAAATTGTATCCTCTACTACACATCTCTCCTACATTGAGAAGATTATGCTGGAGACCATTGACATAAAGAACATCATCTGTTTTATGCTCTCCATCAAAACTAATAGAACCTTTTCCACAAATCTTAGCAGATGTATCATCACCAAACTTAACAAAACCACCATCATACTTCTAAAGTTTAACAAACTTGCTCTTATCACCTATCATATGATTTGAGCATCCACTATCAATTATTCAGTAATTCCTCTCTTCTCTTTCATGAAAAGCAATCACCATATTTTCTTCAAAGTTGTGACCTATTACCAGAGCACTTTCCTTCACACATATTTTAGAATTAGTAGAATTAGTTCCAATATTTAGAGCCATGAACAAGAATTCATCACTATCATCATTAGGATAGTCTGATTCCTCATCATTAGATACACCATTGTATTTATCAACATAGTAACTCTTCTTGACAAATTTTCCTTTATGATCCTTAGGCTTGTCATTTGAAACTTTGATTGGAAATTTATAAGCATAATGACCTATCTTTCCACAATTGAAACACTTAAAGGGTAACTTACCTCTATATTTTTAGTTCCCTTTTTCAATCTCCTTACAAAATTCGTTTCCACCTCATCAAGATCATTCAAATCTGATTCATCAACCTTCTCTGCCTTACAGAATTTAAAGGAAATTTCTTTCTTTTTAGTATCTTAAATAAACTCTCTTAATTCATAAAAATTAAAGCACCAAACATCTGATTTCTAGAATAATTATCCAAATTCTAAGCTTCCTCAATTGCAAAAAAAATAGAACTATAAGTTTTAGGAAGAGTTCTTAATACCTTTTTCACAATTTCACCTTCTTACAACTTACTTCCAAGACCATTGATGCAATTGACAACTTCATCCACTCTAAGCATGTAGGTAGTAATATATTCATGTCTTCAAACATCCTCAAGGTTTCAAATTTGGCTTTGTAGTTATGCATCTTCATTTCCATGAACTTATCATCTCCTACATAAATGCTCTCCAACTTTTTCTAGATCTCTTTTTTAGTTTTAAGGCTGATCACCTTTCCAATTTTGAATCAAAAAGTCTACTCAATATAGCAATCCTTGCTTTTCCATTGTTCTCATATTCCTTGATTTCATCATCACTTTTCAGACCAACAATAGGCATAGTATATCCTCTTTCAATAGACTACTAGATTCCAAATCCAAGAGAGACCAAAAAGGAATCCATCCTAGCTTTCCAATAAATGTAATTTTTTCCATCGAACATATGATCTTTGACAACCTTCTTGTGCACCATCTAGATCTACCTTAAGCAGATAAGCTTTCTCTAAGGAACCACTTCTCTGATACCAATTGTTAGATTCATAGGACAACTGAGAGGGGGGGTGAATCAGGTGTACATTAAAACATTCAATCCCTCATTAACTTTCAAACCCTTATCAAACTTTAAACCCTCATTAAGCATTAGCATAATGTAAACATGTCAAACATAAATGCAAACACATTCAAACACATAGGAATACTAGATTTACATGAAAAATCCAAGAAGGGAAAAACCACGGTGACAATTAGCTCACATATATATATGAATAGAAACATTGATACAATTAGGCTCATTTCCCAAAAAAGAAGAATGACTCACTCTCAGGTGGCTTGCTACCAAGAAGAAAGAAGAATAGAAGAAATTTTTATAGATAGATTCACTATCTTCAAGCAATAGGAGAAACCCACCACTACAACTCTATGTCATCCACAACCTTCGGCTCACTGCCTCTAGCAACTTCAAGCACACTGAAAATGTAGAAACCTTCTATTCACTACATCTAGAGTCATAGGAATTAAAGTTCACACTCATATCACCACACTTGATCACATTCACATTTCACATTTTCCACACATCAACAACTCACCTTACATTTATATCATCCTTGACCTAAACAATCTCAAATAGGTCGTCCTTAATGAAATGTATGTACCTCAAACATGTAACACTAAAATAGGTTAGCACCAAACACTTCTGTAGTGGAAAGAAGTGAAGTTAGACCACACCACACCAAGGGTTAACTAGGACCCAAGTCTACATCACCACACTACTCAACACATCCACAATCCATGAGGTACCTCTGCAAATAGTGTTAACATGCTAGGTCGGCCAAACCTAAACTAACACTACAAGCCACCACACACACTTCTCCAAGTTTGAACACAATATGCAAACCAAAAAGAAACACTTCATGTAGTACCCCTCCATTTATGCTTATGCTTTCTGCTGTTATGCTTTCATATTGTTAGACCTATCATGCTTTGTTGGATATTTTGATCGCTGGTTTTGAGCGATGGTGGATTATTCTGTGACATGATGATACATGTTTGATGATCATTGTTTTCAAACATGATATGATTTACCGTAGATGTTATTTCCAGTTGTTTATTGATATGTATATGCTTATGATGGACTAACAACATTTATTTCGTCAGTTTGATGTGAAGTGTATTGGTGTGGAGAACGGAATTGCATCACTCGCTTGCGAGTGCCCTGCGATATCTGTGATTTTCTCCGCACGGTGTGCTTGATTAATGTTTTATATATGTATATGTATGCATGTTATTTGCTTGGTTACAGGATTTGCAGGTACATGACACCGACTCCACCTGTGTAATCAGGTCTGAGCGTGTCAAGACTCAACGGAAATGTTGATCGGGAGATAGTAGTCTGGTTAACCCTAGCCTAGTCTTTAATCCTGGTCATAGTACTTTGTTTGTTTTCAGTTTTGAGTCATAGGTTGTATTGTTATTTTCTGTTTGGATATATTGTTTGAAAAGTAAATATTGGTTAATTTTTAATGTTGGAATATTGTGCTTTAATTATTGATTATTTAATTAATGTTTAAATGTGGTTGAAATTTACTTAATAATTTAATTCATTAATTAGCTTATTTGGTTAAATAGTTGGTCTTAAAAAAAAAAGGATTAAACGATTTTAATTAAATTAATTAATTAATTAAATTAAATTATTAAGTGTGTAAATTATATTGCATTTTAAAAAAATATAGAAAATAAAATAAAAATAAAATGCATGTAAATTAAATTGAGTTTTGAAAATTTAAAAAAAATAAACATTTGCATGCAATTGGAAAATTGATTTTCAAATTTTAAATTTAATAAAATTGAAATTACATGCAAAAATTTGAAATGGCAAAATTGCCGAGAAGTGGAGAAGATATTTTTCTCAACCACTTCTCGACATGTGTGTGAGTGCCATAATTGCATACAGTTGTTGAAATTTTCTCACGGAGGTTATTGTGGATCTGGGATTTTACACGGGGTTATTCAATTGCCTCACATGGAAATTTTCTGAGGACTGGCAAAAAATTCTTTTACTGTGCAAAATCTTTATTTCTTAGAAGTTGTTATCTTCTGTTGGGATTGTGATCCTTTGTGGAAGATCCTTTGGAAGATTTTTGGTGGTTGGATAAGCTATTTGAGTTTTGTTCTCGGGAAGCTATTGTGGAATCTACAGGAAAAATATTTTCTTCCACAACTAGATCTTCACAAACTCTGGAAAGAGGTATTTCTCTAGTAAATGATTTTGTTTCTTTCTTTAAAAGATTTGTTTGTACAAATAATTGTTTAAAGAAATTTTGTATTTCTTCCCGGATACTTCTTCTGTAAAATAATCCTGTAGAAAATAAAGTTTTCTTTTGTGAAAATGGTTCTGAAGAAATTAGTTAATTCTCTGTTAAAATTTTATTTTAAAAGATATCTGTTAAATCTGGGGTTTAAATTTGGGGGTTTTGTTTTGAAAAGAAAATATCCAGAAAGAAAATGTCTCAACATTTGGAAGTTATGAAAACCCCTGTATTGAGATTATTAAATTGTGAATAAATCTTTAAAATTGAAAATTTCTTTGAGATCTGTAGAAAATTTGTTTAAAAAAAATACCAGAATCCAACATTTTATTTACTGGATTAATTTAGGTATATACATATTTGTGGAATTCGTGCAAATTTGTCTGTGTTTCCATTTTTATGGCTGTGCACGAATTTTAAAATACGTCACTATTATTTTAATTGTATTTTAATATTAAAAAAAAATGCGTAAAAGATTTACGCATCACCGAAATGGCGAATATATATAAAAAATTTAAAAGAAATATGTAAATTTAGAGGGTTTGGGGAGGGTCGAAACCCTCCCCTCTCCCTATGGTGGAGGTGCAGCCCCACGAATGCGCACAGCAGCCACCAAGGCTACTGGGCGCAGCCCTGTTAAGGGTCGCGGCCTTCACAGGCCGCGGGCTGCGCCGGAGGGGGTTTCCCCAAAATTTAGTTTAAATAAATTTTATTTAAAATGTAAATTTTACTATAATTGTGTTAAACGTGATTTGTTCTTTAATTGATATACATTGTAATTATAATAATATATATATTACTATTTATATATTTATATATATATATATGTATATGTATAGATATATACTTATATATATATTTGTAATTAATGTGGAAGTTAATGAGTTTTAAATGGATATATATTATTTATTTTTTTATTTTTTATTTTTTTTAATAAAAGTTGAGAAAATTATAGAATATAATTTATAGTGAAGTTGTGAAAATCATAAAGATAGATTTAATGAAATAGTTATTTTCTTGAGTCAATTTGTAAATATATTGTTTTCAAACTGAAACATATGGATTTAGAATATCCAAATATTAGACATGAATTTTGCTTTAAATTGTTTTAATTTGTGATTGGGAAAATTGCGTATATGGGGTTTATTTTTATGTGTTATTAAGTCTTCCAGATCAACTTTTTGAGTGGGAATTGGGGAATGTAAAGTTGAGTTCTTTTGTAAATCAAAACTGTGTATATGATTTTGTCTGGAGGTTGACATCTGTGTTGAGAACATTGAAAGTTGTTCGTTTAAATGTAATTGGTCTTTTATTTTGATTTTGGTTGTAAGTGCACTTTGTAAACCTTAGTTAGAGAATGTAGATTTCCATGTTATGTCTAGGGGAGTGGCTATTTGTAAGGGCCGACACACAAAGTGGTGTCAGGGTAACTTACAAGTAGTTAGTAACTCAGTGAAAATTAAAGAACACAATAGATAGATCTAAAAACACTTAACGAGATGTACATGCCTCTCTTATGACTCTTGAGCTTCCTCAGTCATGAGTATAAGTTGAGAAGGCCTGGAATGGAAAAATCAATGTCTTGTTTCTTCAAGAGGCATTCGATTCCGCAACAGTATGTAATAGGGGCCGGGTTTCGTAAGAGGTTACTAGGGTAACCCAAGGATTGGGGGTTGGAACCTAGGAAGAAACACCAGGGTAACATTTGCATCATTGTGATGACACTCCACCTAGAATAACAGTTAACCCTATGTTGAAGTAAATTCAATTGTCAAAAATCTGGAAGCAATGTAACTAATAGATTGTTTGTACTAGTGTCTAGGGTTAGTAGATTAGGTTTAGGTAACCTTATTACTATCTCCTAGCATAGGGGGTGGACCTACGGGTACCACATGGTTGGGTGGAACGTGCACCTTACTCCGTTGGGTCCCCAGTATGATCATGGCATCTAGAGCTTCATGGATGGAGAGCTCGCACTTGGATCTTATGTGTACTTTCATCATTGTATATTGTAAACTTGTATTTGAAAACATCCCTCAATTGTATAAGAGGTGAACAATGTAATTGTAACTATTATTTGAACTACCTCATCAGATGGATGAGTATTGTAATATCATATCAATGCAATGTATGGAAACATGTTTGTACTTTATTATGTTATCATGAATGGAAAATTATTATTATGCAATGTTTATCTTTATGTTATTAATTAAATGTGCAATGCGAAATACTTAAGTCACTTAAGGAAAACTCAAAGTAGTGTAACGTCGCTTAACCTAAGAATGTATGCAATTAATTAACCTAATATTAATACTTTAAAAAAAAATTATTACACCTTTATACACATTTGCAACATTCTTAGGTTATTAAGACGAGGCATTACACTTCATAGAATCCACACAACATCCCAAAATATTCTCCTAGCATCATCAAAAACATTCTACAATGTTGTCACAAATTCACTTGAATTAAAGATTACTTTCATCCTACGCATCAAGATGCACTACCACTAAACTCCAACATAAGAAATGAACTTGTGGAGCAACTCAACACCATAAAATCTAAGTGAAGATAAATATAGACAATATAAGAATGTTCCCAAATCCACAAGACAAAAAACCTCACTGTGGAGAAATGTGGAGCAATCTCATTTCTCCTAGACCACTTTCTTCATAGGAAAGCAAACTGTCAAACACAACTTCCACTTTTGTACAATCCAAAACCCAAAACTCTAGATATAACACCTTTGATCATCACATCTAAACCATGCATGCATATCTTTAACCATGAATAAATGTGAAGCACAACACTAAACAGACCTTTGTCAGACTACACACTCTTTTATTCAAATTTTCTCAAAAGCACTTGGAAAACAGGTGAAATTACTACAACTACAACACTTATCCATCACAACCATACAAGACATCAATGAGAACACTAATGACAACACCACAACACCTTATCAAACCACAACACATCCATACTAGCACCATTATTGACAACACTAATAACAACACCACCAACAACTCCAACACTAGCAGTCTCCAACAATCTCCATACTATTGACATCAATGACAACACCAATAGCATACTTGCAAGAGGGTAATGTGGGATTTCCCATAGACCCTAGATGCTCTACATCATCTCTTCACTTTCTTCACTATTTTTTTTCCTTATTTATATTATGATAGTATTTTCCCTTTTCATACTCAATACCATTATTTCCTTTGTTTATTAAGTCATTTCCATGCATCAATGTTCCCTAACCTATCTCACCTCCTTCTACAAAGTTTAATTATTTGTCTATAAGCTATGATAGTGATCCATATTATACTAGATTTGTGATTTTTTCTTTTTGGATTTATATCATAAGTTAATTTTGGAGCATATTGGTATAAATCAAAGCTTGCTATTGAGTTTAGAATGTGCAAAAAAAGTCAGATCTAGCTTTTGTTTCACTCAATTTGGTCATCATTTGATATAGTTGCAAATTGGAGTTTGAAGCTCATATCTTGTGAACAATTTTTTATTGGAGCACTTATAGCCCAAATGGTGCTTTCATTACATTTAGATGGCCCAAAAACCCCTATTTTCATATAACATTTTTCCATTTTAGATGAATTTAATTTTGGCCACTTTTTTTATTTTGGGAGGGTCGTCACTACAAGCAAAATTCAACCATTTTTTTTTTTTTAAATATTTTTTTGATAGTGTCTATTTTTGGCAAATGAGATACCTACAAAAATATGGAGACATGAAATTTCCATTCATAGAGGTATTAAAAACATTTTTTTCCATTTTCTACCAACATTGCAAGTTATTGTTTATTGCAAAATTTCAAATGGGCCATAACTTTGTCTTGCTCCATTTTTTAAGTTGAAAAAAAAAAAAAAATAGGTATTGTTATTGAAGAGAACTAAATAGCTATAGGGATAATTTTTCAATATTTTATCTTCAGTTTATTTTGTATTAGAATTTGTAATTTTGGTCATTTTAGGCACTTTGTAAACACAGTAAACTATAAAGTGTCAACCTTGTAATATTTGAGGGAGGGTGATTTTTGATACTAGTGAAAAGGGTGAGGGTGTATTTGTGTTCTTTTATAATCATTTGAGGATTGTACCATGGGATTTTTCATTGTGATAATCCTAGATAAGGCTGGAATTATGAGTCTTGGGAAAAACACATTCTAACCCATCTCGACATGGATCAAACTTTTCCTTACTCATGGCTCATGCTCAAAACTAAATGCACCTAGAATGAAACTATGATAGAGCTTAATGTGGGTCGTGCTAAAAAATAAGGAAGCAACAAACTAAAGAGAGTGCAAATAACAACTAAAAACACCCTACACTTTAAGATTGGGCAAATGATGAACTCAACAACATAAAAATGGAACCTTTTACCTTGTAGAGTTGTTCTTTGGTTGGCCCTTCAATTGTAGATGAGATGTATGCTCCTTGATGGCAAGTAGATGCAAGATGTGAAGTGTGAGATGCAAGATAGTTGAACAAAATGGATGCAAATGGCTAAGTGTAGATTGAGAAACAAAATTGCAAGAGTTTGGCTAGCAAAATGATCTCCCCAAAATGAGAGAAAAGAGGGGTATTTATAAGAATTCTGAGAATTCCTAGAAGAAATGGATGGTTGATTGATCCCAACATGGCCAAGATGTAGGGCTATGGTGAATTGAGAACTCACAAGCCCTCACATCTTGACATGTGGCAAGGGGAGAGGCTTAAGAAAGATGAGGTGGACATGAGGTGGCCAAAAGGTACATGAGGTGGAGGGAGGACAAGTACCTTCCAAGTACTTTGATGTGACCTTTCAATGATCACATTGGGAGAGGGAAAGCTTTGAGAGAATAAAAGTGAATTAAAAATTCACAATGATTGGAAGAATCTAGTGGATAAGACAAGGTTCCCAAAAGGTGAGAATTTGTCACATGTGACTTGATGTGACAAGTCAAAGATTCTAGAAGATGGCCATGGGAAAAAGAGGATCTACTTAGGAGATCAAAAAGGAATTCAAAATTCATGGGAAGAGAAGAGCTTAGGGTGTGAATAAAAAGGAATTAAAAAATTCCTTTGGGGGGGAAGAGTTGACCAAGGTACTAATTAGGTTTGACTAATCAGTAATTAGAGGATAATTAGGGGTTAATAAGGATTAAAAGCCAACTTGCAAAAGTTGGAGGATGTGACACATCCTAATCAAGGATTAGGCATGTGCACATCCTTAATGAAGAGATTAAGATGGCTGATTAGATTAGATGAAAATGATATGTGGAGAATTAAATAAATGTAATACGATTAATTCATTTGATGAAAAGAGGATTGAGAGAGTAAGGTAATTATTAATAAATACCTTTGACGGCGCACTAAAGATATTAATTAAATAATAATAATAATACTTAATTAACTCAAATAAGAGGATGTTTAGATGAAAAGTGATAAATTTGGATAAATTAAGTGTCCAAATTTGGATGTCGACATTTTGCCCCTCTTTGAGATGGTAAGGCGAAGTATCATTTCAAAGAATATTAAAATATAGAACCTTAAGGAGATGCCATTAGATTGAGAGGATGTCCTACCATCAAACGGATGACTAGGAAGAAATATGGAGGTGAAGATGAAGATTAGAAGATAAGGATGCCCTCGAGAGGATGATGCGGGTTCAAGAGAACACGGATGTGCTCTTGAAATGGATGAGATGATGAAATGGGAGATGAGGAAGAGGATGAAAAGAGATGGATATGAAAGGATGAAAAGGCGACAGGAGGTTGGGAAACAAAAATGGATGCAGAGACGAAGATGACATTGCCCCAGTCAAAGTACAATCCAAAAGGGGTTGAGGATGGATGGAATGTTGTCAATGAGGATAGGGAAGGATACATCCCAATGAGTGGTATTGATGAGGGAAGGATACATCCCAAAACACCACTAAAGGATAGGGAAGAGTACCTCCCGATGATGATGATGAACGTGTTGTTGACGAGGGAAGGATACATCCCAAACAACACTGAAGGGATATGGAAGAATAAAATGGGATGATGATGATGATGATGATGATGATGATGAGGATGATTGGATCCAAGCTTGTAACAAGACTAAGAACAAGACCAAGGATATGATTAGATGATTCAGGCTAAATGGAATGGATGGGGATTGGATAGAGATGTGAGATAAGGATGAAGGATGAATGGATGGGGGGATACATGCAAGATGATAGAATGGAAAATGAAATGCAATCCTAATGCAATTTGCCATCTTCGGAGCACTGATTTTTGCTATAGCATAAGACACCAAGTGCCAGGGTATGTGGAAACAAGGCGTAATAGTGTCTAATGCATGAAATAAACACAACAGACAAGAAGGCTATCCCAACACCCCAAAGTCACAAAGACCTTGGTTGGGCCAAGTATTGAGATAACCACAAGCACAAAAGGATGTCCCAGCGTAACACAAGACCACAAGGATCTTGGTGGGTACTACGTGGGACAACCAAGAAGACAAATAAAAATAAAAAGATCAAAGTATGCCCCTATGTTGACCAATCAAAAAACACCATAATATGATGGATCATGGAGGCCTTGACAAGTGATGATAGGGAGCTCAAATGATAAACAAAAGCCAAAAGTATCAAAAGATCACAATTAATTTCAAATGTCCTTTGCCATTTGATCAAGGGGATGGATGGGATTGATGTGGTCTATTAGGAAGGATGCATCCTGTTGAGACCAAAGATGATGGCTACTAAACTAAAAGATCGTTATGATGTGGGACGTTCAAAATCGATTGGATCTCATGATACAAGTGGATCTCATTTTTGAAGAACTGGCTAGATAAGGGCATATCTTGACGACACGACACAAGGGAGACAAGACACGAGAAATGACACACCCTAAAGACCTAGGGGCTCGGGGGCCGATCAAAGATTATCCTTGCCTACATGAAAGCGCAGAGCCCTCGTAGTTCGATTAAGGGCTGAAGACTGACCATGGATAAAAACAAAAAGAGGATGATGAAGAGTGACGGTGGATGACAAGGACCGGAGAGGAAAAAGCAAAGACTAATGATAGACGATAAAGGAGTGGATGGACAGAGCAAAAAGACCGATGCTAGACAATAGAGGAGCCAAGTGGACAATGAAGATCGATGATGGAACATGATGGAGACCTCGATGGATGACAGGATGGAAAAAGAAGAAAGACCGATGATAGATGATAAAGGATCCCTGGGGGCGGATCAAGTGACCGACCTTGCCTACATGAAAGCGCAGGGGCAACATAGTTTGACCAAAGACCAAAGATAAATGATGGATAAAGGAGGATGACAGGATGAGTGGAGGATGAGGATAGGATGAGTGGATAAAAAGATAACACCGATATGATGAGATAGGATAGACCAGTTGATGATGACAATCACATAAAGCTCAGGGATGGGATAGTTATCCAAATCATTAAAATGACTTGGGAGGATGATAGATGAGTGATGGAAAGTGGAAAGATGTGCAAGAGAAGCAGGGGTGATGACAAGTAGATAAATGGAATTGGGTTGCATGGAGGGAGGCTTATAGCCAGATATCAATGACAAGGGATTATGAGATGGGATGAGGATAAAGATGAAATAATGGATAGAGATATAGGGATGGAGGATGGGAGGGATTGTTTGGATGGATAGGAATATAAGGATTGGGAGATGAAAGGAATGCTAGTATAGATGGATACGAAGATAAGGATGGGGAGATGGAAGGGATGTTGTGATAGATGGATAGGGAGATGAAGGGATGTTATGATAGATGATGTCTCCAAGGACTATGTCACAAAGGAAGTAGATGCCCCCACTCTAGATATGTCATATATGATGAGGCATGAGGGATCGAAAATGAGTGGATAGGAAGATAAAGGAGATAACTAGAGGTGGATAGGATGAGTGACCAAGGAATACAACAAAGCATGGATGAAGGGAATGTTATACCAAGAGGTGGCCAAAGTATGTATAGATAGGTGCCCCTGTTTTGATCAAGATCACAAGAAGGATGGAGGGATGGGAGATAAATGGGATATGATGGTAGGATGCAGAAGATAGGTGGGATGGAGGGGATTTATGAAGAGGACAGATATCAGGAAGACAAGTGCATAGCTGGAAGCATAGCGATTGGAGGGAATGCATATCAGTAAGTTGCCCCCAA
>VDFB02000363.1:37093645-37234080 GCA_007258455.2 Sequoia sempervirens
TTTCTTTCTTCCACAAAATTGAATTTACCAATTTACATTTAAAATCATTTTTAATTTTATTTCAAAAAGGAATGCAAGGCATAATTCTATTTTTGATTTTATCTCAATATTTACTAATGCTAGCACAATTATTTTAATTTAATTTATCAATAAATAAATCTAATCCATGATTAGATTATTTTATTGATTAAATTAAATTAACTAATTAATTAATAGTCACTCGTTTATTTATTTTGACAATGCAATTAAATAAAACAAGCACCGATTTAAATTGCAAATTAAATACAAGGGCAAGGGGAGAAGAGACAACAAAATAACTTATCCCAACTAACAACCCGACGACACACTATGGCTAGGGTGATGTCACGACACAAAAAACCTAGCTACTATCTCCCAATTGTTTTCCGTTGGACAAGGGACATGCTCAGATCTGTGGAACCAGGTGGAGTCAATGTCTTGTACCTGCATCCTGCAAACAATACGAGTGTCGAAACATGCATATATATATATTAAAACACACCATGAAGAGGAAATTGCAGAATCACAAGGCACTCGCATGCGAGTGATGTGATCCTGTCCCCTTCACCAATACAATATTGCTAATTGATGCATCTAATCATCACTGATATAATCAAAGCATGAACATCAATAATTCACACACATACTAATTTAATCCATAACATGAAATGATAATAACATCTGATTAAAGTGCCATCACATCAAATATAACGTTTACATCACTTAACAATTAGCGGTCAATAGTAATCAAGTTTATAACCAACGTGCTAACAAAGCAAAACATACATAACAAACATTGTTCGATCAAAAGAACAAAATGGAGGGGTGTTACAGTAGAAAATAAAACTTTATGCAAATGTTGTCAAAAGGAAAGATGTTGCCCTTTGCCAAATTGATATCAAAGGGGGAGTATCGTGAAGTATAAAAAACATAAGGAAATAATTGATGTCAAAGGGGGTGAGTAATGGTTGAAGAACTCCTAAGATAGGGGAAGAAAAAGTAATGATTGTAGAGAGAATGGTGTTTGAAGAACATAGGTAAAGGGAGAGAGTGAAGTGTACCCTAGTAAGGGATACTTAATGCAAATTTTCTTTTGTTGTTGATGGTTTTTCAGAGCTGGTGTTTCCATCAATGACAATGGGGGATATTGTTGCAAGTATGCTGCTAGTGTTGTCATTGATGTCAACAATATGGAGATTGTTGGAGACTACTAATGTTGGAGTTGTTGGTGGTGTTGTCATTAGTGTTGTCAGTACTTGTGTTAGTATGGATGTATGGTTTGATAAGAAGGTGTTGTGGTGCTGTTATTAGTGTTTTCATTAATGAATTGTATGATTGTGATGGATAAGTGTTGATTTTGTAGTAAGTTCACTTGGTTTCCAAGTTCTTTTGAGAAAATTTGAATAAAAGAGTGTGCAATGTGAGAGGAATGTTCAATATTGTGCTCCACATTTATTCATGGTTGAAAATATGCTTGTGTAGTTAAGATGTGATGATCAAAGGTGTTCATAGGTGTTATATCTAGGTTTCCAGGTTCTGGATCACACGATAATGGAAGTTGTGTTTGAAAGTTTTTCTGCTTGTGAAGAAAGTTGTCTGGGAGAAATGAGATTGCTTTGCATTTGTTTGCAGTGAGTTTTATTATCTTGTAGATTTGGGAATGTGCTTATATTGTCTATATTTAGCTTCCCTCATAAATTTTGGTGTTGAGTTTCTTTCCAAGTTTAGTTCTTATGTTGGAGTTTAGTGGTAGTGCATCTTGATACGTAGGATGAAAGTAATATTAAATTCAGGTGGTTGCAACAACATTGCGAAATATTGTGATGATGCTGAAATATTTTGGGATGTTGTGTGGGTGTTGTGAAGTGTTGATTTGTGGTCCACATATTGTTTTCAAACTTGGAGATGTGTGTATGTGGTCACTTGTAGTGTTAGTTTAGGTTTCACCCACCTGGCATGCTAGCGCTATTTGTAGAGGTACCTCATTGATTGTGGATGTGTTAATTGGTGTGGTGTTGTAGATTTGGGTCTTAGTTAACCCTTGGCATGGTATTAATTCACTTATTTTCACTGCAAAATTTTTTGGTTCTGACCTATTTTGGTGTTGCACATTTGAGGTACATATATTTAATTAGGGCCAACCCAATTGAGATTGTTTAGGTCAAGGATGGTATAAATGCAAGGTGATTTGTTGGAGATGTTGTGTGGAAAGTGTGAAATGGGAATGTGATCAAGTGTGGTGATCTAAGTGTGAGCTTTAATTCCTATGACTCTCAATGCAGTGAGCAAAAGGCCTCTACATTTTTAGTGTGCTTGAAGTTGATGGAGGTAGTGAGACAAAGGTTGGAGATGACATAGAGTTGTAGTGGTAGGTTTATTCCCTTGCTTTGAGATAGAAAATCTATTTATATTAGTTTCTTCTATTCTTCTTTCTTCTTGGTAGTGAGCCTTTCTTCTTTTTCTGGGTAGTGAGCCCTTGGGAGTGAGCCTAATTGTATTCACTTTTGCTATTCATATATATATATATATATGTGAGATAATCCTCACTGTGGTTTTTACCTTCTTTAGTTTTCCATGTAAATCTAGTGTTCTTATGTGTTTGCATTGTTTTTTCACATGTTTACATTCTACTAATGCTTGATGAGGGTTTAAATTTTGATAAGGGTTTGAAATTTAATGAGGGATTGAATGTTTTAATGTACAATTGTTTCACCCCCATCTCAGTTGTCTTGTGCATCTAACATACCCAAACAAATTTTAGGTTTTATTTTAGTTTTGGCTTAGTTTTTTCATGTTAGATTTCTTTTGTAATTTTATTTTGGGAGAATTTCAAGTTAAAATGGCTAAGGCATTATTGATTCAAAGAGCTTATAGTCCAAATTTGATGAAAATTGAAGTCTTTGAGAGGGATCTTGAATGTTTTAGTAAATTTAGAAGTTTGCAAATATCCCATCTTGTCGAAAAGGCCAAGTGTTTGCTAAAATTTTAAGTTTGTAAACTTCACATTTCATTGATAAGCTTCTTTCAATACTTTTCTAAATTTATGAACCTAAAGGTTCACAAAAAAGATTCATAGGTTCCCAAGTTCATCAGAATTTTGATTCACTGAAAAGGAAGGGAGGAAGAAAGTAAGTTTATTTTTTAGAGAAATATTTAGTTCACAAACCTCCCATTTCATTAAAGAACTTGGTTTACAAACTACTTGGATCATTGAAAATAAAAATCATTGAAATGGAAATGATCAAGCCTTCTATTAGCAAATTTATAAGTTTTGCAAACTGGTAGGTTCATTGAAAATGAAAATTGTAAAACGAAGAACATTTTCAATTTTTTTTGAAAGTTCACAAACTCATTGAAAGGTCAAAAAGGATTAAAAATGGGCTTGATTTACAAGTTCTTAGGTTTTAGAAATTAGCAAAAATACAAAACCTAATTCTATTAGTAAGTTCAAAGGTTGGAAAACTCATCAAAGCTCCAAGTGGCTTGTATTCCAAGAAGGTGCCAAAGAAAAGTGAAGTTTGAAAAAGATCAAAAGGTATTTAAAGTAATAATTGTCCATACATTTATAATTTGGAACAATAATTATGATGTTTGGGTTTAGTTTTGTAATTGAGAAAGTTATGATTGTTTAACTTCCTCATCATGGAAAGTGTAAAATGTGAGTAATTTTATTTGTTGAGGGGTTCATAGCTGGCTAAGGATGAGTTATTGGAAATATAGAAAAGGAATTAGAGGAAGAAGATTGATAAAAGAAGATGCTAAAATTAGGAAAGAGAATTTGAAATTGAAGATTGTTAAAGGATTGAAAGAGACAAGTGGGACAATTCAATAATGAAGAAAGAGGTTGATAGAGGAACTAGAGAGAGAAATTTAATAGAGGGAATGGTCATGAGATAAATAATGAGTTTACAATTATGTAAATCTAGAAAATTACCTAAAAGTGAATGTAATAGCCCAGAGCATATAAATAAAGTAATTGAAAACTTGTGATTGTGGATATAGTTGTTTGAGGTTGTTGGTTTTGTTGCTTTGTGTTTCCATAGTGTTGTGTTCATTGCATGATAAGGCCCCTAATATATTTTGAATCAATTGGTATCAAAGCAAGGTTTTTCTTGTTGGGAAGGTGGTGAAAGTTCTAGAATAACAAGTATTCTCAAGGATTGTGAGTCTGATGTAGGTGTGTGTGGGTTGTCATGTAGGTGAAAAAAGTTAGAGTAATCATGCATTAGCTAAACTTAGAAGTGATTTTCAATTTAACTAGAGAGCTATTATTAGATTATTCTGTCTTATTACATGAAATGTTGACACTTGTCATGATCTAATTCCTTTATCATTTATGGTTGCTCCTATAACACTCAACCCTCATTGTATTATAATGTATTTTGATACCTTTGATAAAACTCTCAACCTTTGAGGACTCTTGTTTTCCTTGAAGATTCTTGAGGTTCATTCTATAGATTTTTCTTGTTGAGGATATTACACATTATTGTTTGCAACTCTCTTGCATGGAAGGTTTCTTTGTTCATTGTTTGATCTTGTGGATCATGTTTTTCGTAATTCAACAATGGTATCAAAGCATGAATTCATTGAACCCCTTTTCGATTTCTAAGTTTTTTCTTCAACAAGGGTTACATGCTTCAAATCTAGAATATCCATTACTTCTTTTACAATTTTTGGAGGTGGGAAAATTTTAGGTGCATTTTGGTGCAAAAAGGACCTCAACGTTGGATTTAGGAGGTTGATTCAACAAATTTTGACTATAAATTTTCCTTATTTCTTTGTCAAGAGCTTTTGAGGCAATTTTTTTTGCTAGGAGTTTGTATAGCCTCCCAGATGCCATATCGTATGATGATTTTTTTTTTTAAATTATAAAAGCGCTTTCCATAGTGCTCAACACTATATTAATCAGTGACACACTATTAGTAGTGTTGCCTAGTGATGACCACCATTGGCCAAAGTTTCACAATGAAATATTTTGTCAACTTTGTAAAGATTTTGGCACCATTTAGACAATTGACAATTGAAATCTTCTGAACATTCCAAGTATATTCCGTTGCCTTTGAGAATATTATATCTGTCGACTTTTTCTACAAGGGATGATTTTTTTCGATGTAGAGAGATATTCCCTACATATTCATACTAATGTGAATGGTACAACTTGCTGGAAAGGGCCCTTCTAACCCTCTTTGTGCCTTAAATGAGGTGTTTTTTTTCTTTTGGTCATGACTTGGGTATATAATATCAAAATTGGATGAATGAGATATTGTTAGAAAGCTAGTTCTATGAACTTTCCATTTGTGTAGGTCTTATCACCATTTTTTTTTGTTTCTAGTATATTCTATAGCTTATTGAAGTCAAAGGTGTTGTTTTCAGTCTCAAGCTCATTATTTTGACCTTTTTCTCCATTTTTCATGATTCCAACGATGTTGAGATGGCCTTTCAGAGCTCTTCACAACCATCCATGCAATTTTTCTGGATTTATCTCTAGGTACATTTTATTCAATTTTTTTGTTTTCACATTTTGGTGAATTGCTTGGATGTCTTAGCTCTAGGAAATTTTTGTTTACATAGAATGACTCACTTTTGGATGTTCTACATGTATTTCCGATATTTTATCCTGTTTGGGAATTGTAGACATCTTCTTCATACACATTCACTTTTGTAGACACATTGAGATAAAGTGCCATTATAGTGTATACTTTTGGAGATTTTACACATCCTTTTGTATCTTTTGTACTCACACTATGATTTAAACTGCCATGGGGGCAGGTTGATTTTTTCCTTTGTCTTGCCATCACACCTTTTTCAAGTGAGTGCGCCTTCCATGACAACAGTGAATCCCAATGATTCTTGCCTGATGCACATGTGCCTTAGTTTACACACCCCTTTATTTGGAAGTTATTTCTCCTACATGCACTTCTTGGTTTCACACAATTTCAATGTACTTTCTTGGCTCTCCCTTTTCAACATTATGGGAGGTTTCTACTATTGGTGCTAATGCTTCCTTGGTTTCATTTTTTGAGTGATCTATGTATCTAGTTCTTGTTCCTATGTACTAGGTAGATGTAGTGGTTGGTTACCCATGCATTTTGGTGAGATGGAGCATTTACCATATGTAAATTCTTGGATTCCTATTTTGGAGGTGACCTTCCATTTTCATTTGATCAGAGACTATTAGTACCTATATTTTCAACTTGTATCTTGCATGTTGAGTAGTGTCGTTGGGGTCACTCATGCAAATTCATGTGCCATTTGTATTTTTGAGTTCTAGATGTTTTCCTTTGTTTTCCATCTGATTCGAGTAGTGTCATTGGGGACACTCATATAGATTATTGTCTCTCTCTTGATCAATGTTCTTCAAAATATTGGTACTTGTATCTTCAACTTCCATCTTGCATGTTGAGTATTGTTGTTGGGGTCACTCATGCAGATTCATGTACCATTCAAGTATCTTTGACTTCCAAATGTTTTCCTTTGTTTTCCATTTGATTTGAGTAGTGTCATTGGGGGAACTCATGTAGATTATTTCCTTCTTGATCTTGACATTTGTATCTTTGACTTCCAAATGTTTTCCTTTGTTTTCCATATGATTCAAGTAGTGTTGTTTGGGGAACTCATGGAGATTATTGTTTTATTGATCTTGATCATCATTTGTTCTAGAGGAGGTTCTTCTTTCAACACTATAGCAATCATCTTTCAACAACTACCTACAACTTCTTCATGCTTCAATGATGTTCTATGTGTTCCTCTCTTTTTTGGGACATTGTTTCAGTTGGAGGTTTCTTAGTCGTTCACCTTATTTTGGAGGAATTTTTAGTCCTTCATTCACCTTTCTTTCTTTTGGAGAGGATTTTTTCCCCTGAGGTTTTTTTTTTCTTCATTTGTGAGAGATTAGATTGTTTGTACATGGGTAACTCACCATGCCTTGTTTGCTAGGACCCATCTTGCATTCTCTTTTTAGGGTTTTTAGCTACTCCCTAATTTAATCTTAAGGGGGGGTGTTAGAGTAATCATGCATTAGCTAATAATTAATTAGTCTTTAATTAATTATTAGTTTAATTTATTCTCATGCACTTAACCTAAACTTAGGAGTGATTTTCTATGTTAACTAGAGAACTATTATTAGATCATTCTATCTCATTGCATGAGATGTTGGAACTTGATAAGTAGGAGGTATTTTTCCACAGCGTGTCAAATTATGATATTGCTATCAGGATTCAACCGTGTAGTTTCGAGGCAAACTCATTGACCCATGTTTCATGAGTAGTGGTTCAACAAGAACCCATCTCTCATGATAGTCCGCTAGCACTCATTGCATCTAGGTGATGCTCCACAGTGAAGATCTGGGGAGGTCCTGCCCATCCCGGTCTTGCTCGGCTCAAGCTGGCAGCTTAACGAGTTTTTCTCCAGTTTAAGCCCTCTTGAAGTTGTTACTAATTACGGAAACCCAGCCCGGTAGAAGTGTTGTGCCTTATGAACCATTCATATGCGACCTTTATCTCATCAATTGATAAGTAGGAGTATTTTTTCCTGTGTCAAATTATGATATTCTTGTGGGGATTCAGGTGTGGTTTAGGGGCAAACTCATTGACCCATGTTTCATGAGTAGTGGTTCAACAAGAACCCATCTCTCTGCATGATGTCGAGATGGTCCGCGGCACTCGGTACGTCTGGGTGATGCTCGGGAGGTGAAGCGGCGGTGCGGTCAGGAGGTCACTTGCATCGGTACGCTTCATCAGCGGCTTAACCGTAGGTTTTCGCCAGGTTGGCAGCAGTTATTACCTGGAGAAAACTCCTGGTTGGCGGCGGTGGAGGCGATGCTTGGGATGAATCAGGGACGGCTGATGCTACCTAATGACATCACCTAGATAATGTAAAATGTTCGATGATATCATGAAGATAAGGTTAACATTGAACCACTACATAATAGTCAATAGTTTGCCTGATTGAATCTGGCTGCTGTATATCTAATGTTGGAACTTCTCATGATCTAATCCCTCTATCATTTAGGGTTGCTCCTATATAGCACTCAACCCTCATTTTATTATTATGCCTTTTGATGCCTTTGAGGACTCTTGTTTTCTTTGAAGATTCTTGAGGTACAGACTATACCATTTTATTATTGAGGATATTGCATATTATTGTTTGCATCTCTCTTGCACAGAAGGTGTCATTGTTCATTGTTTGATCCCGTGGCTTGTTTTTTTCACAATTCTAACACGATATAATAGAGAGGAATGCAAATTATATGAATGTGAGTTTCTCTTGAAATTTGAAATAGTTTTGTGCTTGTTACAAGAATATAGAAAACATGCCCCCAAGGAGAAGAAATCCCAAATTAGAGGAAATTTTTGAGCAACTACATGTGGAGATGAGAAATGAATTATGGAATTTAATTACTAGATTGAGGAGGGACCTAGATATTTATGAGGACTACACAAGTGGTGAAGAGAGTGAGGTAGATTAAAAAGATATGTAAAACTAATAGCCAAACAATGTTGGACAAGAAAGGTTTTTGGGAGCCATTGCTAGAATAACATAAAGTAATTAATGGAAATTCCTAACTTCTCTAGAGAATTAAATCCAAATGAGTTTATTGATTAGATATGAGAGTTAGAAGAATAATTTAATTTGGAGGAGATTAGATAACCAAGAAGGGTAAAGTTAGTATAGACAAGAATTAAGGGTCACATTGCATTATGGTGGAAGGAGTTGCAAAGAGAGAGTGGTGAATGGTGATCCAATAATATCCAAATGGAGTAAGATGTTGGCTATACTGAAAGACGAGTTCATATTTGTAGATTATGAAATGGAGTTATTCTATAAGATACAAAATATAAAACAAAAGGATATGAGTGTGAAGGACTGTAATGCGGAATTCCACAAGATATTGATTAGATTGGGACAACATCAAATGGATAGAGAAAAGATGGCTAGGTATATAAAGGCCTGAGATTCAAAATTAAAGATGAGATGAGAATGTTGAAGATCACCTTAGTGGAACATGGATACCAATATGTATTAAATGTAGAGGAGAAGATACTAAGAAGACAATAGAATAATTCTAGAAGTAGAGAGAGATTCACAAATAAGAAAGGGTAAGGAAGAAACATCAAAGGAAAACAAATTTTTGAGGAAGAAACCAAGCCTAAGTGGAGTGGAGAGATAGAGAAAAATAAAAAATGAAAGGATTATTTTGAATGAGGACATGGTAGTAGAAACAAAGAATTATTTGGTAAGTGTTTTTAGTACAGAGAAGTTGGTCACAGGGATTTGAATGCCAAAAAGTACAAAAGGGAAGAAAGAAGAGTACAACAAGAAACCACTTGGTGCAAGAGGATGAAGAGAGTGTAGCATCAACAAAAGATAAGGAACTAGAATGTGAACCTCTCATGTTACATGCTATTGAAACTTGAGGGAGTTGGGGATGAACCATTACAAAGAAGGCATCTCTTTAAAATTGTGTGCAAGTCTAAAGGTAAGTGTTGTAAGGTTATAGTAGATAGTTGTAGTATAGATAACCTAGTCTTAGAGGAGATGACATCAAAACTAGGTTTGAAAAAATGTAAATATCCTAGTCCATATAAATTTTCCTAGTTGCAAGGGGTACATGAGTTGACTATGAATGGACAATATTTAGCTAGTTTGTAGATTGGATCCCATAGGGATGAAGCGTTATGTGATCTAATGTCAATGAATTTCTATCCTTTTTTGTTGGGAAGACCATAGCAATTTGATAGGGAATCCATTTATTATGGTAGATAGAATGCGTAAACCATCAATAAGGATGGACAGTGTTATATTTTAAATTCATTAAAGGAGAAGGAGAAACCTATAAAAGGAACAAGTTCTACAATTTGTTGTAGTGTAGAAAAATAGGTAATAAGAAAACTTATAAAAGTTGAGAACACCTCCATGATGATTTATAAGGGGTAAGTTAAAGATAAAGAGAAAGGGAAAAATATAGGTGTATTACATCAATAATGTAAATGTAAAGAGAATAACTAACCAAATGTAAATAATGGCTAGAGAGGTGTACGTTTGGGGAGGTTAAATCCCACATTACACTTAGGAAATTATAAAATTCCTCATGGAGTTTGTAATTCAGTTCTACCAAGAAGGACTAGTGAAGGTGATTTGTGTATTGAGAATTAAGTGGGAGAGAAGAAGGGAATAAATGGAAAGGTTCCCATGGAAAAAGAGAAGATGTGGATCAAGAATGAGAATGGAATTACCATTCCATGCACTTTCAAATGTTCTCAAGTTTCCCACTCTAGGAACATTTCTCTACTTGAGGTGTTTGATATAGGAGCACCCAAGATGTATGGGTTTAATCTTGCATCACCCAAAAATATTTCAGGATTGCTATTAGTTTTGGTTCTTTTTTTTTTAATTTTTCTTTTGCAATTTTTCTTTGGGAGAATTTCAAGTTAAAATGTATAAGTAAGGAATCATCAAGTTGAAGATCTTATAGTTTGAATTTTATGAAGATTGAAGTCTTTGAGAGGAATATGAAATGTTTCAAAAAAGTTGGAGGTTTGTGAACTTCTCGCCCAACTAAAAATGCTAAGTGTTTGGTGAAAATTTAAGTTTGCAAACTCCACATTTTTCCGATAAGCTTATTTCAATACTTTACCAAGTTTTTGAACCTAAAGGTTCACTAAAAAAGGTTGGTATGTTATTGCAACTCCCTAAAAAATAAGGGAGGAAGAAAGTAAGTTTGTGTCTTGGAAAATATTTAGTTGGAAAACCTCCTATTTCACTAAAGAACTTGGTTTTCCAACTCCTTTGTTCATAAAAAAATCACTAAAATGGTGAAGATCAAGCCTTTTTTTTGGAAAATTTCTATTTTTTTCAATTCTATAGGTCTATTGAGATTGTAAATTATCGATGAAGAACATTGACAACAAGTTTGAAAATTTGCAAACTCATCGAAAAGTTGAAAAGGTGTAAAAGTGGGCTTGACTGACAATTTCATGAGTTTTATAAATTGTTGAAAAGCTAAAACCTAAGTATATCGACAGAAATGTAGGGAAAAGAGGGGTGAAATAGGAAAACCTAGAAATGAGGGAACTATGCTAAAAAGAAAAAGGGGTGTCCACCTAATCACAAATCCACTTTTCCCATGTTCGTTAGGAAGAAGGATAGTGTCACAAATGATTAGAATTGACTTACAACCCTTAAGGTGAGTCAACTCTAAGTTTGGACATTATGCTACCTTGACTTCCTTATGACATAAAGCAATAAAATATGACTAAAACATAGTTTTGGGAGAAGAATAAAAGTGTATTAACAATCAAAATTATGAGATCTAATACTTGAAACATGAAATATTATGATAATACTGACAAAAATAACCATTAACCAACAAATTCAAGAAGGTTAAGATGGTATGTACCTAGCTCGAAAAGTGGGTTTCAATCCTTTGATGTCAAATCTAAGCTTTTAATTCCCCTAGGTTTGATTGTCAAAAAATTGAAAATAAAACTAGTAGGTGAGTTTCTGTATCTTGACAACTTTGTAAAATTTCACTTTTGATCCAATTTCAATCCTTCTCCACCTGCAAATCTACAAACACACAAAGAGAGGAGAAAAATGTTTATTTTTGGTGTATAATATTTTTCCTTGGTCAAACCCTAGTTTGGTAATTAAACCTTGATAATGAAATGAAATCGTAAATGGAAGGGATGATGAATTAACAATAGCTTGTTGCAACTCACCAAAAACTTTAATGGCCTACCTTAGAGGACTAAAGTCTAACACATGTCACTCCAAGGATTGGATCTTGCATGAAATGGCTTGATTGGATGCTTGATTTGACACTTGATTTGATGCTTGAAAGGTTGAAACCTACATCACAATTTTAGCTCAAAAACATGCATGAAAACACATAAATATTGGCATCATGATAAGATATTGAATGCTGCAATAAATGAATGATAACTCTACTCTCTAATAATATTTTCTCTTAGGATCAATCTCTTGAAATCCTAGATTTCTTGTTAGATTTGAATTGATAAAAATGCCTAGTATTTATAGGTACTTCCTCAATTACCTGACAATTAAACATCACAAGCCAACCTTTACAATTTGAATTAAGGCCATAAAAATTCCACCAAAAACATATTAAAAAATGGATCTTGATACTTAAGGAGGATCCATTTTCCCTTGGACAAATGGGTCCTAGGCCCTAAACCTAGGACACACATTTTCCAAGATGTGTAATTAAGTGTAGGAATTAATTAAATGTGAGTTCCCCTTTTGGAAAAAAAAAATTAATTAGGCTTGTGAATGCATAATTGGGCCAATTAAGGGCTTAATTAAGTCCAATTAATGAAGGGGATGCAAACATAGTGTGAAAATGTAAAGATATACATTTTTCTACACTACATTGACAAGTTCAAAGATTGGAAAACATTTCAAAGCTTCAAAGTGGTTTGCAAGTATGAGAAGGTGTCGAAGGAAAGTGAAGTTTGAAGAAGCTCAAAATTTCTTGAAAGTGCCAATTTTCCATAGAATTATAATTTGGAATAAGAATTTTGTTGTTTTTCCTGTTCAGTTCTATAACTGAAGAAATTGTGACTGTTTAACTTCCTCATCATGGATAGTATAAATTGAGAGTAATGTTCTTTGTTGAGGGATTCACGACTAGCTAAGGATGTTTTATTGGAAATTTATAAATAAAATGAGAGGAAAAAGAATATTGAAGGAAAATTGTAGAATTAGGAAATGGAATGTGAAATTTAAGGTTGTCCAAGGATTGGTATAGACAAGAGGGATGATTTGACTGTGAAGAAAGAAGGTGATAGAAGAACCAGAGAGAGGAATGTAATAGAGGGAATGACCATGCAACAAGTTTAGAGTCTACAATTATGTAAAACTAGAATGTAATATAAGTGAATGTAATAGCCATAAGCATATGAATAAAGTAATTGAAAACTTGTGATCATGATATATTTTTTTGAGGTTGTTGGTTTTATTTCTTTGTATTTATATAGTGTTATTTTGGCTATGTGATTGGGTTGTCTGGTAAGGACCCCCAATCAGGTCTACATCAAGATATAAGTTAACATAAAAGGGTGATTAGGAATGAACTTAAGGAAATACTGAGGGACAATGAGGTTAGAGTAAATGTTCAATGAGAAGGATAGGTAGATGTCATGAATTAGTTAAGAAAATTTAATGGTAGTAGAGACCAATAGACTAATGTGAAAAGAGGGGAATATTAGATCAAAGGTTGGAAAAAAGAGATTTATTTTTGTAAAATATTAAAAGAGTGAATTGTTAATAATGGGAGGATACCAAAGGGGTATAAATATAATAATATTATTATATTTAAATCAAGAGACATTGTTTTAAAGTTTTATATGGTTTTGTGAAGATAATAAGTTATATAGGTTAAAAGGAGGGAAAATAGGTGTTGCAAATGTAGATAGGGGTGTTGGGATGATCAAAATTGGTGTTGCAACATTTTCATAATGTGTTCAAAATAGGGATAAGGGTAGAAAAGTCTAGGTATCAAGGCTTGTATAAAGGGGAAATAGATTTTTGGTTATAGGGTACAATAGAGGGTACAAATAGAGTAATACTATGGTTTTGAGATAAGTGAGAGTGAATAGAGATAATAAATAAAATGTTTAGAGGGGTGAGAAAAAAAAGTATGCAAAAGTGGGGAAAGAAACCAAGGAAAAGAAGAAAGTTTCTAATCTACATAGAGGTTTCATAAATTAAGCATGCATGATAACTATTTAAACACGTAAAATAACGAAGACTTAACCTCCCAATTGTGTTCTAAGAAACTACATGTATTTTAATATGTACAAATTAATCGTAAACAAGACTAAGATCAAACTTGTATTAGAGTACAATATGTCAAATAATTAGATCTATCTTATAATCAAATGGTATGAGAGACAAGAAATGGAAAAATGTAAATAAACTAGGTCAAATAAAAAAAAAATGAAGGAAATACACCTAAAATCCACTAACATGATGCTAGAAATAAAATAAAGGGATGATAAATGGTGCTAGGTTAATTTGGTGACTGCCAAATATATCCTTTCACAAAGGGAGACTAACACCACGTGAAGGGGGATGCCACAAAGGAGACAAGTTTGGCAAGTGATACAAATGACATAAAATTTATAAGGAAGATCTATGAGATGTTTTGATGAAATTATCTCAAATTTTACTTGTCTCAAAACCTTTCTTAAACTACCATAAACTAGGGTTGAACTTTAAAACCAACAAAAAAGAAAATTAGGAGCTAGTAAATAAAAAGAAAGTGAAATAGAACTTGTTCTTGGTAAACTATATGTGATAGGTGTGGAAATATTAGAATTCTCATATAGAGGATGTGAATAAATATAGAAGTCACTAGATCTATCCTTTAAAAAATGGGTGAGGCTAGCCCCATTGAAACAGGGAATTCCCCAAAGGGGTGAGTTTAGAAACAATTAAAAATGCCCTTAATTTTTTGTGGATATTTTTTATGTCATTTAAATAATTTTTATCTTCTACTATGAGACCTAAATCCACATGGATATCACTATAAACTACTTTATATCCTATAAATTAAGCTTTTAAAGGGAAATCTTCCTCAATCAACTCCCTTGTGCATGTTTTAAAAAAAATACATGTATAAATCTAGGATAGCGCATGTATTTAGATTTATATAATAGTGTTAAGGTTCAAAAGTTATGATCATAATAGACCAAAACATGAGGGTAAAAGCTAGATTAGATGGTGTAAAAAATGTTATTGTTGAACAAAGAAGATGAAGACACAAGATATGGAAGATAAGGAAAAAGTTTTCATGAAAAAGGTATGGAAAGTGATTTAATGCATAGGTGTACTCAAACCTAGAAAAAGTGCTAGAGGGTTTGATTTCTTAGATTAGCAACGAAATGGACAACAAACAAGATAGGAAGTAATGAACGAATGCAAACTATGAGTCAAAAATAATTAAAGAGGAAAAGAGAGATATATAGCTCAAGATATTCAATAGTGTGAATTTATCCTATTCTCCTTGACAATGCACCTAAAGTAGATTGGAGGCTAGATTGATGGAAAATACAACATTTTATTGATGAAATCTTTACAAAAAGTGTTCATATAAGTGAAAATTTGAGGAAGATGGGATTTTATAGACATTTCCACTAATTTATTTTGCTAAGTAACTATTGGAAATGTAGATTGTGAGGAATCTAGAAGCTACATGTTAATTTTTATGGTGAAACTCTTCAAAGATAGCCTTACTAGGTAAGGGGAAAGCATAAAATTTAATGATGGAGGGTTTATAGGTAAGCAAGAGGGAATTTCAGTTATGGGTGGAAGCATGAGAGTAGGTCAAGCACATTTCAAATGGTTTGTGAATCTCACCTACCTTCTAGGGGAAGTGAGGGGTTTATTCTATGATGTGTAGAGGTAACCCCATGTCTTAGTGATTATCAATGAGTTAGTTATAAGCTAAATAAGGATTTTAAAAGGTCCTTAAAATGTATATTAAGTGGACACTAAAATAAGTGAAATCATACAATAAAATAAATTATGGAGTATGTAATTTATGTTATTACATGCTTATATCCTTGTCTAAAACAAAAAAAAAAATGGTGTTAAACTAATCTATTTGATTAGATGTATGTAGAAGGAAGTTTATGACTTCCTTGATAACAAGTCAAACCCTTTTTTAATATATAAATATTGAAGACAATTAAAAATAATAATGTGAGTTCCTATGACATCTATGTTATTGTAATATTTATGTAGATTCTCTATGCTTTTGTGATATGAATTTATAAATACTTTTGAAATGATATTTTGATGTGTACTAATGTCCTATGAATATTTATAAACACAAGGCCCTACATACTCAACTTGTGGTGTCTTGGCATGTGGGTTGAGATGGCAATAGATTCCTATAAGGTTAGTCTTAAGAGTGGGAAATGTGGAGTTTGAAGTAGGTTTTAAAGGCCACCACATTGTTTAGTCCAAAGGGCAAGACCATGTGCATCTCATTAAGGATCTATACCCATCTTGTCAATGTCAAGGATAAGGCTATTTAAAATGTTAGGTTCATGGTTAAGGTTGATTTGTGCATCAGACAAGATAAATTGAGCACTATGAAATTATATTTACATTATTATCCAAAATTAGGCGTAAAATTAAAAAGTATAAAGACAAGGTATGCACTTTTATCCTTTACGATTTTAAAATTAGAATAGATTGATTATTATAATAGTTTCCTTTCAAAAAATATTAATACAAGAAAAGATAAATTATATATCTGAATAAGATTTGTATTCTTTATTTTTAAAATTTATTTTAAGATATTCTATTATATTTTTTTAGTCATTGTTAAAAAATACATCATACTCTATTATCTTGTAATTTATTACTAAAACATAAAATTGATACAATATGAGTTAAACTTATAGTAAATTAATTTATGCATTTTGTACAGGCATAATTGATATTCTTCTGAAACAAAAACCCATTCTTGTTTCACAAGTAGATGATCTTGGTAGGACGGTATTACACATTGCTGTGTTAATCCCTCCATTAAAGGAGCTTGTTCCACCGTTTCATTCTTGGTTGCAGACGAGGCATGTCAAAGAAAATGTACAGATTGCCAAAAAGATTTTGGATAAGGACAGATCATTATGTTACAAATTTGACAAGAAATCACAATGTCCTCTTCATATAGCAGTGAAGGAAGGGAATGTGGAAATGGTGAAAATCATATTAGAGTACAGTGCAGATTGTATAGAATTGGTAGATGATAAGGGGAGAAACGCTCTTCACCTGTCTGTCATGGATGCAGAGCAAATATTTGACAGGAATCCAGATGTTATCACACCACTACTGCATTGTCTAGTAGGTGCATCAAAAAGGTTGATCAATGATCATGACGATGAGGGACAAACAGCATTGGACATAGCAATTAGAAACATGGAGAAAGATGAGCCACTTTTCCATGAGGTAAGTCATCAACTTTGTCTTGTTTTAAATACCAAAATTGCTTCCTACGTAATGAATTTATTTTTTATTGTTGTCTATCGAAAGAGCTTGAGTATTTATTGAATAAACTAAAGAACTGCAAGTTTCTAACATATATATTTTCTAAATTCATGGCAATTTAGAAAAATAATAAACGCACACTTGTGTCATCTCCTTTCGATAGTTTTTTAAGGTATTAATATCCTTCATTTGGCTTGGGTTTCTATGCTTTCCTGCTTCCCTTCTTTCCCTTCCACCTATATCATGGATATATATTTTTAAAAAATCATAATTTTAGTAATTTATTGTATATTTTTTAGGTTTCTTATTTGATGGGTATTATTTTCTATTTCAAAAGGTTTATCATTTCTTAGAATTTATGTGGATATTTTTCTATTACTTCTATACACACTTTGATGAATTGTAGCATGTTTTCATTTATTTTGAAGAGTCATCTTTATCATTATTTTTGGTAAGGTATTTAAGTATGACACAAAATGAACTCTTACTATAAATTGAATGGTATATCTTATTTCTTAAGCATCTTGTCTAGTCCTTCACCATCTTTGTTCATCATCTTCAAAATCATGGACCATAGATTTACCAACATATTAGGACAACTAGAACTACATAATTTAGTTACATAATATCATACATCTCAAATCTAACTATACAAAAGCTACAAGTTGCAATTATCAATTAACAAGATAAAATTGAATAAGAATATGATCATTGAATCGGGTTAAAAATCATGAAAAAGATAACTATAGCACATATTTTAGTTGGATTAGGTGAAAAATCATGAAAATGACAATATTATATGGTAGGAATACTCTAAATATGAGATTCAAAACTCCCATAAGAAATATTAGTCTTCTTAGTTATAATTAAGCCAAAATAAAGATTATTTCCCATCCTATTTATAATTAATGCCCAATTTTTTTGCATAATGACATAATTTTCGAACACTTTTTAACATGTTTTTTAAGACATCCTTAACATAAAAACTACCTCTAATGATTAATCATTCTATCCTGCTATTTTTTTTACTAATTTTTAGATATTTGTTGTAATAAAAAACTCATTTTTATCATGTATATAGTTTATTTGAATCCAAATTACATTTCACCCCAAGTGTTTCAATGCATGTTAAACTTTATTCTAATTCTTTAATGTTTGTTTTTATAGGAAAAACCTTTGGATGTCATTGAACAATAAAATAACTTTGCAACCATTGATAAAACAATGGTCATAGTAGTTCTTTTACTTGTTCACAATAGTATTTTATTTGTCTCATTTTTCAACATAAGAGGTTTTAGAATTATTTGCTTCTCCTTAATATCCATTATCAAGGATCTATTACTAGCGTCATCAACATTCTTGACTCAGTGTAGAACCCTTCTAAAGGAGTTTCGTCAAACTCACTTAATACTAATTTGATAATGTAAGATACTTAAAAAAATTCATTTAAATCCTAATGCATAAATATTTTTAAAATTAAAATTATATAATTGTTCCCCAATTTTGATATATGTTATTTCATTTGAGCTTCATAAATTAATCATATTGAATTAGATAAAAAATTGTCTTTACTAACTACTAGAAATTTCTCTAAGTGTACACCTCAGGGTTTATCATCAAAGTGGTATTAAAAAAAATCCCTATTAAATTATGTAAATGAATGACCATATTTATTCATTCTTCTGCATGAATAGAAATTTTTGTTCATATATACACTTATTAGTATTGAATTATGACTCTAGATATTTTGAACACTTCTCCAAATTCTCTAGCTTAAGTTGATCATAAAAATACTATAAAAAAATTATTCCAATTGAAATGATAGATTCATAGTTTAGGAGGAAAAATTGGTGATCTTTCCCTTTCTTCTTAAATATCCCAAATATGATCTTAGATAGTAGCTAGCACAATTCATCTGTGTATCCATAACATGTTAAACACATCATTTTCAAGTCTTGAAAATTAAGTCTTTTGAATATTAAGAAATCAAACTCTATTTTTTAGTTATTACAGTAATAATTTATCAACTATTAATTAATTAATTTTTAATCAATTATTACGCAAATTTCACTTCATGCACTTAATATAAACTTAGGAGTGTTTTTTTTATTAAAGTTAGCTATTATTATATGATTATGTATCATCACATAAGATGATGAAATTTGTCATGATCTAATCAATTTATCATTTAGGGTTTGCTCTTATAAGCACTCTTCTTCATTGTATTATTTCATTCTATAAGTTCTTTTTCTTAGAAAATAAAAATTTATTATTTTCAATTCTCATACATGGAAGGTGTTCTCATTTGCTATTTGATCTTGCTTTGTGTGTGTTTTTCACAGATCTAACATGGTATTAGAGTGTTGATTCAACAAATCCCTTCTTCATTTTTGAGGGTCTCTTCAACTAGGATTATAAGGGCTTCAAATCTAGAATCTTCAAATTTTTTTGTATGTTTTGTCTTGAGCATTTTTTGGTACATTTTGGAGCTAAATGAATGTCATCACTGCATTCAGGGGGCTGAATTGACAAATTTTGACTATAAATTTTCTCTATTTTTATGACAAGAGCTTCTGAGGTAATATTTTTATATAAGGGCCTATATAACCCCTACATGGTCGTTGCGTATGATGATTTAAAATAATAATTAAAAAAAATGTTTTTAAAAATTATTTTAAAATATATTTTTAGATAATAATAAAAAACAAGTTTCTCACTAAGCATAGGGTAAATAGGGTACCCTGGGCATAGGCGTACTCCCATGTTGTGTGGGCCCTTGCCCTCGGTGGGCCCACATAGGCTCACTGACAAGGCTTCATTTCCCCACTGATGACCTGCCCTCAACTTCCAGACAATAGCCTTTTGTGACCGCTTGATGGATTTTGTTTACCAACAACCTTTACACAATTTCAACGGCTAATAAACCTCTTTGACAGTATTTCAATGGTGTTTCGATCCATGGAATCTTATGTGCATATTTCAACCACACTAAGTATATTCTAACAATTTTGGGATTTTTTGGTAGTCAAATTTGTTTTACCAAAGAGGAGAATATTCTTTGAAATATTCTACTACATCAACATGATGTCAGTAGTACGAATGTTGGTAGAGCCTCTTCCAAGCTCCCTTTGTGCCCAAAGACATTTTTTTTTTCTTTTGGCCATAACTTGGACATACAATATCAAAATTAAGCAAACAAGATATTGATGAGCGCCACATTGCCCAAACCCACAAAAATCACAACAACAAATACCAACACAAAAGATGCGAGATAGAAAAATGACCCACTTTCAATTATTTGTCAGAAAATGAAATTATAGATTCAAAGCTTACATGCTACAACCTCATGGTCTTGATTCATTACAACAAAATCAACTCTGGAAAGAAAATCTACTATTTGGAGCCACAATCTACACTATCAAGGCCACCTTCTACAACCCCCACTTAATCCTTTTTATTTTTCCCCAATAACCACCCTAGAATATTCTAGAAAGTTCAAATTTCCCCTTTTTGTTTTTGGCACCAAAAGTCTTGCCGTTTGATTTCTGGCCTAGGAAGAAATTTTTATGAAATTCACTTTTTAGAGGACCAACTTCACAGGGCCATAACTTTTGATCTGGGTGTCCGATTTGCTATTATTGCATATCGTTGGAAAGATCTCGATGAAATCTACTACAAATGAGCCCATTGTAGGTCAGTTTGGCCACTTTCTGAGCTATTTCAGGGCCTCTAAAGTTTTATATCTGAATTTGAAGTTGCATTGTAGAAATTTCTTGGGACGAAAAATTTAATATCTCCCAAACCGTGTAGGGTACTGAGGTGATTTTTTTGTGACCAGAAATTTTTTTCAGCTTTGCTCCTTGGGGTAAATTTTCACATCTATACAAGCCCGTTTTGGCCAGCTTACTAAAAATAGTAAGTGCTCATTTTTCTCTATTTTTTTATGCCTAACAGTCTTATACTCTTTAAGTGCCATCATGGGACTCAAAACAATTGAAGAAAATAAAGAAAATAATTTTTTGGGTGATACAAGATTGCCCTACACCACTAGATGCTCCTGCATCAGACACCTAGGGTAATTTGAAAAGTGACCTTGCCACTTCTCTGGAGTTAGACAGAAACCAAGATAGTTAACCTCAACCTCAGATAACCATGATGAATCTTTAGCAAGCCTTCCTTTCCATTTCACCATGTACTCTGCATATTACCTATTTCTTGTGCTTCTACCCACACGACTATCCAAGATTTCTTCTATCTCTTCATTCTCTAAAGTAGGTGCTAGAATTTTCAACTGTTTATTTATCAACCCCTCTATATCACCTTCATGATACTCTGCCAAATCAACAATGTTGAACATAGGAGAAATGTTTGTTCCACTAGGAAACTCTACCTCATAAGCATTTCTTGAATCATGCTTCTTTAGGATCTTGCATGGTCCAAACTTCTTCATCTTTAACTTGATGTATGTACCAACTGGAAACCTTTCCTTTCAAAAATGAACCATGACTTCATCTCCTACCTAGACCTTCTTACACCTCCTTTTATGATCTTCCTGAGCCTTATATTGTGAGTTCATCTTATTGATATGTTTCCTCACCTCTTCGTGCAAATTCTTCAGGTGCTTAGCAAAATCTTTAGCCTTAGCACTACTCTTCTCCCCCTTATCCATCTTTCTTAGTTCAAAAGAAATTCTTGGACTACTCCCATATACAATCTAGAATGGTGATTTACCAATGCTTCTATTGACAAAATTGTTGTAAGAAAATTCCACCTATGGTATAATCAAATCCCATCCCTTGGGCTTATCTCCAACTAATCATCTTAGCAAGTTTCCCAAAATCCTATTCACCACCTCTATTTTTCCATCAATCTATGGATGGTGTGCATAACTAAACTTCAAATCCGTCTTTAGCTCTTCAATAATGTCCTCTAGAAATAACCAACAAATTTGGTATCTCTGTCTGAGACTATACTCTTTGGTAGACCAAGTAGTCTCACCACCTCTCTAAAAAAAAACTCTACAACATGAACATCACTAATCTTATGACATGGAATGAAATGTTCCATCGTTGAAAATCTATCGACCACCACAAATATGGAATCATGCCCTCTTTGTGTTCTTGGCAAGCCAAGAACAAAATCCATACTAATATCCTCCCATGGCCTCTCAGGTACAGGTAATGGCTGATACAATCCAGTATCCTAACTTGTTCCTTTCACCATCTAACATACTCTGCAACTTTGTACAAAATTCTTCACATCTTGTTGTAATTGTGGCCAATAATAATTCTCATTGACAAGAGCAATGGTCTTATCTTGACCAAAATATCTAGCCAATCCTCCACTATGCTTCTCCTTGATTAGATTCTCTCTCATAGAAATCCTTGGAATGCACAATTGGCTTCCTCTAAATGACATCCCATCTTGGATTAAGAAATCCAACCATCTCGTCCTATCCAATGTAACAAGTTCCAAACAAGCCTTCCAAGCTTCTACAAAGTCTGGATCTTTTGGATACAAACTCTTGAGTTCATTGAATCCAACAACCTCTATATTCATCTCTATCAAAAAAAAATTCCTTCCATTTAAGGTATTTGCAACTTTGTTTGACCTTCCACTCATGTGCTTAAAAAAAAAGTATAACTTTGCAAAAACTCAACCCACTTTAAGTGCCTTTGATTCAACTTTCCTTGACTATTGAGATACTGTAAGGCCTAGTGATCAGTATATAAAACAAATTATTTTGGCAACAAATAGTGTCTCCATTTCTTCAAAACCTAAACTATTGCATAAAACTCTTGATCATAGACAAAATATTTCTTCTTAGCATCATTTAACTTCTCATTAAAATAGGCAACATGCTTACCTTCTTGACTCAAAATAGCTGGTTACGAGACATAATAACCCGACCAAAATAACCCTGGATAGAATAACCCAGTCACAATAACCCAGGGACAAAATAACCCAGTGTCATAATAAACCAAGCCAAAATAACCCATGGTCAAAATAACCCATGGACAAAATATCCCCATAAGAATATAGAGAAAGGAAAACAAAATTTATAAATTAGATGTATGTTGCTAAAAAAACTTTATTATTCAACCAATATTTTTATTCTTTCTTTGAGTTCACGGTATTTTTCCTACTTGGTTGCTGAGTGTATCCAGCCATATATTTTTCTATTCTATTCTCTTGGAGACTCTATTCTTTTTTCACTGCTTTGATGAATTTCTAGACTGAGTCGTGTGATGCTTGAACAAATTCACCAAATCCTCTATGCCATCCCTCAATAGTATTATTGGTTATGGGAGGATCATCTTGAGTAGCTAAATATCAATTCCACATTGTGATTGGAAACTTGGGTGATCGTCTGTTGCCTCTTCTGGTTAGTCTACCAATACATGTGTTCAAAATATTCAATTATGGCTTGCAGGGTCTCCTCATGTTCTCTATAATAAGGAGATTGTTGAAGTGTTTCAAATGCATCAATTACATCTATCTGAGGTACGAAAGCTAATGCAACAAGTTTCTTGATCTCATATGCAAATACTTCATCGACACTGTAACATGTTTGTAGACCTTCTTCTTGAACTTTCCTCCACAAGCATTGAGAGAAATGGAAAAAACATCCCTGAATAGTGGCATTTGGAAAATTTTTAGAAATAGCTCCCATGAAACCTAATTCAAAATCAATAATTATAGTTTTTGGGTTTAGATCAGGTTGAAGTTGTTTTAATTCTGCAAGTACTTGTGTATAAGTGGTTCCTATTTTGTTGCTCATAAGAATATAAATGAGTGGAAATATTGCATCAGTTTTCAAGCCAAGAATTGTGTACAACTGTTGAAAAATATATTTTCATAATAACTCTTAATCAACTTATTCCCACAAAATTTCCTTTAGTTTTATAATTATTTACCATTTTATAGGTTATTTAAGCATATTAAAGGTGTTTTAAGGCTATTTTAGGGGTATATAATAGATATATGGTCTATGGTGCCTCACAATCATATTTATAAATTATTTTATGTCATTTCTAGTTTACTAGCTTGATCTAAAATGACCATGGGTTATTCTGTCCATGGGTTATTTTGACCACGGGTTATTTTGTCCATGGGTTATTATGACCTTGGGTTATTTTGGTCAGGTTATTTTGTCCAGGGTTATTTTGGTCAGGTTATTATGTCTTGATACCAAAATAGCTCCTATGGTAGTGTCACTAGCATCACAATCTACTTGAAAGACCTTATTGAAATATGTAAGTGCCAAAACAAGTTGCTCTATAACTTTCTTCTTCAACATATCAAAACTTTTGGCTGCTCTTGGAGTCCACTTAAACTCTTTTTTATCACCTCTCATCGCTTCAGTTAGAGGTGCACAAATACTATTGAAATTCTTAATAAACTTTCTATAAAAGCTTGCTAGACCATGAAATGATCTTACCTTTGTAACACTCCTTGGAGTAGGTCATTCAATGATAGATCTCACCTTCTCTGGATCCATTTTGAGATCCTTTGCTGAGAAAACAAATCCCAGATAGACCAACTCTCTCTTTGCAAAACTACATTTCTTCAAATTAATCAACAACTTCTCCTCTCTTAGCTTCTCAAAAACTCTTTGGATATGAATCAAGAGCTCCTCCAATGTCTTATTGAAAATAAAAAATATCATCTAAATAAACAATAACATTTTTTCCTAAAAATTCTTTCAATACCTCATTCATGAGCCACATAAATGTGCTCGGTGCATTGGTTAGCCCAAAAGGCATGACTAACCACTCATACAAGCCCTCCTTGGTTTTAAAGGTTGTCTTCCATTCATCTCCTTCTCTAATACAGATCTGGTGATACTCGCTCTTCAAATCTATCTTCGTGAAGTACTCAGCTCCACTCAAACAATCCATAATGTCATCCATCCTTGGAAAGGGGAAACTGTACTTGATGGTGATCTTGTTGATGGCTCTAGAATCTGTACACATCCACCATTCCCCATCCTTCTTTGGTGTTAGTACTGTAGGTACTATACATGGACTCAAACTCTCTAGAATCAATCCTTTCCGCAACAACTCTTGCACTTGTTTGTTCAACTCTTCACTCTCTGTTGGAGTCATACAATGAGTTGCCTTATTCGACAAACTAGCTCTAGGAATCAGGTCCATTTGATGACTAATATTTCTTACAGGAGGCAAACCTTCAAATACATTATCAAAAATAATAGCTTGAAACTCATTCAACAAATTTGAAACCTCTACAGATACCTTAGTAGTATCTTCTTTATCAACTCTAGGGATCAATGCAAAACACATATGCTCATTCTTCATACCTTCTAGGAAATTTCTTCCATCAACCAAACAAATTATTTCATTACTACATACCTTTTCTTCTTCCTCTATCAAGGGCTTCAACTTATGACGAACCCCATCCTTTGTCAAAGAATAGGTGTTGGCATGTCCATTATGTACTGCTCGCCGATCAAACTTCCACGGTCTACCTAACAACATATAACAAACATCCATAGGCATAATATCACACAATACCTCATCATGGTAATTTTCAATCTTGAACTTTACCAGATGTTGTTCATTTACCAAGGCTTTATGGTCCTTCTGCAACCAAGCAGTCCAATATGGATTCAAATTCCTTCTTCTCTCCAACCACAACTTACTAACCATTTCTTCTAAAACAAGGTTATCAGTACTACCTCCATCAATAATAACATTTCAAACTTTACCTTCACACTTACATCTGGAGTGAAACAAATTATTCCTTTGAGTTGGTTCCTTCTCCTCATTCACCAAGGTTCTTCTAGTAATAAGAAACTCTCCTCTTTCTACATCCTCAGAATGTGAAGACTCAACATCTTCATCTACATGTGCAACTCGTGTATTACCCTTAGGTCTTCTATTTGTCTTCCTTGATGTTGAGGACATTCATAGGCTCTATGTCCTTCTTCTCCACACTGGAAACATGTTCCACATAAGCCTCCTTTTCCTAGTCCTCGTCTAGATCTTCTTCTTCCTCTTTGGTCTCCATTATTCTGATCACGAGGATGGTAGGGTGTTATCTCCTTTCTAGTTCTAGCTGCTACTAGAGCCTTCACCCTTCTTTTGATCTTCATTTGGACCTCCATGTGACCGTCCACCAATCTTTCCTCCATGGCCTCCACCTCGTTGTTTTTTCTAAAACCTCTTGTTCAGTCATTCTTCAACCTTTAGAGAAAACTGATAAGCATCCTCAATGGTGGTCATTCTTATCAGTTCCAATTCTTCCTATATTCTTGGCTTCAGCCCGTTAATATAATGAGAAATTTTTTCTTTATTCGCCTCAAAATGTCTTGTCTGAATCAAGACCTTGTGAAATTCCTCTATGCATTCTTTCACCATCCTTGTCCCTTTCCTCAAGTTTTGCATCTTCCTAAGCAACTCCAATTCGTATTCGACTGCAATAAATTGTTTCTTCAATTTTGACACCATTTTATCCCATTTAGAAATTTGATCTTTCCCTTGTCTTCCTCTTTCTAACTGAACCTCTTTCCACCATATACTGGCGTGACCTTTCAATTTTTTCTTTGCAAACCTCACTCTGTGAGGATCTTCAATCTCCTCAAACTCAAAAAATTCCTCCATGTCATTGATTGAATCAATCAATTCTTCAAGATTTAGATTTCCTCTAAAAGTTGAAACCTCCATTTTAGGTTTCTTCCCAATGCTTGAGATTGCTTGCATCAATCTTCTTTCTCCAAGATCCATTGGATCTTGCTCTTCCTCTTCCTCTTCCATTTCCTCTTCTGTTTCATCTTCACTGTCATCTCTATCTCGTTGCACATCTCTTCTTCAAACCTCTTGTTGCAAGGTTTCTAATTGCCTTCTAAGGGCTTTGATTTCACCCCTAGGTGATCTCTTCCTCCACTACCTCAGCCTCTACTTCTACCATATTGGGAAAGTCTTGGAGGCATCTTGAACTGAACAAACACTCCAGGTCTTGCTGCAACTACCTCATGTTTGATGCTATGTTACAAGCTCAGGAACTCTTGCTTTGATACCACTTGATGAGGGCCACACCACCCAAACCTACAAAAATCACAACAAATACTAACACAAAAGATGCAAGAAAAAAAAATGACTCACTTTCGATTATTTTTAGAAAATGAAATTACAGATTCAAAGCTTACATGCTACAACCTCATGGGCTTGATTCATTACAACAAAATCAACTCTGGAAAGAAAATCTACTATTCAGAACCACAATCTACATTATCAAGGCCACCTTCTACAACCCCCACTTAACTCTTTATTTTCCCCAATAATCACCCTAGAATATTCTAGAAAGTTCAAATTTCCCCTTTTTGTTTTTGGCACCAAAAGTCCCACCATTTGATTTCTGGCCTAGGAAGAAATTTTTATGAAATTCACTTTTTAGAGGACCAACTTTGCAAGGCCATAACTTTTGATTCAGGTGTCCAATTTTCTATTATTGCATATCATTGGAAAGCTATCAATGAGATTTATAACACATAAGCCCACTGTAGGTCAGTTCAACCACTTTCTGAATTGTATCGGTACCTCTAAAGTTTTATATCTGAATTTGAAGCTACATTGGAGAAATTTCCTGGGATGAAAATTTTAATATATCCCAAACCATGTAGGGTATTGAGGTGATATTTTCGCGACTGAAATTTTTTTTCACCTCTACTCCCTGGGGTAAATTTTCACGTCCATACAAGCTCGTTTTGGCTGACTTACTAAAAATAGTAAGTGTTCGTTTTTCGCTATTTTTGACACCTAACAGTCTTATACCCCTTAGGTTCCATCATGGGACTCAAAAAAACTAAATAAAATAAAGAAAACAATCTTTTTGGGTGATGCAAGATTTCCCTACACCGTTGGATGCTCCTACATCAGATACTGTCAAAAATATGATTTTGTGTACTTTCCAACAATGTGGCTTTCATCACCATTTTTTTTGTTGATGGTGCATTCTATAGCCCACAAAAGTCAGATTTTTTTTCACTCTCAAGCTCACAAATTTTGACTATTTTCTTTGTTTTTTCATGATTTGAATGGCATTGTAAAAATATTTCAAAGCTCTTCACAATTATCCACTCACTTTTTCCATTTTTTTCTCTAGGTACATTTTGTTTAGTTTTTTGTGTTCTCACATTCTTGTAAATTACTTGGATGTTTTAGCTCCTAGAAACTTTCTATTTACATGGGATTTTTGTTTTTCTACATTTATTTCTAGTATTTTTCATATTTAGGCATTGTAGACATCTTTTGTATACACATGCTCTTTTATAGATACATTGAGATAAAATGCCATTGATGTATGTACATACTTTTTTGTGGATTTTGCACATCCTATTATACCTTTTATACTCACACTATGATATAAAGTGCCATGGGGGGTTGTGTAGTTCCTTTTTATTTTATCAAAGCATTGTCAAGTGAGTGTCCCTTCCATAAAAAAATTAAATCATAATGATTCTTGCCTCATATGTGTGTGCCTTTTTTGCACACCCTTTTTAGTTGTAGGTACTTTCATGTGCACATTTAGATGTTCTTGATTCTCCTTGGATTGAGCTACATATTCACTTTTTGTTCCTATGTACTAAGAAAAGGCAACAATTTGTTACCCATGCATTTCGATGAGATGGAGCATTTACTATATGGACACTCTTGCATTCCTATTTTTGGAGGTGATGTTCCATTTTCACTTGATTAGTGTTCTTCAAACTATTGGTACCTATATTTTGGACTTACATCTTGCATGGTTGAGTAGTATTGTTGAGGTCAATCATGTAGATTCATGTGCCATATGTATCTTCAATTTCCATATGTTTTCCTTTTCTTGCCATCTAATTTGAGTAGTGTCATTTGGAGCACTCATGCATATTCTTGTCTTCTTGATCTCGATCATCATTTGTTTCAGAGGAGGTTCTTCATTTCAACATTATACCAATCATCATTCAATTGTTGTCTACCACTTATTCATGCTTCAACGATGTTATTCATGTTCCTATTATTTTTGGAACACTGTTTTGGAGGCTTCTTAGTCCTTCATTCACCTTTCTCTATTTTGGAGAGTAGTTTTTCCCATGAGATTTTTTCCTTTTCTTTAGTTATGAGATATTTCTTTGAATGTACATGGGTACCTCATTAGGCCTTATTTTTTGGGACCCATTCATGAATTCTTTTCTTTTTATGCATTCTATTTTTAGGGTTTTAGCCACTCCCTAAGTTTTCACTTAAGAGGGGGTGCTAGAGTAATCATTTATTAGATAATAATTAATTAATTTTTAATTAACTATTAGGGTAGTTCACTTCATGCACTTAAGCTAAACTTAGGAGTGTTTTTTCTTTTATTAGAGTGAGCTATTACAAGATCATTATGTCTCATCACATAGGATGATGACATTTGTCATGATCTAATCCATTTATCATTTAGGGTTTTCTCTTATAAGGACTCTCCTTCATTGTATTCTTTCATTCTATAAGTTCTTTCTTTTTGATAAAATAGAAAATTGTTATTTGTAACTCTTGTGCATGGAAGCTGTTCTAGTTTGTTGTTTGATCTTTCTTTGTGTTTTTTTTTTCATAAATATAACATTAGTTAGGTACTCTTATGATATTGAAGTGATATAAAACACTCTTCAAATTAGAATTTTTGTTTTGTTCAATGCAACTTCATTTTCTAGACTTGAAAAAAAATAGAGTTAGAGTAATTCAACTCTATAACTACCACACCAAGCTAAAACCATAACTTGATACTAAATTTAATTATTATTACCACCTTATCAATTCTAAAACTAGTCATACATTTTGAATTCATTTTTTTTACTTGAATGAAGAAATTTACATTTAGTACAATTGTAATTGAAATCAAAATAGTTTTTGAGTATAAAAATAAAATAAAATAAAATAACTAAAACTAAGATAACACAATCATAAAAAGATTTGTATATATTTTTAGGTGAATGAACCCCTCTAAGGAACCATTTAAGGAGAAAAATCCATGGGAAAATGTGATAATCAAACACATTTGAAATTGAATTAGGGAGAAGAAATGGTGCAACAAGTTATAGCTCTTACCATTTAAAAAAATCAATCATACCCTATAAAATTATTAATAGTCACACATATAAAGCAAATTCTAGTCAAATTTAATAAATTATTAAATTGGTGGCATGTGTTACACAAATATTTTAAAACATTATAACAAGTGAGCTAATTTTAATATCACTAACACAAACTAATAAACTAAGCCACAATGAAAATGAATCCAATGAGTTCCAAGAAAAAAGAAGAAAATGAATCCAATGAGAGGGGATTGTTTACACAACTTGTATCATGTACAATCATGTGACTAGAATGATTTAGGTGATCAGTGAATCTCATCCATTTTTAATAAATTCTACTCTAAATATTTAGTGTGTCACAATGTAGAGATAAAAATACACCTTAAAAAATATCTTATCGTTATAATATTAAATATTAATTTAATTTTAGATATTTAAATAAGTTGGATAAGTAAATCAATTCAACTATGTTAATAAAGGATGTAAATTGAATAATTTTAAATTAGAATGATAATTTAGAGTTATACACACTTTTGAGTGTGAACTTTATTTTAGGATGTGATGGAGGCCTAATAATTGATATATGAATTGTATTAGGAGTCATAAAATTAAAATGAATTAAATCAAGAGAATTTGAGTGACTAAGACATTGTGATATAGTCTTTTGAATTCAACAATCTGGTTTGAATCATGTGATTTTGTCTAAAGTCAAATTTAGTCTTGGTACATATAGAAAATATTTACATAGTGATATCTAATGTAAAGAAAAATTTAATAATCATAGAGGGGTAAGCTATGCTAGGGCTAATGTTCAAGAATTAATCAAGCCATTATCAAGCTTGAGAAGTAAAAAAGTAGAATGAACATGGAGATGTATGTTCAATGCTAGTATAGATAAAAGAGGTTGATACACTAGACCTATAAAAGTGTGAATAAAATATGCAAATATAATATCCTATTTTTATTTTTTGTGATTACTTGATGTAAAAATGATCAATATATAGATGAAACCTTTTAATGCACCCTCTAGATGCATAGGTGAATTGTTTTAAGTCTTGGGTCCACTAAGAACATAAATATATATATGAAAATTGATTAAGTTTAGAAGGATCCCTTTAGAACATAAGAATGTGTGTAAAGTAGTGTCAAATAGGAGTACAAAGTGTCAAAGTATACATTTTTATACTCTAGAATATATATCATCATTATTATTGTTTTAGAAGCCACAAGTTGATAAAATAGAAAAGGTTTAGCATATATTTTAATCCTTGATAAGGTTAATTTTAGTTTTTCATAACCTCCCCTCAAACATTTTTATAACATGTAACGTTTACCATCCTTAATATTATGAATCACTGAGTTTTTGAAAATTTTCCTCAAATATATTTCAAACATAAAAAAGGTAGGTGTGTGTGTACATGCATTCATGCAGGGGTACGCATGCCCATGTGTGTGTTCATTTTTGAAAAGATACACATTTCTATTCTTAGGAGTGCATGTTTCTATTTAAGGTGTCACATACCCATTTTGATGAACTTGTAGTTGAATATTTATTTTGCATAGATAATATGTTGTTAATCATTTGTTTTGGATCATTTCACATGTTGTTCCTATGAGTTTGTAGTATCCAAGGAACAATTTATCCATATAAATCCTAGAATCTAGTTCTATTGCACTCTCCTAAACTATAATCCAATCTTGTTAGGAGTTAACTATGTTTTTGTCACAAAAAATAATTTGTATGTCTTATAAATCTTTCTCTTTGATGTGTATTAACTCCACATATATATCTCCTCTTATGATTGATTTAATTGTACAATGACACACTTATCACCATTTTCAATGTTCAAGGCATGGTTCTTGAATCACATTCTATAGGAATCCAGAAATAAAATATTGACATAGTAATTTATATTTATTTATTAACTAACATATGCATAACTTTAAATCAAATTTGAAACTAATTTGTGTGCTCATTTTTGCATTCTTGAGCATACTCAAAGATATTTTCTACAATAATTTACCATATAGGTAAAGTGTGAAGGACCTAGTGGGGGTGAATTCATAGTCATTCATGCATCATGCATTAGGAAAGCATGTATCAATTATAAAAATATATAAAAAATCATATATTTAAAGTATTAATATTTGGTTTATATCATACCTTTGTTCATTTGTGTGAAACACATTTTTGGGATCAAATTTCTATACTTCTTCTCCATCATATATTATGAGGTTGTCTAAGAAATATTTCAAGGGATAAACCCTCCTTGAAATGATAATAACTAGATATCATACACAATATATGTATCCTCTTTCTCTTGAATGTGTTTAGTTGCAAAATCCTCCTTAGATTCTTTGAAATGGTGTGCAACATATTGGATTAAATTTATCATTTTTGTAGGATTGATATTCTTTGTACAAACCCCTATTTGCACAACCATATCATGTGGTAGGTTATTCTTCAATCATGTACCTTGTAATGGAAATGTCATGCATCTTCATTTTATTTTTGTATACACCAAAATAGATAAGTATTTGGACCATCTCATTTATTCACCTAGTTGAACATTTTGGTGAATTTCTAACATTACAATTTCGTATTCTTCTTATGTGACTCAAAAGATTGCACAAAAATTAGGAAATCAATTATTTTATGGTTTATATCACACTAGTCATGGTTTGGAGACTTGGTGCACTTACCTATAGTATATACTAGCTCTCCACACTTATTAGGAAAATATTCTTCCTTGAAAAATATCATGAGCTCCACCTTGGTCCTTCCTTCTTTGTATCCTTAGAACCAAGGAACACAAAGTTGTTATCATGCAAATTATTTTTGTGTCACAAATTGGCTTTGAAATAACTATTTTATGTTGCATATTTATGATATGGGGGAAGGCTTTCATAGTTGTTTTTATAATTTTTTTCCATATGCATCATTACAAATATTAAAATTATTGAAAAGTGTTGGTGTTATGAGTTGGATTTCTATAAACTTATCACCAATGGTTTATTGTGACACCCTTAGGTTTTAAATAGAGTCCATGATGAGGTATCATTATTCTCATGTCATATTGTCTATTTTATAATGTGTAAATAAGGAAACTAGGTACTTTTGGTAGCTTAAGATATCAACATTAGATAATTAGTCATCACATGTCCCTTATTTTGACATTTTGTCACAATCCATGCCTAGATTCACTTATACCTATTAATTGTTGCATGTGTGGTATTTTGAACTATCACCCCTTTCAACTATATCATTAATCCATATACCTATGTTTCTCAAATAGCTTTCAACCATAGTATGATTTATAATGCTTCTATTTAACTTATAATGGTACATTGTAATAGCTTCAATAGAGCCTAGGTAAGAATCATAGCTAAATAGTTCCTAAACCTATTGGCCTACTTTGTAAAACACTCACACAAGCCATCTGAAAATATAATTTTATATTTCTATTAATTTTATAAAAAATGTTTACAAGGGAATCAAAAACATGATAAAAGGATAAAGTTAATGATTACACACTAAAAAATAAGCTCTCATGGATGAGATCCAGTGTTCTTATCTATTTTCTCTCTCCATTTTTTATAATTTTCTCTCCATAGGTTACACATGATTCCTTAGAAGATGAAATGATATTATTCGAAAATATCCACCAATAATGATCAAAACTATCCCTTTTCATTTCTTCTTCCCTTGATTTTTTTTTAAAATTTTGATTATAAAGAAACTTCTTTTTTATTCAATTTTTATATATTATAGATTAAATAAAATAAATATGAAAAGATAATTTTTTTGCTATTTTTTTTTTTTTTAAAGCATAATAAATTTGTAGAGGAGGGGGACCGACTGCTCAGAACCCTAGGTCATGGGAGGGTCTAGAACAATAGGCTGCCTTGATCTACCTCAAGCTAACATAATGTTTTGGGAGAGTTTAAAGTTTAAAGGCTGAAAGGAAGAGCAACCGGGTTGCTATTGTCCTTTTACAAGCCCGAATGTTTCAGGATGTCCGGTGAGCAAGTTTCTAGAGTCCAAATTATGACTTAGACAACTCATTGCCAGAGGACTATAGTGCAAGACACAAATGACAGCATGACATGATGGCATATCAGTGGTACACTAGCATCTGTATGGATAGAAAGCGTAAAGTATAGTAAAAAACCAAGGAAAACCTACTAACAACCTAACAAATGCAATTTGATGTAATGACAGAAACAAAAAGCAGTAAAACAACAAAATATCAAGAAGAGAACTAAGACTAAATCTAATTGTGAAATGAAAAAAAAGGGTCAGGAAAGTGCACCTTCCTATCCACAAGTTGATATCTTCAAGATCTTCACCTCAAGGAGAACCTGCACACAAAAGATGAGAAAATTTTAGGGATGTGTTTAGAGGGTTGTCATAGTTAGTCCCCTACTTTGGTGTTTCCACCTCCACGAAAAGCCAAATAGCAATGATTGGAGAAAGATGATAAATGAAAGATATTGAAAGAGAATACCAAGCAATACATTGAACAAAAATATGCTATGATATTGAAAAAATAATGTAAAGTAAAAGGAATATGGAGTTATATCACCTTCAACCACACGCACTCAAGGAAAATGGGAGAAGGAGAGAGAATGCAAGCCTTCAAAGACCAACATTTCTGCAACAACGAAGAGAGTAAACCAAAAAAGTATTAACTTGTAGCTTCAATGGAGGTGGTAGAGCTTGAAGGAGCTGAAAGTGAGTCAAGTGAGTTGCCCAAAGTGTGAGGATGATCAAGACGCATGAAAGAATGAATGAGATAGGCATTTGAAAGGTGAAAATGGAGGCAAAGGATCCATTCAAAGTTGGTCTGAAGGATAGGAGATGTTACACTTTGTGTCCAATGGAGGAGTGTAACACCTCTATAGATTCTAGAGGTGGGAATCCTATCAAGATGGCAGAGTGCTGCGTAGAAGTCTGTATGTTGCACTAGTGCCCTCAATAGAATATCCCCCATTGACATGTAAAACAACTATCAAGTGGATAGGGGAAGGTGGTGGAAAAATGAATTGCATTATTGAATTTAATTCTCTAAGGTAGGAGGTATTGTAAATGGGGAATTTGCAAGGGGGTGAAAATGCACACCATTACATTTTTCCCCCACTTTAGTGAGTATATGTGTCAGTGAATGCACGGTAAAGTAGAGAGAAAGCTAAGGAATGTATACCTAAACTATTGAGGAAGAAAATTGGAATTTGGTGAACTTAGGTGTAGGAAAGAGAGGGATGGCTCCACAAGTACTCGGTCCTATGGAGATTCAAACAAAATTGTCGTAGGTGCTTGGTCCTGTGGAAGGTGAACAAAAGGCTCTGTAGCTTCTTGGTCCTATAGAGTTGGTTCCATGGGTGCTCAATCCCGTAGAAGATGAACAAAAGGTTCTACAAGTGCTTGGTCTTGCAAAATGAACATGCTTCATAGGTGCTTGGTCCTACAAAGGATGAACCTAAGGTGCTTGATCCTAAGGGAGGCTAGATGTGAAAGGCTCTGAAGAGTCTAATTGACCCTCACAAGTGCTCAGTCCTACAAGGCAACATGTTAATCTATAGAAAAAACATGTTAGGAAAGCAAAAAGTCATGCAAATAGATAAAAAGTCAAATATCAGCACAAGAAATTGAAGGAGAATCTTTCAAAGGGGTCCCTCGGGAACCCTTCAAAAGAAAGAGGGGTGCGCTCAAGGGATACTCTGTTTGAAAAGAAATGAATTTTTTGCAAATGATCTTATCATCAAGGAATCCTTTTGAAATATTCCCTTTCGTCAAGGAATTTGAAAAAAGAAGAATGACCTCCTCAAAGGAAAATTCTTAATTTTTTTTTCTATGAATTCAATTTCAAAAGAAAATCTTGCTAAGGGGATCCTTTTTGAGAGTGCGATTTTTGAAAAATGTAAATATTTATAGCAAGGGATTTGTTGGCCACCGAATACACCTTATGGAAAATTGGAGAGGTAGGACCCCCCCTTAGGATGATGTGTGAAAACTAAAGGAGCATGTGGCATCCTAAGGAAAGGACGATCATGCAGAGATGTCATGGCCCACGATACATGGAAAGATGTAGATGTGGAAATTTTGTTGCACACATGAGGGACAACACATAGGAACCAAAAAATCAAGAAGCAAGCAAAGAAGAGAGAAAGAGAAAAAGGAAAGGAAAAGAAAAATTGAAGAAATAAAGAGATAGGGGGATTTGATAATTTGGGGTCAAAAGTACTGATAATTTATGGTATGAACTGTCACTAATCCCGTACTATATCAGATCATGAAGAAGGGTACATGAAAACAAAGTAAAAATTAAAAAATGGGTCAACATGGAAGGGAGGCCTAAATGCCCCCAACACTTTGCATCATCCTCGATTATTGAAAATCAAGGCACAAAAATAAGGGTTTACAACACAAAACACTCTTGTATTTGATCACCTACAAGGGTGACAAGGGTCCTCCAGGAACACATAAAAAAAGTATGGGGAAAACACAACACACACACAAATCTTGAGTCTATAGGTAAAGAAGAGGTGCTCTGCTAGTCCTCATCAACCAGGAGGTTGTCATTCTCCCAAAATAGATCATTCTAGGGAGAGGGCATATGAGCCTACAAGGGTGGGATAGCAAGGGGAGCACCCTCTAACTCTTTTGTGACAAGAGCTAAGGAAGAGGGCCCCTTGAGGTCTTCTTTTCTCAACTCCTGTGAGGTAAATGTCATTGATCTTGTGAAGATTGCCGATAGAACTGGGACATTGTCCACTAAGTTGAACATACACTTGATAAGAATGCCATGTGTCAACTGGGCGGGCAAAGAAGGAGGCACCTGAGATCCACTGCTAACCTTACCAAAAGACTCAGGGGCAATGACAAACTCGGGGAATGTTGGGGCTGCCTCCATCATTAGGACGACACAAGCCAAAGTAGAACCCTCTCCTGAAGAGAGTGATCCTTTCTTCTGACCCCCATTAGAAGTGAGGTCATCCTCCAACTTATGATTCATTCAGGGATGTGAGATCCCCATAGAAGAAGAAAAAGGTGAGGAAGAAGAGGACACAACCGTAGTGGACACCACTAAAGTATTCAACATATTCATAGGCTTAGGAAAAGGAGGGATGTCCAGAAGGGACATCAAGAGAGGAGGCTCAACCAAGGGAGTGATCAACACTTGCACCCTTTTAGGGTGAGGGTCATTCGTGCTCATGAGGGGAGCCAAAAGAAAGATTAAGGCAATGAGAACTAAAGAAGAAGGGATAGAAGAGGAGAGCATAGCAGGAGATACCAAAATAGGAGTTGTCATCTCCCCTTTTTCCTTCTATAAAGTAGCCTGCTTAGTAGCTAGAGCCTTTCTCTGATGCTTATGCTCATGTGCAAGGAAGTCTCTTTGGCTCTAAGAGTTGGAAGCTACGGCTTGAGGAGGAGAAAAAGGCTCCTATTGTATGATGGGAGTGTCCATCACAACTGTTGTCTATGGGGGGAGTAACTCCTAGAAACAAAATGAGGAAGAGATGTAAGAACAAAAGAAACAACCAACGAAGAAGTAGATTCAAGTGCCTTGATAACAAGTCTCTTCCCATTTTCCACCCTAGGGGCAGGAGCAATAAGAGGCTACAGTGGCTGAGATGTAGAGGAAACTCCATGGGAACCCTGCCCCTTACCGTATACGATGAGCCAATGCACCATGGGAAAGAAAAGAAGGTTGAAAACCTGATGCTTAACCTTCTACCAAGCAGGCACCATCAGACTCCCCATGAGATGCATGGAGGTGGAAGCAGATGGAACAATAGAAGAAGAAGAAGGATCTTGAGAACAAGTAGGCTTCCCCTTCCCCTTTTGAGAGGAAGTGGCAGCCTACTACTGTGCTATCATGTAATCCTTAACTGAAATAGCATAGGGGAAAGGAGGGTAGGTCACCTTTGACTCTATTCCCCCATTCTTGTATTTTACATAAGTGCGATACAATAGGTCCATCCTTGGAGGAAGTAGACCAATAGGGGTAGGGTAGAAGTGTTCTAATGAATAGGCCCCATGTGACACTAGGGGTTTATACCCAATATCATGCATGATGTGCATTGAGCCTTCATGAGATAATTTTATACATTTATGGATCACCGAAGGGACTGCATTCATGGAGACTAGCCAAGGGATACCTAGCTTCACTTTGAACAAGTCAAACTTTGAGATGATATCAAAAATAATATTTATGGCCTTGGGACCTACCAAGATTGAAAGAGAGATAGAACCAAGAGGAGCAAGTGAGAGTCCATCATGGGTGCATATGGTTCTTTTCATCTTCTTGTATTCCTCCTTATGAAGGAAATTTAGAATTAATGTATCCTCTATGATCACATTAACATTAGTCTCAGGGTCTACTAGGATCCCAGTTACAACGTTTCCCTTGAGGCAAGTGGGAATGTATAAAGGAGAAGGCTTCCCACTCACGAGAACATCCTACAATGTAAAGGTAAGATTTGGTGAACTGGCCGTAGGCTGGGCTAGGGGAATGCGAGTAAACAAGATCATATTGACGTACTTTGAAAGGACTTTCTTAGAATGGTCTGAAGGCTCAACAACCAAGTTCCTAGAGTGAGATGGAAAAGGATCCATGTAAATCTCATGATGTAGGTGCATGTATTGCTCGGTATCATGTCCTTTAATTTGATGGTATTGGCAGAATGCATTTTCTTTGTATCAATCAGGGTAGGGCTCACTAAGGGGTCGAGGATCAGGTAATGTTATTATTATATCCTTCAACAAATTTTTCAAGATAGAGGAATAAGATTCATACAAATTTGTGAACTATCTATTATGCTTGAGGCCTTTGTCACTTTACACGATGACTACATTTGCAAAAAAAAATTCCTTACCAAAGATCAACACAATGGATCTCCCGTCAGGGCGGGAATGCAAGGAAGACCCCCCAAACTGGGGAATAATCTACTAATATTCCTGTAGGGCCACACATAGATGCGAAAAAGAAGGGTACTTCATCAAGGAAAAATTCTCTTGCCATGACCTTTGTAGGTTATTGATGAAGACCTTCTACACATCTGAGCTGGGTAGAGGGTAAGAGGTCCATGAAAACAGTGCTTGATATCCAACAATGAAGTCAGTTATCTTCTCATGCTCTCCTTTCTTATATCATACAAGATTTGAAAAGGCCATCTTTGACTTGATGTTTGCTTGAAATTTCTAGATAAACTAATTCACTGGCTAATCAAATGAGAATATGGACTTATCAGGAAAGGAACACTACCACTCTTGTGTTGTGTCCTTGAGAGATCTAGGAAATAATTTGGCCATCAAGGTGTTGTGGTGAAAGAAGTTTGTACACATCACATTGAATGCCAACACATCTATCTGGGGGTCTCCCTTACCACCATATTTCTCTAATTTAGGAATCTCCATTCTCTGGGGGAAGGGAGTGTTTAGAATCTCTATTGAAAGAGGACTATGATGAAAGAAAGGTTGAAAGATTGGTTGGGAGGTGGCTTGGGAGAGGTTATCCAGTTGATTCTATATCTCACCCATATTTTGCAGCAAAGAATTTAGAATGGGATCAAATGATGAAACAAGACCAGTGGATCCACCACTAGAACTACCACCAGAACCACCAGAGCCACAAGGACCACCACCCCCTATTCCACCAAGGCTTCCACCACCAAAGCTAGCATGGCCCCAAGGGTTGCTACTGCCAAAATTAAAAAGAATAGCACTGAAACTGAGAGGGATTCTATTTACTTTGATAGTCAGAGGTGCCTTAGGCACAAAGGAGATGTTGAAGGAAGGGCTTGATTCAACCACATATGTTGAGATAATGGGCATCAACAATTCTACCTGTCTTCTAGATATTTTGGGCCTAGAACCTTCAGTAATACCCAACACAAGGTTGTATGAGGGGACATATGTTTTGACTATGTCGGTTATGCCTCAGATGAGCTCTAGGCCTACTTGATCTTTGTCTAGTATGTATCTCATCTCATGGACAACCTTAGTGGCCCTATTTGTATTCTATTCTTTCCCCAAATCATTTGCGAGATCCAATAGCCTCCTATCTAGATCCATGAGATGCTCTACGGGAATAGCAAGAGTGTCATCATCATTCAAAGGTAGGGTCCTAGGAGAGATAGGAGGGGTATGGGTATGAGTGGTTTCGTCAAATAAACTCATCGTTTCCCTTGAGACCATCTCTTGTTAAGTGAAGCCAATACTGACCTTTGAGAAATCTATTCCTAGGTGTCAATGTTGCACAAGCCTTTGCAACATACCTGGAAGTTGTAGATTAAGTTATAAAGCTCATAAAGTTTCACAAACCTAAAATTTGCAATCCACACAAGGTACACGAGGAGGAGTCCCCACACAAGGAAATAAATACTACATTTTTCATGTCAGATTCACAAAAATGTAGAGGAGGGGGACCGACTACTCAGGACCCCAGGTCATAAGAGGGTCTAGAACAATAGGCTGCCCTGATCTACCTCAAGATAATATAATTATTTAAGAGAGTTTAAAGTTTAAAGGATGAAAGGAAGAGAAACCAGGTTGCTTCTATCCTCTCACAATCTTGAATGTTTTAGGAAGTCTGGTGAGCAAGTTTCTAGAGTCTAGACTATGACTTAGACAACTCACTACCAAAGGACTATAGTGTGGGATATAGACGACATTGCAACACACTGGTGTCTTGGTGGCGTGTTGGTGTCCTTATGGACATAAAACATAAAGTACACTTAAATCCAAGGAAAACCTACTAACAACATAACAGATGTAGTTTGATGTAATGAAAGAAATAAAAAGCAATTAAACAACATAATATTGAGAAGAGAACTAAGACTAAATCTAATTATGAAATCAAAAAGAAGGGTGAGGAGAGTGCACCTTCCTACCCACGAGTTGATATCTTCAATATCTCCACCTCAAGGAGAATTTGCACATAGAAGATGGTAAAATGTTGGGGCTATGTTTAGAGGACTGCCACAGTTAGTCCCCCGCTTTGGTGTTTCCACCTCCATGGATAACCAAATAGAAATGATTGGAGAAAGATGATAAAATGAAAGATATTGAAAGATAATACCAAGCAATACGTTGAACAATAATATGCTATGATATTAAAAGGATAATGCAAAGTAAAAGGAAAGATGGAGTGATATCACCTTCAATGACGTGAACTCAAGGTAAATGGAAGAAGGAGCGAGCATGCAAGCCTTCAAAGACCAACATTTCTGCAACAATGAAGAGAGTAAACCAACAAAGTATCAAATTGCAACTTCAATGGAGATGGTAGAGCTTGATGGAGCTGAAAATGAGTCAAGAGAGTTGCCCAAAGTGTGAGGATGATCAAGAGGCATTAAAGAATGAATGAGATAGGCATTTGAAAGGTGAAAATTAAGGCAAATGAGCTATTTGAAGTCAATCCAAAGGGTGGAGAAGTTACACTTCACGTCCAATGGAGGAGTGTAATGCCTCTGCATATTCCAAAGGTAGGAAACCTATCAGGATGGCAGCATGCTACATAGACATTTGTGTGTCGTGCTAGCATCCTCCACAGAATATCCCCACCGACACGTAAAAAAACTACCAAGTGGACAGGGGAAGGAGGTATAAATATGAGTTACATTATCAAACTTAATCCTCTTAGGTAGGAGGTAGCGTAAATGAGGAATTTCCAAGGGGGTGCAAATTCATGCCATTATAAAATCATGTCAAAAATATTTTAAAGCTACCAAAAAAATATCTACACTATTGTTTAGTTACAACATAAGTTTGGTGATACTACTCTTTGCCGGTATTGGCATGGTGTGATGGTTTATTGGTGGTATTGTTGTTCTTGCCACCAAGGTTCAAACCCCGTTGGGGTGGTATTGTTGAATGGTTGTATCCAGTTCATAGCTCTGGTCAAAAAGCGTTTACCCCTTGAATGAAAAAAAAACATAAGTTTGGTGATTATTTTAATCTAAATAAATAGTTCTAATCATTAACCAAACAACATCCACAACCCTTGGGTATGATTTCACACCAAAATTAGGCTTGAAACCATACTAAAAATATTTTCCAATAGTCCAAATATACAAATATACTTGTCTTTTAATTAAAAAATAATGCCAACTTTTGGCTATCGTAACCTTTTCATCCAAATACAAAATGTCATTTTTTGAAATTATACTATTTTCTAAGAGTAATTCAAATATATAATCCTTTTCCAATTTGTATAAAATATGAGGTCTTTTTGAGACTTGAAATAGTCCTAAAATAAACATTTATGTTTGTGTTTTCAGTTAGAACACACAAATATACTGAGAGGGGGGGTGAATCGGTATATCCCTCAAATAAATCTAATTTCAGCTTATCAATCAAAACCAAAAATTTCCTTAATCAAATAACACATTCAAAGCAAGAGCACAAAACCATAACACCAAATATATGTGGAAAACCCAACAAGGGAAAAACCACAGTGAGAAAAGTTTCTTGGAGCTACTATCCATATCTAGCCTCACAAATGAATCAACAGTTACAAAAAGGTTTAAGGTCTTTAACCTAATGAATTTTACAACTCCCTACTCACTTAAAAAATGAGGCTACAACCTATGAATACAACTCTTTGAAGAAATAGATGACAAATCACAATCGTAACACTTATGTTTCCTTTAGTTCACTACCTTCAACACTTTTACACCACTCTACCTTTGGATCACTTCCTTTGGTATTCACACTTAAATTTTTCCTTCAATTCATTGTCTCCAACACTCACTTACACAATTTAGTTGGTTTACTGCCTTCCACACACCACTTAAACTCTTCTACTTTTAGCTCATTGCCTCCAACATGCATAAAACACTTCACTGAAAATTTGCACACACTACTCTATCTTTAGCATATTGCTATAAAAAAATTACATTGATCACACATTTTCCACTTGTACACCTTAATTGCACACTTAATATTAAATTTATACCATATACAAGCATAAAAAAGTTTCTCCTTGTCAGCCACTCTAAAACATATAAGCAATAAATATGCAAAAACCATATTTGAGTCGACTTCAACGCATATGTAGGAAAGGAAAATTCAATGTGGTTAAAGCCAAGAGATAAGTAGGACCTAATTCAAATTGTCACGTGTCCCTATGTTAGCACATACCACAAAAACTTGGCACAAACTTAGAATGCTAAGTTGGCCCAACAAACACTCAACCCTTAAAATATTAACTCTAGACCATAAGCAATACTAAAGAAGCAAGATTGCAACACACGGATTATATCACAAGCATCAAATGATATTCACGAATATTTCCATACTCTTCTTTCAAAAATTCATGCATCATTATGTTGGCGCAAGAAAAGAGGTACAAAACTATTATCTATCACAAACCCAAACAACATGTTTTTGAGATATGCTTTTGACAACTAATCTCACGATACACTTTAGCAATGAGAACTCAAGGAGAGTCAATAGATGAACATTATAAACACTTCTTCCAAACTACAAGATCAAAAAAGAAACTACGGATAAATACGTATAATTTCTCATAACCTTCCAAGATTGCAACAACACAGTCTACATGTTGCTTACTTGGGAAACTTCTATTGTAACATCTAAGATATGAAAAATGGAACACATATGATGAACACTTGAATTTTTTTAACCTTTAAACCATAGGGCCAAATAACAAAAAGTGGAATGTAGAGTATTCTCTAGAGCCTTTCAGAGCACCTTCCCAAGACATTGAATATAAGAGATTCTTCTATACAAATTACATCAATAGATAGTGAATACAAAATTCATAGAATCATATACACATTCATGAGTATGAGGAAACAACTATTATTAATACTCATGAAATCTAAATTCATTCATTGTACTTAACGTCCTAATTGCAACATATGCAACCAACCATACACTACCACTTTTCTAACAATAGATACAATCATCATCAAAAAACATCATATAGTTGACATCAATAAAAACACCTACAACATATTTGCAACAATATCCCCCTTTTGCATTGATGGAAACACCAACAAGAGGAATACCAAAGGGATATGCAATATCTTCCACTTGCACAATCTTTGCTCTATCTTTCCCCCTTTTACATCAAGGAAAAAGGGCTAATTGATCTTTCCACAACATACAAGCTCCCCCCATATGCTCAAAATTCAAGATTCTTCTACCTGCTCCCCCTGAGAGGTAGCCTTCATTAATCTAGGGATAAAACCGTGTCTTGAATTTCTCCCCTTGGAAAGATGCACCAACTATGAATTTAGTTAGAAGGAGGGACAAGAACCCCTAGGTTCTATCTAAGATACACAAAGGTATCCTTTCCGAGTGCCTTTGTGAAGATGTCTACAATTTGTTCCTTTGTGGGCACATACTCCAATCTTACTTCTTGATCAACAAATTTCTCTCTTAAAAAATGATATCTAATAGATATGTTCTTTGTTCTAGCATGCATCATTGGATTCTTTGACATATTAATGGCTCTTCTATTATCACACAGAATTGGAATGGGATCATCATACGTCACCTTGATGTCCTTCAAGGTTTGATTTATCCACATTACTTGAGTGCAACAAGATGTTGCAACAATATATTCTACTTTTGTTATTGATAAGAGCACTAAGTTCTGCTTCTTACTAAACCAAGAGACCAATCTGTCTCCTAAAAATAAAGCTCCACTATTGGTAATCCTTTTTTCATAAACACTACTAGCTCAATCAACATCAGTATATGCTCTCAAGGAAAATTCATCACTCTTTTGGTACCACAATCCATAGTCCAAAGTTCTCTTCAAATATTTAAAAAATCCTTCTGATTGGAACCGCTTGAAACCTTGCAACCAAGCAAAATGATTGCATTATATCAGGCCTTGAACTATTTAAGTGTACAATAGGCCTCCAATCATAGACCTATACATATTTTGATCAGCCTTAAGTGACACATCATCCTTACTCAAATGGAAACTAGTTACCATTGGAGTACTCATTGGTTTATAGTCTTCCATACAAAACTTCTTTAACATTTTCTTAACATACTTTGCTTTGGTGATAAAAATTTCATTATCTAACTGAACAATTTGAAGTTCAAGAAATAAGGAAAACTCATCTAACATAGAAATTTAAAATTCCATATGTGTTTCTTCAACATACTTCTTACACGTTTCATCATTGCCTCCCAAGATTATATCATCAACATATACCACAATAATTATAATATTTTCATCCTCTTCCTTGATGTACAAATTATTATTAGTGGTACCTTTCTTGAATCCTTGCTGACATACGTACTTTTCCAACATTGCATACCAAGCCTTGGGGGCTTGTTTGAGACCATACAAATATTTCTTAAGTCTGCAAACCATTCCTAGATCTATTGGTAGCTAAAATCCATCAGGTTGTTCTATGTATACTTCATCTAATTCACCATTTAGGAAGGCAGATTTCACATCCATATGAGAAACTTTAAAATTCTTGTGCACAACAAATGCAAGAAAATTTTGTATGGCCTCCATTCTTTCCACCAAAGAGAATGTTTCTTCAAATTCACTTCCTTCCACTTGTGAATATCCTTTGCAAACCAATCTTTCTTTGTTCCTTACAACCTCTCCATATTCATTCATTTTGTTCCTGAACACCCACTTTGTTCCAATTAAATTCTTGTCTACAAGACTTGGAACTAGTTCCAAAGTCTAATTATTCTCAATATGATTTAGCTCTTCTTCCATAGCTTGAATCCATCCTCCATCTTTGCTAGCATCAACAAAATTATTTGTCTCTATTCTTGATAAGAGAGAAAAATTTACCTCTTCATTTGATTTTACAAACCTTCTTCTTGTCTGAACTCCTTCATTCTCATCTCCAATGATCTAATCTTCTAAATGATTCCTCTAAACATACTTGGTAGGAGTCTTGGGGACTTTCTCCTAAGCTTAGACTTATTTTCAACAACTTCTTCCTCTCTATAGATAGATTCATCAGTCCAATAGTCTTCTTGCTCATGTGTACATTGATGAAATTCTTCATCCACTCTAACATTTGCACTTTCGACCATCTTCCTCAATATTTTATTGTAACATTTATAGGATTTTATTTTGGTTGAATACCCAAGAAATATTCCTTCATTTGATCTTGAATCAAACTTCCCCAATCCTTCTCCATCTCTCCTAATAAAACATCTTCCAAAAATTCTAAAATATTTGATAGTTTTTGGTATCCCATACCATAGCTCATAGGGAGTTTTGGTGCTATCCACCCTTAGTTGACCTCTATTGAGAATGTAGATAGCAGTATGAATTGATTCCTTCCAATACACATTAGGCAAGTTGGCTTCATTGAACATTGTTCTTTCCATTTCTTGAACAATCATGTTCTTTCTTTTCACTACATTTTGTTGAGGAGTTCTAGTAGCAAAATAATGTCTCCTTATCCGATGCTCTTTAAAAAAAATTCAAACTCACTTGATGTGAACTCACCACCTCTATCCAACCTTAGAAACTTGATTCTAGCACTCATTTCATTCTCAACCATTGACTTAAAGATATTATATTTACTGAAATCTTTTGATTTTTTTAAAGAATATAACCCATGTCATTCTAGAGAAATCATCAATAAGTAACATGAAATACCTTTCACTTGGAACAATATTTTTTCTGGTAGGTCTGCATAGAATAGTATGAATTATCTCTAGAGGTCTAGTAGTAGAATACTCTTTAGTTTTGAACTTTATCCTTGTTTGCTTCCCAATTTGACATTCTCTACACATGGTACTTGTAGGCTTGATAATTCTTGGCATGTATCTAACTGCATGCATGGAGCTGATCTTCACAAGGTTATCAAAGTTGATGTTTCCCATCTCTTATTCCATAGCTAGCATTCATTTGTCTTTCCTAGAATACAACTTCTTCTATTCACACCCTTAAGGTTGTATAAGTTTCCTTTAGTCCTTGAACCTTCTGCCACCAATCTTCTAGAATTTTTTTTTTCACATCCTTTCTCATTAAATAAGAGTGTATCCTTTGTTGCACATCTGAATTACACTAATAAGATTGTTCTTGATATATTCATAAAAAAAAACTCCAGTCTTGGATTTTACATCAATACTTATTGTACCTTTTCCACAGATCTTTGCTAATGAGTTATCTCCAAACTTTACTAAACCGCCATTCCATTTCACCAACTTGATGAACTTACTTTTGTCACCAATCATGTGACTTCAACACCCCCTATCAATTATTTAGAGATTTGATTGTCCCTAAGCATGAAATATTGTCTGAACAACCATTGAATTTTCTTTGCTTGATTCCTTGACTTGCTCAACATCATTTGTATTTTGAATTTTTGATTTTGTAAAATCATTTTTAATTTTTTTTGCTATATGCCAAATTTTTTTGTAGATCTGACATGTCACATTGACATCCACTAGAGAAGCAAGAGAATTTCTACTCACAAAATTTCTTCTATTCATTTTAAATTTTCACTCTATAGCTTTATGTCCATACGTATTGCAAATGAAATAATAACCAAAAAATACATGATTAAACTTGTTTGCGGAGGATCTACTTGCATGATGGGATCTTTCTTTAGGTTTGATATAATCTTCATGACTTTCAGACATAGTTTTCTCTAACTCCCTTTTGAGTAACAAAATATTCTTCTCAATATTTTTACATTATCTTATTTTGGCTTCAATCAAGGCCTTTTTCATTTTGTTCTCTTTCCTTGTAAATCTAGATCTTCAAGAGCAGAGACAAATTCACCTTCAAAATCAACTTCAACTTCTTCTTCCATAGACCTTCTTGAACTTCTAGGCCATGAAAAGGGATTAATCTATGTCATCATCTTTTGATGTGTAGTGGTCTCCTTCATCTGAGGAGTAGTATTCTTCTTTTGAGAGAAGGTTCTTGAAATTGTTCCTCTTTAAATCCTTCCTTCTACTTTCAAATTCTTTAAAAGGACATTTAGAAGCATAGTGACCAATTCTTCCTAAATTAAAGCATTTGAATGGTAATTTACATTTGTACTTTCCTAATCCTTTCTTTAGCTTTCTCACAAAGTTTTCCTCTTCTTCATCAGAATCACTAGGTGATTTGGAGGCTTCTTCTTTCTTCACAACTTTGAATGCAGCTTATCTTTTGTGTGTACTTTGAAATTCATTTCTCATATCATAGGTTATGTGAGATCCAAACAACTCTTCCATGGTAAGATTTTTCAAATCCTCCGCCTCTTCAATTGTAGAAACTTTTGAGTCAAACCTTTGAGGGAGAGTCCTCAGAACTTTCTTTACCATTGTAGAGTCAATTATGTCATCTCTTAGACCTCTGATTCTATTCATAGCTTCATCTACCTAGAGAAAATAGCCGACTATGTTCTCTTCTTCTTTCAGCTTCATATTCTCAAACAATGTTTGAAAAGATTGCAACTTTGCTTGCTTCACACTATCATTTCCTTCATAGAGATTCTTGAGATTATCCTATATCTCCTTTATAGTCTTGCATTGCACCACTTTGAAAAGTTCAAAATTTTCCAACCCACTTAGCGTAACATTCTTTTCTTTAGCTTTATTATCATGAGTCTTTTTTACATTTGGATTAGTGATAAGATGAGAAGGTTCAACATAATCATCTTTGGTAACTCTCCAAACATCATAACCAAGTGATGTAAGATAGGCATCCATCCTTATACTCGAGAAAACATAGTTGATTTCATCAAATTACGTTGCCTTAGAAGACGACTCCTTCTAAGCCATGTGTTCTAAACCAAGATCTACCTTCATCTATTAGGCTTCACCAAGGAACTCAACTTTGATACCAATTGTTAGAACACACAAATATAATGAGAGGGGGGTGAATCAATATATCCATCAAATTGATTTAATTTCAACTTATCAATCAAAACCTAAAACTACCTCAATCAAATAGCACATTAAAAGCAAGAGCACAAAACTAGAACAACAATTATATGTGGAAAACCCAATAAGGAAAAAACCATGATGAGAAAAGTTGATTGGAGCTACTATCCAAATCCAACACCACAAATGAATCAATAATTATAATAGGGTTTAAGGTCTTTAACTTAAGGAAGCTTACACCTCCCTACTCACTTACAAAATGAGGTTACAACCTTTAAATACAACTCTTTGAAGAAAAAAATGACAAATCAAAACCACAACACTTTTTCTACCTTTGTCTCATTGCCTTCAACACTTTTACACCACTGTTCCTTTGGCTCACTGCCTTCGGTATTCACACTTTCACTTCTACCTTTGGCTCACTACCTCCAACATTCACTTACACAATTTGGTCGGCTCATTGCCTTCTAGACACCACGTAAAATATTATTCTTTTGGCTCACTATCTCTAGCATGCATAAAACACTTCATTAAAAATTCACACACCACTCTTCCTTTAGCATATTACTGTCAACAAATTACATTGATCGCATATTTAAAACTTATACACCTTGATCACACACTTGATCTTACATTTATACTATTTGCAAGCATAAAAAAAATTCTCCTTGTTGGCCACCTTGAAAGGTATCAACATGAAATATACAATGACCATATTTGAGTCAACTCCAACACATCTGTAGGAGATGGAAATTCAATGGAGTCCAATCCAAGAGATAAGCAAGACCTAATTCAAATCTACATGCATACCTATGCATGCATGCCACAAAAAAATTGTGCAAACAATTTAGAACACTAAGTTGTCCCAACAAACATTTAACCCTTGAAATATTAACTCCAAACCATAAGTGGCACTGAAGAATAAATATAACAACATGTGGATTACATTACAAGCATCAAATGATATTCATGAATATTTCCATTCCCTTCTTTCACAGCTTCATGCATCATTATGATGTCGCAATAAAATAGATACAAATCCAATATCTATCACAAATCCAAACAACACAGCCTTGAGATATAACTTTGACAACTCATCTTATGGTACACTTCAGTAATGGAAACTCGAGGAGAGTCAATAGATGAACATTACAAACGCTTCCTCCAAATTACAAGACCGCAAAAGCAATTGTAGATAAATGCAAAGCATTTCTCATAACCTTTGAAGATTGCAACAACACAATATATGATAGTAATTATGGGAGTTCTTGAAACCACACAACACAATCTCAACCAAAACCATAACTTATCAGATCGCCAATCCTTCAAATCCTCTCTATCTCATCAAATTCTCTCAATTCCTTGTAGCATTGCAAATTGACTCAATCGGGTATATATTTTAGAGGTCTTCTCAATTCAAGACTAGCAACTCTTTAGGGACCCATTAGGGTGCAAAAACACATATCAACAAGCCACAATAGATTTCTTTGAAACATCTTTCTCAAAATAGGTTTTCTATGCCAACTAGACCTCAAATTAGTCCTATTTTACAAAGAGTCTTGTCTTAAAACTTTCCACCAACCTCTAAAACCACTAGGGGAACACTCACCAGGTGTCCAAACCTATAATTTCACCATTTTTTTGTAGAAAAACTCACTCCAAAGAGCCAAAACTAGAAACCCTCTTTTCTTGCCAAAACCTAGAGTTTTATTGAAAAACAAATTACCGGGCCTTATCTAAACTTTCCACCACCTCAAAAATGTTCATTTACATCTACACATGCTTATCCCATCAAGAGATAATGCTTCCCCAAACTATTTCACTCTTTACCATACCAAAACCTCACTATTTCACTTGGAAAACTCAATTTTCCACTCTAGGGCTTCATTCCCAACACAACACTTGACCTCCCCTGCACTAAAAAAAATGGACACACATAAAAATAATAGAATCCACCCATTCCACTGAGGCATAGTCTTCACAGAAGGTGGATTGGGTCCATTTTGAATTTTAACTCAACAAAACCCTTAAAATTGTTCTACACAGGTAGTTTTAGAAAATCAACTCAATCTACCACCAATTTGAATGATAGACCCTCAAACCTATTGAAATTTTTTTTTGATTCAAGCCAAAAATGAATTAAAATAAGTTTATGAGAAATTAGCTACTGTATGGGGCCATGCAGGTCTAAGGAAGCATGATATTATAGAAAATCTATAATAAAACAGGGGTTTCTTTATTTATCTTGCTTCAAAACTTCAAGATCAAACTTACATCGATGCCTTACATCATATTTATATTGTTTCCATCCTAAAATAAATTTTCCAATGCCAAAAAATTGAATTTTGAAATGCTCGACCATTAGGATTCCACAAAATCTATTTTTTGCAACTTTTAAGCAAGTTTACATCATTTTTACTCAACATGACAGCTTTTCAATACATTTGCAATTTCAACATTATTGAACTTCTAAGCCCATAAAAACTATCTAATGAGACTCAATACATTAATAAATGGCCTCCTAGACCTTATTTAAATAAAAAGACACCAAATCCTAAAACCTACTCAACTTCAACTTAGATAGACAAAATTTCCCCAAAGGTGCTCTTGCACCAGTCTACATGTTGCTTTCTCAGGAAACTTCTACGGTAACATCTAAGATCTAAAAATTGGGACACATATGTTGAACACTTGAATTTTTCTAACCTTTAAATCATGGGGCCAAATTACAAAAAGTGGAAGAATGTAGAGCATTCTCCAGAGCCTTTTAGAGAATCTTCCTAAGCCACTAACTATAAGAGATTCTTTTATACAAATTATAGCAACAAATAATGAATACAAATTTCATAGAATCATAGAAAAATTCATGAATAGCATGAGACAATTTTTATAGCAACTCATGACATATAGCTTCATTCATTATACTTAACATCCCGATTGCAACATATGCAACCAACCACAGATTGCCACTTTTCTAACAACATAAACAATCATCATCAACAAATAGTTGACATCAATGACAACCAACAAACTCCATACTATTGAAATCAATGAAAACAACTACAACATATTTGCAAAATTTTCCAAATTGATGAAAAGTAATAAAAAATAATCGTTAAACAACACATGAATAAAATATTTTTCCCCAATAATTTGCATGAAACTACAAAAAACCTTCAATGGATATTATACCATTTATACTAAAAAATCAACACCTAGAGAAACCTATAGTTGAATTGTAGCAACTTGTTTCACACTTGTATGAGCCTTTTATATGCCTACAACAAACTTGAGGTAACCTATCATAGCCTATTTAACACTTGTAGTCAACTATTAAATACCTATAGAAACCTATAGATAAAGTATAACATAGTCACAACTATGTATAGTTCTTAAATAAAAAATGTAACATTATTTTAGAAACCTTTTGATTACACATGTTTGGAGAAAAAACTCTAGAAAAAATAACCTAAAATAAAGAAAATTGATTATTTATTTAAAACATAACTTACTATTTTTTAGTGATACATATTTTCTCATAAAATTGGATACCCTTGCATCAAGTTTCATTGCAAATGTGTAACCAAACCTCTAATGAAATATTCTCTTTGCAAGGATATATTTACATTTTATGAATCTTCAAGGTTTATTCATCGAGTCTCTAGTTATATTTCTAGACCATATCTCTTGAGAAATATTCAAGTTATTTGGTAGAAACAACGTTTAAATGAATCTATTTTTAACATAATCAAGATCCAATTTGAAACCATCAAGATCATATTTGATGTATGATTCATGTGCATGTCCTCCTAGAGTGGCTAGAAATATGATGCTATTGTATGCATAATCATTTAGATTATTCACATGATAAGTTATCTCACATCCCTTCTAGAATCTAGTGGAATCATCTTGTCATGTAAATTTCCTATTAGTAAGCAATGTGCCATAATATATCATCCACTGTAACTAGGAATATAGTATTATGTTCCATACTATATCTAATAATGTAACTACCACTATAGTATCATGTTCCAGACTATATATTCTCGTTATATCTTGATCTAACTACTTTATCAATAGATCCAATTGAACACAAGAAAATAATGAAAAGTCTTTAAGCTCAAATACTATCCTAACAATTTTTTGATGTAAAAGTTAGTTTAGAATGCACTATACCATTCAAGATTTGGATACACATTTATCCATCCAAGATCTACGAGCTTCAATGAAAATATATGAGAGATTAAATATGAGAAAATAATTCTATTCTATCAAAGGATGTAAAAATGACCCAATATGATTATAATGAATTTTAGATAGATTACAATGAGAATCCCTTGGTTATATAGGTTAAGGTGAGATATAAGATTACATAATATTATGAAATGTGTCTTAATATTATGACTTGAGACATAAATTGATAAGTATCCTATGTTTACCCTAAGTAAACTTAAGTAACTAGTGTGAATAGGACCTATATGGTAAACCAATTTAGTAAAAAACCTTGTTCACACCAACACCCCCCTTAAGTGAAACTTAGGAAGACTATGACGCAATGATGTAAGGATGGGTCCCACCTCCAAATAAATTTTAGGTACCCATATACAAATGAATCTCTCAAAAATATAGTAAAGGTTAAAATCCCATTGGAAGAAACCCCTCTCCAAAAGATAAAAAATAAAAAGTTCTCTTTATAATAATGAGAAGAAAAAAACCTCATGTGAGGTAAAAATTCCCCTTGTGTGGAGAAAGAAAATAGGATTTAATTGTTTCCTCACAACATATCAATAAAATGATATAAATCCATAAGATTTAACATCAAAGAGGAGATGTTCATATCTTCAATAGTTTCCTCCAAGTCTAAAATATAGGAATCACAAAATAAACCTAAAATGTTCAAGTACTCATCCCAAGAGCTATATTTAGAAGATAATGAATAACTTACTACATTGAATAATTAGAAGCCATGGCTATAGACATAGTAGTCTCATAAGAAGAATAGTATATTGAGGAGATGAAATGGTAGAACATGTCTCTAGAACTTTAGTATATGAAAGAACAACAAGATTCAAATGACCATACTATATCTCCTAAAAAATGTCTACAATCATCATAAATTGAAGGAGAAATAGGCATGTAAAATATGAGAAGGTTTATATGCAATATTAATTATCAACATCCTCAACTGCAATAATATATATTATGCAAATCTCAAATAATGATTGAATTTCCAATGTGAAATCAACACTTTTTCCTGCTTCACCATGTTTGATCCAATATATAGATATAATATTGGTTGACAATGATGGAATGCAAATAACATAATTTAATGATATTTCATCTATGTTAATAGATCCTTTCCCACAAAAAATCACATATGTGTTGCTAGCCATTAGTATGTGTGGTGATGAATTTGACTCAAATAAAGAGAACATACTTTTTGATGAATCCGTGTGATGATAAAATCCAAAATCAAGTATCCATATTTATGTCTTAGAATCCATAATTTCAAATTTTGATTACCCCTAATATTTTTCCAAATTTGAATAAAAAGAAGATGATGAACCCCTTGACATAGTTAAAGGAAATTGATTTGATTATTCTTAAGAGCATGCATCAACCCTTTAATATATTTTGAATAACATTGAAGTTCATCATGCCTTGATTTATTTAAATATACACATTTGGGATTATCCTTGTTAAATAATTTTCCTTGAGAGGGAGAGGATTTAACATATTTGTGTAACTCTTTCTTTTTATTGTTTTATTTGTTTTTAGGATTCTTTATTTCTTTATGTACCTTAGGCTCACTTGCCACCAATGCTTGTGGTTTAAAAGAATTAATGAGACCCATTTGAACTAACTTCACTTCCTATTGGATTATAATATTTGAACATTCATCAAAAGTAGGCTCAAAATATACAAGTCTCATAGAAATCCAATGGATATGAAAGTTAGAAAAAAAGATTGAATATTCAATACCAATCTTGGATAACACTTTTATAATCAATTGTAAATTATATTTATTAATCTTCGAATCCTTTAATTGTTTTCTTAGTTTCTTAGTATTGGAGATACAGTCTTGTATGCTTTTAGGATCAAAATTTATAAAATCATTATCCATTTGATATCTCCTAATCTTGTTAGTTTTACCATCTCTATTTTAAATTGTCTCCCAAGCCTCCTTATGTGTTTTTATGATTCAAGATAAAACTACAAAAAAAGGAATAGGGAAAAAATGCATCCAAGTGTTTTCTCATGGTTTATCTTCGACATTTCCTTTGCACTAGCATTAGTGGGCTCAAGAATAGTTTATTTTAGATATCCAAGATAACCTTTTCTATAATGTACCTAACATGTAATTTTAACAAGAGATTGATTTATAGATTGTGTTCAATACACATCAAAATATGAACACAAAGATAATACTCCAATATATCGATAAACTTTAGAATCTCATTCGCATATATGATATATCAATTACAACTCACAACAATGATCTAGAATGATATACAAGGTTACCAAAAATCAATGGTATTACTAAATTTCCTTATAGATTCCTTGAATCTCAGATACAATCTCTGAATGAGAATTCCCTCAACAACCAAAGGGGTTTCGTCCTCTGATCCTAGTAATCACTGGGTTTTCGTCCAATAATCACAAACTTCTATGGGTTTTCATTCATAGAAGGAATTAGAACACAAGTGTCTCGACATATAGAAAAATGATATAATAATTTGATGCCTATTACATGAATTTACTCCCTACATTTATATACTAACAATTCCCCTTAAGGAATAAGTTGGCCTTGAGCCAAAATGGTGCTAAGCCCAAAATTTGAATTTCACACGCTACACTGGGTCGGCCTTAAGGAAAAAGTAGATTCTTTTGGAATTAACATGCTACCCTATAGGCCTATCCAAATGATTCACTAGACCTTTAAATCTTCTTGAAAATTCACAATTGATTCCACATGATCCAGAGGTGTCTTATCCATTATGCCTGTTGAAGTAGATGCTAGTTTCCTTACACAATCATCTTCTGATAGCCATATATTTCCTATACCAAATCCATTTCCCTTGAGATTTTGATATGATGTGTAGGTGTCATTGTAGATGCTATGTTACAAACCACAAGTCGAAATGCTCTCTTGTAGAGGAATGCAGAGGGATTCTGAAAGCGATTTACTTTGGTACAATGAGAATAAACTGGCGATCTTCTAATGGCGATATAATTTTGGTATATGACCCTTTTTCTATGGGATTTAGATATGATGTGTGATTGTTATTATAGATGTTACATTCCAAACCACAAGTTAGGATGTGCTCCTACAGAGGTATGTAGAGGGATTCTTGGATTCTGCCCTTTAGTTGATTCCCTAGAAAAGGGGACCTGAAATTTTCCCATTAGATAGTTCTATATTGATTGTCTTTATGAAGCATAATTATATGGATCTAGGAGTTCAATTTGAGTTTTCTCCATTACAAGAACACACAACAATGAAATGAAAGAAATCAATCACCACAATATTACCCCCCAAATTTACTTAATCAAAGATCCCCCTCAATATTATATGATGTTGGAAATTTATACTTAGTGCAATTATAGACGTCACTTTCCAAAATAGTGAAGTCATCTTGATCTTAGTACATTATAGATGCTAATTTTGACCATAGAATTTAATAAATTTGTTTTTGATATAATGAGAACAATTTCATCATACTAATGTAAAGTACATTAAAATTATGCACCTTTTAAAATTGTACCAAAAAAATATTATTTTATGAACCCAAACAAAATCTTGAAAGTTTCCAAAATAAGAACTAATCAAATAACATATGTGATAATCTCTAATTTATAAAAAAATTAGACATCGAAATTAAAAAATATCTATACTAGTGCAAAGCTCGTGATATTCTACTCCAAATAGAAAAATTCTCACATAAGGGATTGTGTATGACTAAGAATGGAGTGTCAAATCCCAAATGCTAATGGAGTAGGGGGGCTAGTTTAGGGTGAAGGGATATTGACGTCATATTAATGTAGTGCTAATGTTAGTAATTTGGACTTGAAAAAATATCCCCCCCTTTTACCGAAATATTCTATATAGCTCAAAACGGTTGATGGAATTATCAAAACTACCTTTCTAAACTAATAACCATCATTTAGAATTGAAAACAACCATTGTACCTACAAAAAACCTCTTTCTAGCTATTTTCGTGGTTTTACAATGTCTTCATCTATTTTGCAATGATTTGGCTATCATTTAGTGCAAAAAACCATGAAATTATGAGAAAAAATAAATTTAGTGATAATAAGGGTTATTTTATAGTAGGACAATTCCAACTATCTGAAGTTAGTAGTTGTGTTATGGTGAGACTAGGATTAGGCCACAAGATTCCTCTATGGTGGATCAGGTACCCTATGGGTACCACATACCATGTTGCATAGATGGTACCCTACATAGGTATGATATGAACTAGCTATTTTTAATTCTATATTTTACAAAAATAAAATTATTGTTTTTAATTATCAGTTATAATTACACTAACACTTATACTTATGTAGGAAGAAATTCCAAGATTTTTCTATGTAGATAATATTCTCTACAATAAAATTCATATGATCATGGAGGAAAACATTTTCTCTAATATACTAGGGTAAAGTGCTCCAAATTGATGAATTGATAGTCAATATTAGGTTCTTGGGGCTTCTGGATTTAATAGTAGGGTAAAATTTGATTCAAAATATTCTAAAATGTAGCTACCTTATGGATTTGGCAACAATGTCCCAAATTTAAAATCTTGTAGATTTGGCCTCCAATGTCTAATTTGTAAAGGGTTGAAATGACTTATTTGGATACATTGAATTCAATAGTGATAATTTGTATCAACATGTTCCAAAATGAATCTAAAATAAAATAATACAAAGAGGAACCTCCCAAAAATTGAATATTTATATAATGCTTTTGCAATTCCCTAGGTCATCATATGATGTAAAAAAGAGCATACTCAACTTTCAAAAGAAACCTATATCTACAATCCTATATCTCTTAATATGACTAACAATAACCAATATTACAAGCTCTAATACCATGTAAGTGTTAGTATATAATTATTTATACCATTAAATATTTAGTAATGGATTTATCCACCCAAGATCTAGGAGCTTTAATGAAAGAACATGATAGATCAAATATGAGAGAATAATGTTATTCTATCAAAGAATAAAAAAATGATATAATATGCTTATAATGAGAACCCCTTCATTATATAAGCCAAGGTGAGACATAGGACTACATAATATTATTATATATGTCTTAATCTTATGACTCAAGTTATAAAGTGATAAGTATCCTATTGTAATGTCGCGAAATTGCACCTAAGAGAAATTCCACATTTTAGCACTTTGCCTAGCATTTATGATGCCTAAACTCATTAATGGAAAAAATCCCATGGGTCAAAATTTCATAATTCTAGCTCCATGTTGATCAATGGTGAAGTAACAACAACCTAATGACATGTTTCCCAAAAATTAATGTCTTGGACGCCTGCGCGCTGTGTGGACATCTACGCTGTGCACTAGTGTCTTGGCAATTTTTTGAGTTTGAAATGAAGAATCTCGAATCTTGACTCTTGACATGTGTCCTAACAGTCAAATTTTTAGGTGTAATAGCTCTTTTCCACCCTTGCATGCAACAAAACCCCTCACTTGCTCTCATTTTGGGGGTTCATTCATTCAATCAAGCTATCTCTTCAACTTCACTCTTAAATTTATTTCATTCTTGACAAGCAATACTTTTACAAGTGAAGCTCTATTGGATTGAGGTCCCTCCAACAACCAAAACCATCTAGCAAGAATTCAATGGTGCGTCTGTGTGTTCTAGAAGGGGGCAAGGCCTATGGGTAATGGTCTCTCTCATCATTTTCTATTTGCATCTCTTGTTCATTTACTACTTGGTGGTGTGGGTTCTACTCCTGAAGCCGATTTTGCTTTCAACACCCCCTTTGTCCATTTCGGTTACACTCTCTTCCTATCTAGTTGTCTATGGAGTTGGGAACACCAAAGCAGGGGTCTAACTATGGCAGGCCCCTATACAACTTCAACATCTTCCCCTTGCTCGTTTTGTGTGTAGGTTGTGTAGCAGGGCTTGGAGTGAAGACTTGGACGTCTGGTTGAGGGTAAGTTTTCTCCAAGTTCTTGTACTTTTCTCATAGTCTTTGTTCTCTATTTTATCATTTTGTTAGACAAATCTTAGATCTGAGCTAAGAAGTGAAACTTTGTTTCACCCACCTAAGTTCTCTATTGCTCTGGATACCAACACACCATTTGGATGACAACACGCCGTGTTGGCATCTTGAATATGTGCTATCATCCTTTGGTTGAGAGCTCCTCTATCGAAGGAAGAAATATAGAAGTTTCACTCTCTTTGGATCTGAAGTATTCTTCTTTGATAGTTAACTAGTATATATTTCCTTTGCAATTTCTTCATTCAGCTTATGTTGAAGTGGATAAGGGTAGTTCCTGCAACAAATCCTTCTTATCTCACATTTTGGTGAACCCGACGTGAACACGTCAAATCTATTTTTACAATGTTTTAGTGTTTATGATAATGATTTTTCCAAGGAAGATTTCAAGATGTTGGATGATACTCTAGATGATCTCTTATAAGTGTCTTCCCCTATTTGTAAATCTTCCAAGAAAACCTCCTCTATGCAAGCTGAAGAGTCGGTAAATGTTGTGGTGATCTTTATGGCTCATCCAAGCCCTAAGAAACCTATCATTTACTTGACCTCATCTATCCCCTCTCCAAGGAAGGCTCATTTTGTCTATGGGATTTCATATCGCGACAATTCATCAAACTTGTATTCAAGGTTCGTAAAAGCTACGAACTCTACTTACAATGTCGTGGGGCACACATATAATACAAGAAGAAACAAATAGAATTTGGATAAAAAACCTTCTATTCCTACATCTCAACCTACTCAGGTTCTTACTTCTTTACCACCTTCTCAACCAACTCTTCCTTCAACAACTAACCTATGACTAAGGTCATTATGATCTTGTCGAGCAACTCTGTGTTACTCCGGCTAAGATCTCACTTTGGGATTTGTTTCAAACCGCTCTGGTTTATTAGGAAATGCTTTAGGAAGCCTTGCAAAAGATTCTCTTTCCTGCCTCCACTAGGCCTACGAATGTTAATGCATTGTTGGATCATATTCGTGCAGATTTTACGAATATTACATTCCACCCACAAGAACTCCCGCCTCTGGATGTGCAGAAACAATCAGACCCTTTAATGATTATAATTAATGTTAATACTATTGGTATTAGGTGTACCCTCGTTGACACCGGTTTTTCTCTCAACGTTTATGGTATCGATCTATTGCCTAAGATTAAAGTTGATTCATCTTCTCTAACTGCTTCTTCTTTGTACATTCATGGGTTTGATAATGCTAGTCGCCAAGCTCTAGGCATGATAATACTACCTTTGCAGCTAGGCCCCGTTACCTTACCTACTTTGGTTTATGTGATTCCTGGCCCTTTACCTTACAATCTTCTTTTGGGGACACCCTAGATTCATGCTATGGGTGTCGTAACTTCTACTTTATATTGTTCTTTAAAGTTTGTTACAAATAATTGAGTGGTCACAGTTAAAGTTGACCTAGAAGTTGTTCACCTTTGTGAATTAGTAGCTACTGGTCGGGCTTTGGTTGTCTCCACTCTTAAGAATTGTATTCCATCTTGAACTGATGATGCTATGGCATGTTCCTCAGTGATACCCTCTATGGAGGTTGTCCTTGAAGTGAATGCGTTAAAGATGAACCACCTAAAGCATAAATTCCTAAGTCTTCCTCATCTACTTCTGAATTAAATTCTTTCCTTGGTGATGATTGGGGGTCCTTGGAATTCTATGAATTCTTTATTGGAGAATACAAAGTAATCCCCACTCATTTGAAGCTTTCGATAACCTCAAATGCCTTCGATGAAAAAGTAGATGACGCTCCTATTGAGGAGGAAGATTGTATGTTGGCAACACAAGGTCAGGCAACTGAGAGGGGGGGTGAATCATTTGTCATGGAATTTCAAACTTATTAAACTTATTAATCCTTATTCTAATATCTGATCAATATCAATGAAAGCATGAATCAACAACATATCAGAAACACACATAACACCGAGATTTTTTGTGGAAACCTTGTTAGGGGAAAAACCATGGTGGAGGTCATTCCACAAGATTATACCCTGTTAAAAGTATAAGAAGAATAAATGGGGAATGCACATGCATTCAGGCACACTGCCTAGAGCTCACTGCTCAATTACAAAGGAAGACACAGTATCTTACAGAAATATTTAGATTACAACCATCTGGATTTTGAACTAAGAAAATAGCATCTGCTAATGCCTAATTACAATTCCGATTAAGCACATGGGAACTTCTTCACTCTTCTTCACTTTTCTTCACACTCTACTCTGCCTTCGAATGATTTGAACAATATTCACACACACACAAAAGCACACCCTTACACACTTCAATTCAAATAAACAATTTCTCTTATATATCTGCAACATGAAATTACATTCGCTAAAAGTAAGCCACAAAGAAATAACAAAATGAATACAAACTGTCGGCCCAAAACAATAGATAATTTTCAATGCAAATCAACCAAGGTTGACCACAACATAATGAAGACCCAAATCAATATTTCCAACAAAAAAAACTTCAATTAATTTCTACTCGAAGATCCACAACACACTTCAACAACCTGTTGACCAAGAACAAGAAAAACATGAACACACAAGAGAAAATCGTCATCCACAAGCACAACGATCAATGTGAACGTGCAAAAAAGATAGAGCATGATCTAGAAATATCCAAAAACATTATGAAACATCAGAGAAGCATCCACAACAATTGAACTAACTAGAATCACATAATCTTCAATCAGAAACACCAATTGAAGCAACAAAAAAATTCTTAGAATGTAAATCTTCATAACTCGATCAAATCTTCATGTGAATCTCTGAAACTCAATGTGGATAAACTAGATACACCCCAAAAAAAACCATTTAGTCCACAACCTCTTATCAACAATGTACGAAACTCAACGACAGCCAGAACATCACTTCACCATTGACAACCTACAACTCATTTATTACAATTTTTTCAATATCCTCGACATATACAACTTCAAATGCAGTAATGCTAATAGTGTTGACATCAATGAAAACCACATATCAGTAGCACAACCAAAACATCCAACAATCTCCCCCTTTGGCATTGATAGTAATGCATGATGTGGAAAACACCATCAACACAACTATCTCTTAACACTTACTCCCCCTTAGGTTCTGACTCTTTTTCTCCTCAACTCTTTCACATGATATTCTCCCCACAAGGATCTTTTCCCTAGATAATCACCAATTTTTCACATTACTCTTCTCCCCCTTTGACATCAATGACAAAGATCTCTAAGCTCTGAACCACATATTTGAATTTTTGAACCATTTGACTACTCCCCCTGAGTAGCAACCACCACAACATCAATCTGACATAAGATATGATTATGAAATGCACATACTGATGCAATGCAATGCACCCTTAGTTTTGATTCGGAGGGGTAATCACCCCTAACTTCCCTTTGAGATACTCAAAAGTATCCTTAGGCAATGACTTTGTAAAGATATCTACAATCTGCTCCTTAGTAGGAACGTACTCCAATCTGACTTTCTTTTCACTTACGTTTTCTCTCAAAAAGTGAAACTTGATAGATATATGGTTGGTTTTTGAATGCAACACTAGATTCTTAGAAATATTAATGGCACTTGAATTATCACAGAATATAGCAATAGGCTCATTGTACACAATTATGATATCTTTCAACATCTGCTTCATCCACAATACTTGAGTATGATTGTTAGTAGCAGCAACAATGTATTTGGCCTCTACAGTAGATAAAGAAATGGAATTCTTCTTTTTACTTAACCATGAGATTAGCTTCTTACCCAAGAAAAATGCACCACCACTAGTACTTTTTCTGTCATCCACATCTCCTGCCCAATCAACATTAGTAAAGGCACTCAAGGTAAGATCATCATCTTTAGCATACCATAGACCAAAGTCAACTCTTCCCTTAAAGTATCTAAAAATTCTCTTCACAACAGTCACATGAGATTCCTTAGGATCCACTTGAAATCTATCAACAATACATACAACATTCATGATATCAGGTCTAGTTTGAGTCAAATAAAGCAATCCACCAATCATTGACTTGTATCTAGTCTGAGTTTCCTTCAGAGAATCATCATCTGTTGTCAACTTGCACCCAGTCACCATGGGTGTACCAACTGGTTTTGTATCTTCCATACCGAACTTCTTTAGCAATTCCTTCACATACTTGGACTGAGATATAAAAATTCCTTTATCTAACTGAGTAATGTGGAATCCCAAAAAGAATTTCATCTCACCAATCATTGACATCTCAAACTCACTCTTCATCTCATTAGAAAACTTCATGCACAAACCATCATCTCCTCCAAAAATGATATCATCAACAAAAACTTACACAATCAAATCTTTATCATCATTCTTGAAATACAAATTACTATCACTAGTACCTTTGTTAAGTCCAATATTCAACAAATACTTATCCATTCTAGCATACCATGCTCTAGGGGCTTGCTTAAGTCCATACAATGCTTTCTTCAATCGACAAACCATATCTCCCTTATCAATCAACTGAAATCCATTAGGTTGCTCAATAAACACCTCTTCTTCCAATTCGCCATTTAGAAAAGTAGACTTGACATCCATCTGATAAACCTTGTAATATTTGTAAGCAACATAAGCAAGAAACAATCTCATAGCTTCAATTCTATCAACATGGGAAAAAGTCTCTTCAAAATCAATTCCTTCCATCTGTGAATATCCTTTGCATACCAGTCTTGTTTTGTTTCTAACCACTTCATCTTGCTCATTCAATTTGTTTCTAAAGATCCATTTAGTTTCAATTACATTTTTATCCTTAGTTCTAGGAACAAGAATCCATGTATCATTTTTCTAATTTATTGTAGCTCTTCTTTCATTGCTTCAACCCAATGTTCATCTTTGTATGCTTCATTCACACTAGTAGGCTCAGTCTTTGAAATCAAGCAATATTCTTCTATAATTTTTCTTCTAGTCTGGACAACTTTACTCTTATCACCAATAATTTGATCTTCTGAATGATTAAATCTTACGTACCTCAGAGTCTTCTTAGAATGTTCTTGAACTTCAAGCTCTTTTAATCTTTCACTAGTTTCTTCTTCCTCTCGATCTTCTTGATCCACCAAAATGATTTGCACTTGATTTGAAGTTTGACCTTTGTTTGTACTATCATTCTGATCATCAGAATCATATCTATAGGTTCTGGATGGTCTAGCAATGTCTTCATCAACCTTAACATTTTCACTTTCAACCATTTTCTTTAATCTCTTATTGTAACACCGATAGGCCTTTCTTTTAGTAGAATAACCCAAAAATATTCCTTCATCACTGCTAGCATCAAACTTTCCTATGTCTTCATCTCTTCTGATATAGCATTTACTCCCAATGATTTTGAAATATCTAACAATAGGCTTATGACCATTGTATAGCTCAAAAGGGGTCTTACCAGTATCACCTTTCATTTGTACCTGGTTGAGGATATACATAGTAGTACTCATAGCTTCTCTCCAATAGGTATGAGGGACATTTCCTTCTAGCATCATAGTTCTAGCAGCATCTTGAATTGTTTTGTTCTTCCTTTCCACAACTCCATTTTGCTAAGGGGTCCATAGTGTAGATAATTGTATCTTTATTCCATGTTCTTCACAAAAAGAATTAAACTCACCAAAAGTGAATTCGCCACCTCTATCTAATCTCAAACATTTATTCTTTAGACTAGTCTTTATCTCAACCATAGCCTTAAAGATCTTAAAATTTTCCAGATCTTTAGATTTCTCCCTTAAGTAAGTAGCCCACATCATTCTTGAATAATCATCAATAAGCAACATGAAATACCTATAACCTTGTAAACTTATGATTCGAGAGGGACCACACAAATCAATATGCACAAGCTTCAACAATTCATTTGAACAATGTTGTTTTCTCCAAAATGAAATTCTAGTTTGCTTTCTCAACTGACATTCCTTGCAAATGGCATTAGTAGGTTTTACCAACTTAGGTAGATCTCTCGTAGCCTTAGTAGAACTTATCTTGAAAATTTTATCAAAGTTAAGATGACACATTATCCTATGCCACAACCAACTTTCATCAACTTGAGCAATCAAACAAATTTTACTAGCAACATTCAGATGAAAGATATTACCTCTCATTTTTGTACTAGATGCAATCACATTTCCAAAACATCCCAATATTTTGCACTTTCCATCCTTGTACTGGAGATTGTAACCCTTATCAACCATCTATCTGACACTTAAAAGATTATGCCTCAAACCTTCCACATACAGAACATTATTAGTATTATTCTTACCATCAAGAGAAATGCATTCTCTACTAGATCACACTAGCTGTGTTATCACCAAATCTCACAATACCACCATCATACTTTTCCAAGCTCACAAACCTACTTTTATCTCATGTCATATGATGTGAACATCCACTAAACATCCACTATCAATCACCCATTCATGTTTCTATTCAACTCGAGCAACTAGGGATTTCTCTACATTTGTACAACTAGCAGATTTAGTAGATACAAGATTATTTTCCTTGATAGCAATAAATACCCATTCTTCTTCACCCTTATCAAATTCATCATTTGTCACACCTTCATCAACAACATAGTAACACTTCTTTTGAAATTTATGCTTGTTGTGTCTTGGTTTAGAATCTCTTTCTGGAAAACTTGATGCAAAATGACCTATCTTATTGGAAGAAAAACATTTAAGAGGCAATTTTCCTTTATACTTACCTTTTCCTCTTGGTACTCTTTTGACAATAAGTGCTTCCAGCTCTTCTAGCTCTCTTTCTTCTTCTTCAATATTTTTGATTTCATTCTCATAATTGAATGTCTTTCTAGATGAACTCTCACCTAGATCATATATTTGTCTATCTCTTCTAGAAGTAGTAGCCTTAAATGAAAATTCAACCTTAGGAAGGGCATCACCAAATTCGCTCAACTCAAAAGTAGTCAACTTACCAACCAACATATCTCTGGTTGCATTTGTTACAGTCCGGAGTTCTTGAATAGCACTAGCTTTGACTTTATAAGCAGCAAGCAAGGATCTAAGCAATTTAGCAACAATTTCAGATTCTTCCAACTTTCCACCAACACATTTGATACCACACACAAGTTCATTCACTCTTTGCATGAAAGTAGTAACATTTTCATCATCACCCATTCTCAACATTTCATATTTCCCTTTCAAACTCTGCAACTTAGCAATCTTCACATTAGCATCACCTTCATACAAAGTTTCCAACTTTTTCTAGATCTCATAAGTAGTCTTCAGATCCATAGCATTTGTCATCTCAATATTAGTTAAAGCACTCAAGAATGCTTCCTTAGCTCAAATATTATACTCAGCATCCCTGATCTCAGCAGAAGTAGTAGGACCATTCGGTGGTATAACATACATATTACTTGCAATGCTCCAATAGGGTTTACCAATGCATCGTATATGGCACTCCATTTGAGTCTTCCAAAAAGAATAATTTGTTCCATCAAATCTCAGACTATCCTTCTTGTATGTTGCCATCCTATATCACCTCAAGCTGTTAAACTTCTTCCAAGGAACCTACTCTGATACCAATTGTTAGCAACACAAGGGAAGACAACTCAAGGGGGGGGGGGTGAATCAGTTGTCACGAAATTTCAAACTTATTAAAATTATTAATCCTTATTCTTAGATCTAATCAATATCAATGAAAGCATGAATCAACAACATATCAGAAAAACACATAACACCAATATTTTTTACGTGGAAACCCTGTTAGGGGAAAAACCACAGTGGAGGTCTGTCCACAAGATTATACCCTATTAAAAGTATAAGAAGAATAAATGGGGAATGCACATAAATTTAGCAACATTACCTACAGCTCATTGCTCAATTACAAAGTAAGACACATTGTCTTATAGAAAGATTCAGATTACAACCATCTAGATTTTGAACTGAGAAAATAGCATCTGCTAATGGCTAATTATAGTTCCAGTTAAGCACATGAACACTTCTTCACTCTTCTTCAATTTTCTTCACACTCTGCTCTACCTTTGAATGATTTGAACAATATTCACAAAGACACATAGAAGCACACCCTTGCACACTTCAATTCAAATAAACAATAGCTCTTATATATCTGCAACATGAAATTACATTCACTACAAGTTGGCCACAAAGAAATAATAAAATGAATATAAATTGTTGGCCCAAAACAATAGATAATTTTCAATGCGAATCAACCAAGGTCGGCCACAACATAGTGAAGACTCAAATCAACATTACTAACACAAAAACACTTCAATTAATTTATCCTCAAAGATCCACAACACGCTTCAACACCCTATCGGCCAAAAACAAGAAAAAAATGAACACACAAGAGAAAATCAATATCCATGAGCACAATGATTAATGCAAAAGTGAAACAAAGATAGAGCATGATCTAGAAACATCCACAAAAATTATGAAACACCAAAAAAGAATCCACAAAAATTGAACTAACTAGAGTCACATAATCTTCAATCAATAACACCAACTGAAGCAACCAAAAAATTGTCAAAATGTAAATCTTCATAACTCGATCAAATTTTCATGCAGATCTCTGAAACTCAATGTGGATAAAATATATACACTTAGTGACAAACCATTTAGTCCCCAACCTATGATAAATATGTATGGAACTCATCCATAGATAGAACATCACTTCACCATTGATAACCTACAACTCATTTATTACAATTTTCTCAATATACTCGACATATATAATTTCAAATGCACTAATGCTAATGGTGTTGACATCAATGACAACCACATATCAACAACATAACCATAATGTCCAAAATTGTAACCTTGCTTAGGAGACCAGTCCTTTCCCTACTGAGGAGGATATTTCTACTCATACAAAGGAGGTTAATGTTTGTGAATCAAGTAAAGGAGGCAATTGTTCTCTCATAGATGCATTCAATGTTCACTAGTGGAATACAGCTCTCTACATGGAACTAGTGCCTTCCAAAGTTTTACAAACCCACTATGGTTTTGGATACAGACTCACTTCCTAGAATGGCTATGGGAGAAAAGGCATTGGACGTATTGATCAAGGAATCCAAGTCCCTACCCAGTTGAAGCCTCGTAAGCATTATCTAGGTTCAGGATGCTCTATTGAATAGTCTAAGCAAAAACCTTGGTGGAGTGTTAAGCTGATTTCAGTTGAACCACTTAGTGTGGTTCATCTTGAACTAATAGAGGAAGGGGTGTAGGAAAAGAAAGTCCCTCTAGATGTCTTCTCCTTGGATGAAGCACTTGAGGAATTCTTAGGTGCCTACCCCCCTGCACCTCCTTTCCATCATAAAAGAAAATTCTTGTATTGCCTTAATGAACATGCATATTTTGGAGAATCTGTCTTGAGTGTTGATGAGGAGGACCCTCTAGCTAATGTTCAATACGATGTCCTAATATCGCATCTTGGAGATCGTACTTCCCTCCTCAAAGGAGACACTACTAAAATCTCTATGGATCCTAAGTCTTCTGAAAAGGTGATTAAGATTGGGAAGTGTCTTTCTTCAGAAGAAGCAAAAGAACATTATAATCTCCAGAATTCTCATCCTGATATCTTTGCTTGGATGTATGAGGAATGGCGTAGTATAAATGAGTCCATAGTGGTTCACAATATCATCCTATGTCCTGACGCCAGGCTAGTTAAGCAAAAAATCTAAAAGATCAACCCTAAGGTCACATTGTTGGTTAAGGCCGAGATAGAGAAGCGGCTAAAAGTAGGCTTTATCTATCCAATTGACTATTCCCCTTGGATCTCAAATATTATCATTGTTAGTAAGCCTGATGGTCGTATCCATATTTGTATTGAATTTTGGGAACTCAATAAGGCTTCTCTTAAGGATGATTTTCTGTTACCTAATATAGATATGATTGTGGATTCGACTATAGGCCATGCCATGTTATCATTCATGGATGGTTTCTTAGGTTACAATTAGATTTCTATTAATATGGAGGATCAATACAAGACAACCTTCACTACCCCTTGGGGTAATTTTTGTTATGTGGTCATGCCCTTTGGGTTGAAGAATGTGGGAGTTATGTACCAACAAGCAATGACCCTAATATTTCATGATTTCATTCATAAGATTTTAGAAGGTTATGTTGATGATATCTTGGTGAAGTCTATAACCCATCAGGATCATATAAATAATTTTTGTCTTATTTTTTAAAGGCTTCGACTCTATAAGATGAGACTTAATCCTCTTAAGTGTGTCTTTGGTGTAGACACAGGAAAAATTCTCAGATTTATAGTCTCTCATTGTGGAATCAAATTCGATACAAATAAAATTTATGTTATTGTTAACATGCTTCCACCCAAGAGTATCACTAAATTGCAAAGTTTACAAGGGAAGATTCAAGAAATTCGTAGATTCATATCTCAATTGGCTGATCGCACCTTTCGTTTCACTCATTTATTAAGGAAAGATGTTTACTTTATATGGGATGAAGAATGCTAGAAAGCTTATGACTCAATCAAAGCCTATTTGGCCAATCCTCTTGTACTAATTCTAGCTATGTGCTTGATAGACCCTTTTTTCTTTACCTCACAGCTCCACCATATGCTTTAGTAGCTTTGTTTCCTTAATATGATGATGTCGGGAAAGAGAGAGTGGTCTAATACACTAGTCATGTACTAGTTGATTATGAAACTCATTACTCCATGGAGAAGCAATGCCTTGCTCTTGTCTTTGCTACATAAAAGATAAGGCACTACCTTCTTCATCCTGAAACACATGTCATTGTAAAAATTAACCTTCTAAAGCATTTTTTCTCTAGTACTGACCATGCTGGGAGTTTAGCGAAATGGGTATGGTTACATTTTGAGTTTGATATAAATTTTATTACTTAGAAGTCAATAAGGGTCAAGCTATTACTGATCAGTTGGTGCAAACTCCCTCATCTTGCTCATTCTTGCATTTAGATTTGTTTCTTGACAAGAGCATTCTTGCAATCAATTATGACTCAAATGGAAAATGTACTTCGATGGGTCAAGATGTTAGATTGGCTCTAAAGCAGGTGTGGTTCTAATATCACCCAAAGGTAAGCCATTCCCTCTCTCCTTTCGATTGGAATTTCCCTGCACTAATAACATTTCTAAGTATGAAGCCCTCATTGTTGGCTTGCGTGTCATGATTTCACTAAAAATAAGACATCTCTGAATACTAGGTGATTAAGCGATTATTGTGAACTAGATTATGGGAACCTATCAAGCTAAACAAAGTAAGTTGTCTCTATATCGAGACCTTGCTTTATCCTTGCTTAAACTGTTCTCCTCTTTCATGATAGATAGTGTCCCTAGGAGAAAGAATAGACATGTGGACGCCATGGCAAGCACTGCTTCCCTAGTACCTTCAAATGAGGATACAAAAGAATACCACTTTATGGTTCAGGTCCTTTGGTTTCTAGCTATTTCTGATCAACTTAAATCTAATGCTTTTGTGTGTTCTCACATAGAATTAGGAGAATGGTTTTCTAATATCTACAACTACTTGAAGACTAGAAACTTTCCCAATGATGTGACAAAAAATGATTACACTCATATACGAAAAATTTTAGTCTGTTATTTTTTTGTCTGATGTCCTCTATTGAAAATCTTATAATTTCTTGCTTCTTTGATGTCTCACTAAAGCGGAAATACCCCTTTCCCTTAAAGAAGCCCATTCAAGCTCTAGGGGTGGATATTTTGGTAGTAAATCCCTGGTGAGGAAATTGATACACATGGGGTGCTTTTGGAAAATGATGGAACAAGATTCCTTCGACTTTGTTAAAAAGTTCTTGCAATGTTAGCAACTTAGTCATCTTATTCATGCACCTACACAAGAGTTACAAAACCAGACCTCTCCTTGGCTGTTTGCGAAATGGAGGTTGGATATTATTGGAAAGATATCACTTCCTTCCTCTAAAGGACATACTTTTATTATCACTGCTACAAATTACTTCATAAAGTGGGTCAAAGCCATCCTACTTTGATCCATGAACACTGAGGCTATTTGCAGTTTTCTTTTAAACAACATTATTTCCCATTTTGGATTGCCTCCTACACTTGTTTCTAAAAATGGTACGCCATTCAAGAATAAAGAAGTAAAGCAATTCCTAGAGAAGTTTCACATTCAACATAGATTCTCTACACCTTATTATCCTTAGTCTAATGGCCAAGCAAAAGCGTTTAATAAGACTCTTGAGCTCATTCTTCACAAAAAAATTAATAAGCATGGTAAGGATTGGCATATTCAATTGACATACACTTTGTGGGCCTATCGCACAAGTGTTTGTACAACAATAGGAATGATGCCTTACAACCTCATGTATGGTGGCAAACCTATCATACCTTTAGAATTGGAAATTTTGTCTTTGCGGGTTTCCCTTAAAGGGTTACTGACAACAAAACTTATCAATCTAATCAATTGCATTAGTTGGAGATGCTCGATGAGCACCATTTATAGGCCCTTGATCATCTTAAAGCTCATCAATGATCATTATCTAGACAATACAATAAAAATGTACTTCCTAGGGCTTTCAAGATAGGTGACCTAGTTCTCTATGAGAATCAAAGAAATGTAAATGTGTCACCATTTATAGGCCCTTACATTGTCGTCTTTGTGTATGGTTCGAGTGCTTATGGATTATCATCTATGGATGGAACGCCTCTAAAAGATCCTATTAATGTGATGCATCTTTTTTGATACTATGTGTGGTGTGTCTAATGTGTCATATGTGTGGTGTTCACTCTCTAAGTGTTGTAGCATTGCATATGTTGACATTAATCATTAACACATTATGAAAAAAATTGTGTTATGATGTTATCATGTGCGTGTGTCATATATACATGTATCCTACTATTCTGTGTATCCATGCATCCCATTATATTTTTAAGGCAATTAGATCATTATTATATTTAATTAACATATATCCATATGTGTTTATTAAATCATGATAGCATCTAATGTAAAAATATATCCATATACATATATAAAATAAATAACATCAACAGACATGAAAATAAACAAGCATGCACATCAAAGTACACAATGCCATGATGTCAGAATCAGTATCTCATATATATATCAAATGTCACATACATGTATTGGGCCACTATCGTCAAAAAATGAATGGCAACTGAATATGTGTATCAATGTCTACACAAAAAATATCTACAAATATATCCCATAACTACAAAAATGATATACAAAATGGAGCTCTCTAAGGCTACAACATGTGGCTCCCAAAACCCTGTAGCTCTGGCTGCAACTGTAGCCTGGGAAGGGGTTGCATAGTGGAGATAGAACGAGAGTGGTGTGAGCATGATCTAGATAGGGCTACATTCATCCCCCTGATCTCTCCCTAAAGGGAGTATATCTGCATCTGTTCCTACATCAACTCTTGTTTTAGCTACTGATCACCTATCGGGATCATAGTTGCCGGCTGACTCGCAAGGTCATCAAGACAACTTTGAAGGGAATCACACACCTACTTGATGACCTCCACCCTCATCATAGATGTGTCTCACTTTACGAGTTACTTTTGCGACTCCCCCGACAGTTGGTCATGTTGCCCCTGCGATGTGGTGATATCGGCCGCCTCTGCACCACCTTTTCTTATGCTTCCTCATATGTAGTCCTGAGACGCACTATTAACTCAAAGAGGCTGACGTGTCATCTTGTGGAAGCTAGTTGGTATGCATCCAAAACTATCCCTTGGATAGGCATAGCAGGGTCCACCTCTGATATGCACTAGGTGAAAAACCCAGTCCATCGTTGAGTATCCATTGCAACCACATAAGCAAAACTTATATCAATATCATAAAATGTCTAAAATCAAAACATGATATATATATATATATATATATATATATATATATATATATATATATATATATATATATATATATATATATATATATATGAGATAAAAATTAGAAATACTAAAATGAAATAACATAAATAATTTTCATACCTGGGTCCCCTAGCTACCAGAATGGGTCAGGGGGAGGAGGTGCACTCGGTCCTACACCGTTGGTGTTAGGAACCACTACGGATGCGGCGAGGGCTAGTGGGGCCGATGAAACTAGTGTAGCTAGTGGAGGAGATGAAATCCTCCACTACCTCTTGGATCTCAGCGGTGTCGCCCTATCCTCTTGCTCCTGCTCCTCCTAATGCTCCTCCTCACCACTGGAGTTTTTTTTAACTAAAAAATCATTTTGGTCAAACATATGATCTTGTAAGATTCATTCTAGCTAAGTTATATATGTCCACAACTTTTCCAACTAAAATTGTTGGCTAAATGCATATTTAGCACCACTTTGAGTCCAATTTACTAAAAAATAAAATTATTTGAAAAAATTAATGTTTCAACAACTTCTACTTGTGTAAAAAATTAAATAAAATATAAAAATACCATTTTGTAGATCCATAAGTTTAGTTTTAAAAAATGTATATATATTTTAATAGTTTAATTATTATTTATATTTTTCTTTTTATTTTTACTAAATGTAGGTTATTAGCAAAAAACGTTAGGTTGATTATGATGTCAAGGAAAGATAGTAAATTTTATTAAAAAATTTGAAAAAATATGATGCCCTAGACATAAGAATCTATATCAAGATGGTATAATTTTTTTTCTATTTTAGATAAATAATTAATATGAAAGTTGGCATTGATTAGAAACAACTAATTTTTAATACGCACACATTTTAATATTTATTTAAAAATATATCTATCGAAATTGGGAAAAAATATATCTATGTCCTAAAGTTTCAAGTTATAAATACACACAAAAAAATTGAAGGAAAAAAAAAATTACTATATAAAGATTGACATCTCATGTAACTTCATTTTTCAGCATTTTATCAACAACTAAATTATAGTGTTAATTTATAAAAAATATATTCAAATAATTTTTTAAATTTTTCAAAAAAATACAAACATAAAATATACTAAAAAATAAATATTTCATTAGTTTACATCATTTCAAAATTCAAAACATATATATATATCAGTTTTTAGTGATTCAAATTTAAAAGTTGGATCCATGTTGGTTGTTTCCTTTATAAAAGTGTGGCATAGATTTGTGCTTTTACCTTGCTGCTTCCTCTACACTTCCACCTCAACCTAGGTGGTTGTAGTGGCATGTCCCCTTGCAAGTCAGGATCCCCTATGGGGGCATCCACTAGGAAAACTGGGGCGGGACAGTGTGCTACCCACCACACCAGAAAGGCTTGGTCTATGTTGATGCTATCTAGGGTGCTCATCGACGGTAGGTTTGCATCATTGGTGTCGTCATATGAGAGATCCACATTCACCAGGGTAGGGTGTGGGTGGTCCTCTATCCTCACTACACTTTGCATAGCTTGGGTGTATGTCGGCATAGGAGGGGGAATAGTCTAAACCCTTCCATGTTGTTGCATAACCTGACTCCAGTAGTATGAAATAATAACAAAATTAGTGCGACCAAGGATGAATTAGTCATGTTGTAGGTTCCAAAGGAACCTGTGATCATCCACCCATCGAAAGACTTGGTAGGGTTTCCATCTGATCTAATTTGGTGTCAATGTGTCAAACTATAGCTGCCAGAACTACATATCACCATGCCTCCACTGCCACGTCAACTCATACCAGTGGGCCATAGGGACAACATATTTCCACACCTACGGATATTCCTCTGGCCTTGTGCATGTGATGTGGGAAAAGGCCCACACCTAAAGTAGTGCACATGTTGTGAGGCTACGGTACTCATAATGTACATACTGGCCAAGCTCCTGCTAGAGGTGCACTAGCATGCTACACCCCCAAGAGAAGATGGTACATTTCTGCACCATCACCCTAATGGTGTGGACAAAGCCTCCATGCAAGTGTGATCCCCATGCATCAATGGTCACCCTCATGGTGATGGTAACCAACAAAATATGATGTATGAAAGGGGCAGTGGTCTGGGCTTGGTCGAACCACCTGGTGAATATGTGCCTGGTCCCATCCCCATCATCCATCCACCTGGAGTAGTACATAACTCTATCTGGTCACTCCTCCTCTGAGAGTGTATCATCAATCACCACCCATCACCCGTGGATGGGAAGCTTGAGGATGCGGTAGACATCCTCCAGTGTAATGGTCATCTCCCTAGTAGGAAAATGGAAGCTAGAAGTCGTAGCATCACATCGCTCCATCAACTCCATCAACATGTGGTTGTGATAGAGCATCTCTAGAATGGTATATACATGCCAAAGCCTGGCCCACTGTAGAAGGGAGACATCATCATTAGTCAATCAGTCTCTCTAGTCTCGTAGTAGGAAAAGCACCCACCCTCCATGATGCTCTCGAATCTCTGGATAGTCTTGTGAGAGAAAAAAGTAAATACATATTAGTGCATAACAAGCTACGAAAAATTCTAAGTGAAAAACATCTAAGGATGCATACGTGTTGTGCAAACATTTGTGCATCGTGCAGGTGTCCCAAGCGCAATTAATTGCACCGAGACGACAATACACCCCTTGGACGCCAACACATCCATGAGATGCCAGAGCTTGCCTTGGATGCCAATGCAAGTTGAAGATGCGCGCGCAAACCCAAGATGCGTGCACATGAAAAGTCCTAAAAACTTGCAAAAAATTACCAAAACATGACTAACGAGGAGGTTTTGAGGCCTACCTAGTCAACCTTGATGCCTTCAATGATGTCCATGCACAGTTGGTCCAACCTTAGATTCTCGTAGCCTCATCTTCTTGGAATTTTGATGAATTTTCTCTCACAAAATTCAACAAAATCCTTGTGATGAATAGTGCAAATGTTCCTTCTCGGGGCCCACCTAGGTATATATAGGCCCCTCGGGGCCCATTTTTCTTGGAGTTTGTGGCTCCCCAGTTTCTCCTAATTTTACCCCACCTAGCTAGGGGTAAACTTAGGAGGGGGCATATAGTTAACTCTTCACCATATTTTTCTTCTGAATCATTGAATTTTTCTTGACCATTATTCTCGTTGTTGTAGCTTCTTCCTATTTTTAAAACTAACTTAAATTTGAGTTTTATAGAATATAATTTTGTGCAACTTTTCACAGTTGGTCTCACATTGATTTTTGAGCTTAGTTGTTAGAGGCACCTTCAGTACCAGTTGGCTCGACCTTAGTGACCTATAAGGCACTTTTTCTTGGCACAAAAATTCATGAAATTTCAAAGTTTGGGTAAAAAATTTCTTCTCTACTTTAGTGTGGTTGATTTTTTCCCAAAATTGAGCCCACTAAACTGGGGGAAAAATGTAATGTCATATAATTACACCTAAGGGAAATTCCACATTTTAGCACTTTTCCTAGCATTTATGATGCCTAAATGTATTAATGGAAAAAAACTCATGGGTAAGAATTTCATAATTATAGCTCCATGTGGATTAGTGGTGAAGCAACAATAACCTAATGACATGTTTCTCAAAAATTGATGCCTTTGATGCCTGCGTAGCGCATGGACATTTGTGTGGTGCGCTAGCATCCTAGTGGTTTTCTGAGTTTGAAATGAAGAATCTCGAATCTTGACTCTTGACACATGTCCTAGCATGTTATTTTTCAGGTGTAATGACTCTTTTTTGCCCTTGCATGCAACAAAACTTGTCATTTGCTCTCATTTTGGGGGTTCATTCATTCGATCAAGCTATCTCTTCAACTTCACTCTTGAATTTCTTTCATTCTTGACAAGTAATACTTCTACAAGTGAAGCTCTACTAGACTGAGGTCCCTCCAACAACCAAATCTATAGAGCAAGCATTCAATGGTGCATCTATGTGTTCTGAAGGGTGCCAAGGCTTATAGGTAACACTCTCTCTCACCCTTTTCTATTTGAATATCTTGTTCATTTACTACTTGGTGGTGTGGGTTCTACTCTTGAAGTGGGTTTTGCTTTCACCACCCCATTTTTCCATTTCTGTTACACTCTCTTCCTATTTGGTTGTTCGTGGTGGTGGGAACACCAAAGTAGGGGTTTGATTGTGGCAGGCCCTTATACAACCCCAACATTTTCCCCTCACTCATTTTGTGTGTGGGTTGCGTAGTGGAGCCTCGAGTGAAGACTCAAATGTCCGGTTGGGGGTGAGTTTTCTCCAAGTTCTTGTACATTTCTCATAGTTTTTTTTCTCTATTTTATCATTTTGTTAAATAAACCTTAGATCTGAGCTAAGAAGTGAAACTCTATTTCGCTCACCTGAGTTCTTGAGTTCTCTATTGCTCAGGATGCTAGTGTGCCAATTGGATGACAATGCACTGTGCTAGTGTCTTGAATTTATGTGGTTGTCCTTTGGCCAAGAGCTCCTTTGTCAGAGGAAGAAATCTAGAAGTTTCACTCTCCTGAGATCTGAAGTAGTCTTCTCTAATAGTTAACTGATATATATTTCCTTTGAAATTTATTCATTCACCTTATGTTGAAGTGGATAAAGGTAGTTCATTCCTTGGGAATCTCTTGAGAATGAAGAGACTTGTGTGTAGCGAATCCCTCTTATCTCACACCTATGCATAGCCTAAGTATAATTAAGTAACTAGCATGAATAAGACTTAGATGGTGAACTAGTTAAGTAAAGCAAACTATTCACACCAATATTTGATCAACCAACTTATTGAATACTTGTTTTTTTGTAAACTATACTTGATGTATTAAACTATAATTTATATCTTCTAATGTTCCTTGGTTATACTAAAATGTCTGTGATATATATTTTTTATTATATGGTGTCATTGAGGCCATGGCTAGAAAATTTATTATTTTTTAAGAACATAACTTACTAATATTTTGGTGATACATGATTATTCATTAACTTAGGTACTGTTGTCACATGAAATTGCACCTTGTTGAGCACAAAGCTCAACATTCCAATGATACAATGGAAATGACCTCAAGGTGTGGGACCTTTGTGTGTATGAGGTTGAATCTCCAGAGAAGGTTGGCTTCCTTTTTCAATTCCAATGCAAAGTGTTGGTCCAACCCAACACATGAAAACCTACCACTAATAGCTTATGAGGAAAAGTGGAGAAGGAGAACATGAAAGGGAAAATGGAGGTGATACACAAAAATGGAAAGGTCACTACTTCCTGAATTAGACTGTACAATACATCATTAATGAGGGACCAAAAGACACACAATTCTTTGTTTGGTTGATTTTAGGGGCATATAAGAAGGTTAGGGTTTGACAAGTGCTAGAAGGAAAGCAAGGTTTCTCAAACTAGCAACTATAAACCATGTAACACAAACATACATGCATGAAAATACAATAAACACTCAGATATGAAGGTAATAACTTACTCAAACACAACAGAGATGAGAAGAAGAAAGCTTGATCAATTTCAATAACATAGAGGGAAAAATCCAATCTTTACAATGGTAGAGTGTGACATACAGTTTGCAAAAGAAAAACCCCAGAGGAGCCAGAAGAAGAAGAACCCTAAAAATGAATAATTTTTTTTCCTTTATAGATTAGGCATAAATAAGAAACACAAACCAAACCCTAACCCTAACTAGGGTTAGCAATGAATCCTATGGCATGAAGATTTGAGAAATCTCGTGAAAATCATGACTAAGGCATATATCCGCCAAGAAGTTAATGAAGAGGAATAAATGGGCATGGGAACCCATGAAATTTACTTGCAGAAGGTGAGGGGAGCAATGAATATCATCCTTGAAGCCCAAGAAATTAGATATGGTAGCTCAAAATTCAAATCGAGCCTAAAAAATGTTGCCCCAAAATATGCCAAAATGCAGGAAGGTCGAGGTGTCAAGCCTGAAAAATCACATTTACAACCATGAAAAAATGGCCTAGAGCCTTGAAAATGTGTCTTCATCAAGGGTCAGGCATTGGGCCATCGGAGGTTGGGTGTTGGGCATACAACTTGCATCAAACTTCATATATTGAGCCATTAGAGATCAGGCATTGAGCCCTCAGAGGTTGAGCATTGGGTTGTCGGCTTACTCATACCAAAGGAAGAAGAGAGAAGGAAGGAAATTGTGAAGTGAAAAGAAAGATTGGGGTAAGAGGGAAGGTTTACCTCTAAAAGTCAAAGGTAAGGAGGAAGCCTTACCTTCGAAAATCAAAGTATTCTACACTTCATCAAATTCAAGAGAAAAGAGGGAAAGTGAGAAGGAAAGAAGGAGGTCAATGCTGAAGACTTCAGAGGTTGGGAGGAAGGCCTATGCTTCACGAAGTGAAAATGGTAAGAGGGAAGAGGTAAGGGCAGAGGAGCCAAAAGGAGAAAGGAAAAATGATAAGGAGATGGATTGGTAAGGGGTAAAGGGTAAGGCTGAAGGTCAACACTCGAAATACTTAGAAGAAAAATGGGAAGGAAGGGAAGAAGGAGAAGAGCGATGAAGAGAGCATGCAAGGTAAGAGAGTAAGAGACAACCTGGAAACCTAAAATTCTGGGACTTAGTAAAATCTAAGAAACTTCAAGGAAAACTCATGCAAGATGGCCCATGTAGGATCTCTTAGATTGAATATCAATGATGGGTCATCAAAGGGGGGCATGAAATGTCAACATGTACCTATTGCATATACAAATCAAATTATTATAGGAATTTATTTGATGTCATCAAGATCCTCCTTGAAACCATCAATATCATACTACATATAAAAATCATGTGTATGTCCTCTAAAGTGGATACAAATATGAGGATCTTGCATGCATCATCATTTATATTCTCAACATGCTAGTTATCTAAATTCCTCCTAGTATGTAGCAACTTAATCTTCTCGTATAATTTTCTTGAGCATAATAAATAATTCTTTAACTACCACTATATTATTTTGTGTCATAATATATCTACTCCTCAAAAGATCTTGGTATAATTACTTAGTCAATATATATAATTACACAATAGAAAATAAAAGTAAAAATTCTAAGCTCAAATATTACCTTAATTTTTTTTGCTCAACCAACTTCTAGAATACTATTTCTATTAGATTCTATGTGTATTCTACATATTGTCTTAAACTATAATTTACATATTCAACTATTTCTTAATTATCACTAAAATATGTCTAATAATTTTTACATTAGATGATGGTGTTGAGGCCATGTCCATAATTGATTATTTATTTAAAATATAACTTACTGATATTTTTGGTAACACATGATCATTCATTAAATTTCATAATCCTGCATCAAGTTTCCATTATAAATATACAATAAAAATCTAATAAACCATTCTCTTTTCAAGGATATGTCTATGTGCTATGAAATATTTATGGCTAATCCTTTGAATATATAGTTATATTTTTAAACTATCTCTCTTAGGAACTAACATAATTATTTAGGAGCAACAATATTTACATGCTATAGCATAAGACACTCAAATTATTGTAGAAATTTGTTTTTTACATCATCAAGCTCATACTTGGTGTATGAATCATGTGATTTTCCTCCTAGAGTGGCTACACATAAGAGGGTATTGGATGCATCATGAATTTCCTTCACATGTTAAGTTATCTCATGTGCTTTCTAGTATCTAGTGGAATCCTCTTTTCATATAAATTTCTTTACCATAGTAAGAAATGGTTTAACTACCATTATAGTATTATGTGCCATAGTATATCTATTTCTCAAAGGATATTAATCTAACTAATTAATTAATATATCCAATCACACACTAAAAAGTGATGTAAAGTCTCTATGCTCAAATATTACCTTAAAAATGTTTGATTAACCAACTTCTCGAGTACTGGATCTATTATGCTCTATTATTTTTGTACTTTGTCTTAAACTATATTTTACATATTATACTATTCGTTGGTTATCACTAAAAATTTTCTGTTTTTTTTTTTTTTTGTATTAAAGTGTGGTGTTAATGGCATGAAAAAAAAATCCATATAAATGTGTATAAACCAAAGTGTTTGAGTTTTAATGTGAATTTTATTGATGTTTAGTCTAACTATTTTCTACCTACTTTCCTTTCTTTGCTCTTTGTGTAACCTCCAAACTAAAGTTTGACACACCTATGTGATATCTTATATCAATTCTTCATATTCTACACCATCTTATTTATTGTGCCTTTCTAGATCAATCTTCCTTTAACATTATGAGAGAAACTTCCCTAATTTAATTCCACTTCTTCCTATGCTTTATCCACTCTATAATCAAATTATTACCTTTTATAACATCTTTTTTCTTTCCTTGGGTCATGAACTAACCACTCCTTTCACTAAAGATCCAATTGCATGGGAGGAAGAACTCTATATTAAGAGTTTTTATGCATTTTTAAATTAATAACTTGAACCATAAGGCTAATTATTTAAGAAACATTTACCTAGCTAGAGTAAGAAACTTATTCAAAGCTTATCAATTAAGTTATATTTAGCTAATAAAAAATGACATGTGTAGTTATTAATAGCACTATTAAAAAAAGTATCCACTATGAGCATCTATGTTGTATCTAGCTATTTTAAAATAATAGTGTTCTCTAGTATCCCCTTCATGACACTCAAGTACTTGGTCGTTCATTACTCAATCCATGTTAAAAATTCATTGAACAAATATTTTGGTAACTCCACCCATAATTATTTATACAAGGGATCAAAATTCTATTTATCATATCATTCTCTAACATTTACTCCTATAGGAACCTCCCTTCTCAAAAATTCCTCAATATTACTAATAATGGATATAAAGGAGCACAACCAACTAGACCATCCTCAAAAACTAGAATATAGATAATGAGAGGATCCTAATAATAAAAACATAGTGTTATCCATTCTCCTATGCATACATGACCAAATTCTAAACACTTTAATACCTTGTGTGTACTATCATACCTCCATGTATGACACAAATCATATTGAATAATTTATCCTCTACTACAACCTTTGAACTACAACACTTGATAAAATAATAAAAAATAATTAATACATAGATTTATAGAGTGAACAAATAATTCTATATTTATTTATAATATTAATAAACCATAAAATAACTATAATCATTGGTGATCTTTTGCAAGTGGCAGACCATCTGGGGCCTTAAGATGCTTGTTGATATGTAGTTGGTTCCTACTATGTTTTTCTTGTCTTTGGTGTTTTCTGCTGGCCCTTATTTTTTATGCTTTTTCTTTTCTTTTTAGTTTTAATTTATTCTCACTCCCGGCGAGACATGATTTTTTCTCATTTCTTCCTATTTCATAATAGGTTTGAACACTTTCCCATGTTTTATCTTAATCATAACTAGTGTGAATGGGTTAACTTAGAAAGGATGGTATGCTAACTAGATGTGAAATAACCCTTTATAATAACATTACCTATCAAATAAGCTTACCTACTAGCTTGGATATCTCAATTTTATAAAATTCATTCGATACTAGAGATTCATTTTGGATGTGCACTACCATAAAATAATTGTACATGTTGGTTTTACCAATATAATGAGAATACTCCAATGATTGTATGCCATATCATGTCTTGCATTCCTTTTAGCATAAAAATACCTATAAATAGGAAGCTTGGGCCTTTGACCACTCTTTTGATTCTAAAATAACCTTTAGAATTCATTGATGTGGATTTATTGAATTGTAATTTATTGTCGTAGGTACATTCTTAAATTTCACCATCATGATTGATTATAGGAAGAGCCTCATTATGTAAATTTTCATATGAATTTTCTTCACTCATATTTGGATCCACTTTGGTTTATCAACATTCATTATTTCATGACCTATATTTTATTAATAATTTTTTATCAAATTCATGGGCAATATTAGATAAAAAATTATAAAGGTACTTAGCTACTCTCCCATGCATCTTGTGCACATCTATAATGGTACAAATATTTCATTTTTATGACAAGATCTATTACATCCAACATGTGTACAATACATATCTTCATAATTTTATTGGGAATAGACATTTCTTGACACATCTTGGGTTCCAACTACTAAAACTATTAACACATCCTACCATGCACTTTCCCCATTGGATATGTACACATAAGAATTTGATAAGTTAATAAGGAACACATTTTTTTATAGCACTTCTAGGATGTACACTAACACAAGTGTTTAATAGGTACTTACACACCCAAAATAAAAAAATTAAAGATCCCAGATAATCATTACATATCTCACAGATTTTAGGTAGATGGCCAAATTCATTTTCATGTTAAAAAAGGAATGATTCAAGGGGCCATATTAAAATATTAATCCTCTACGCTATGATCCTTCTATTATTCTTTAAATAGATGGTGATAATGCCTTCATTTTTTTACCTTCAAAAATACTTAGTCCTACAACTTGTATTCACCTCATAACTACTTAAATTATTTCATCCACTCTACTTGATTCCATGACTATCCAAAATGATATGTAATTAGACCCAGTGAATCCATAGTTAGCCATGAGGGAAAAAATAATCAACACCAAGTAGTTAATATTGAATAGTAGGTAGATTAAGCTAAGTGGTATGTTATTTCAAAATTGTATATACATTTTTCTTTGTTCACTACCAATAGAATAAAAAAAAACTCGTTAATAAGGGATGTATTATCTAGGAACAACCTTATGTATCATCTTTAGTATCATGACTTGTGCACTTATCTTCACTTAATTTGTGGAACATAGTACTCTTGCATGCACACATTCCACCATCCTCAAACATCCACATATAATTCTCATGGTTCCATCATGCAAAAATTATTACACACATCTTGTCATCTTACACATGTTAGTTTCTGATCATACCACATAGAGGATTCACATCTACATATGTCACAATACACACACCTGGAATCTAGTAGCCTCTATGACTAAAACAATGCAAACTTGACACATTGGAATTTCTACATGTCTTTGTGATACAATTGACACCATACAAGTTTGGCATAAGTCTTCACCTTGTCTACATAGTCATTGTAACATATGTGCATGGAAATTGTAAGCGTATCCATGGAGCCTATTTTATGGCCTACTTATATAAATATATGCTTTACAAGTTTTGTGAAGTAGACGAGGCATAACAAGATTATCATCTTCCCTCTTTGTAAAACCATCTTATTCATCTTGAAGAGAAGTGTCAATACTTTCCAAAGGCTTTCCATATTTCATGTGTTTTAGTTTACATATATGCTTCATTTGTGAATTATATGATCTTGTTACACTACTAGCTGATCTAGAAGATCATCCCACCCTATAACTTAGATCAATAATAAAATTTACACTTGGTTTAGATAGTTGAACACTGTCTCAGTAAAAACTATAGTGATAAAAAACAAGAGCTAACTTTTACATTTTCATATAAATTATAAAATAACATAAAAACTAACTAGACCAATCTCAATCAGTAATAAGAAATAATTTGGTTATTTTTTAGGGTTTTTGATATAATTTTTTTTTATAAAATATAATAATCCCTCTTTAGTATAACCCTTTCCTTCCTTAAGGTAGAATCTTATTGATGGGTAAAAGGTTATTTAGTTACTTCTCATTCCATTTTATTTTATTTCTTGATTCTTGAGTGAATGGAATCTTGGTTGTTATACAACTTATGATCTAATGGCTCTTCAATACAAGACTAGTGAGACTTAATAGTATTATATCAAATAAAATAAAAAGGTAAAGTTTGACACATGAGAATCAAATGATTATATTCTATACATTTAAAAATTAAATAACACACATTAATATCATAAAACTAAACAAATAGCAATATAAAATCACTTGAGTTTGACATAATATTAACGCTATATTTATTTAATTTTGTCAACATATGTAATAATATAATGTCATAATATACATAAAATGACACCAAATATAAATTATAATTAAAAAATTTCTTAAATAAATAAATCTAGTTTGATATTTATGTTAAATTCCTAACAAAACAAACTATTCATAATTCCTTAGCTTTGAAAACCACTCAAATAGATTAATCTCTACTAGTAACATATTTAAATTAATTTAGCAAATTGAAGACTCTAGTCACCTAAGGTTTTTTAATTTTATTTTCATTAGATACTAATAATATTGGCATGCTTTTATTCTTGATTTAGATAGAATAACACCCCTTATTTAATATGAAAATTTTGTCTTAGATCGTAAAGCTACTTAAGGCGAATGGGGCAATATATAATGCAAAGGTGGTAGTGGAGGCTGAAGAAACAAAGATATCCACATCACAATTAAAGTGGAGAAGTGAAATAATTTCTTTAAATGCAGTGTTGATTGCCATAGTTGCTTTTGCAACACCATTTGATATATTGGGAGAAGAACTACTAAGAGAACCTGAGTTGTATTTAGGTCCAAAGTATCAATGAATTTTTTATGTTTTTCTCTTCTATGTGTTTGTGATATTAGACACAATATCTTTTGGTACTTTTATTGGGTCAACAGTTCTCTTATTATTTGCAGTTTTTGGGAAGAAGGAAGATAGTCCTATGGTTGAAACTAGTTTTTTGGCAGTAATGGTAGCATTATTAGCATTGTTGGTAGCATTTGGTTCTGCAATAACCCTTGTTGTGGGACGAAAATATCTATGGTTAGCATTATCTGTGTGGTTTATGTTGTGTGTTGTTCCTTTGGCAGTAAGGGTAAGGACTTTTTATTCAAAATTCTACATTTTCACAGATAATAGATACTTCAACAAGTTCATATTAGAAGATATTTTTGGGCTTATAGTTAGTTTGATTTGGTGGGTTCTTGATATAGTAAATACATTATATTGGTGGGGCATAATTTATCCAACAATTCAATAGGTTAGAAAATCTTGTAATGCCATTTGGTTGGCTATTTTTCATTGAGAATATATTTTTTAAATAATATTTTTCATGGTTTTTAGTTGAGTAATGGAGAATATATTGAATTTCTTTATTACAATTTTAAAATATCATATTTTATAGATATTTAATTTAAATTTTTATATTTCATCATCAAATTATTAGATAACATATTTTTAAATTTCTTTTTTTCTTTTATAGAGCATAAAATTTAATGCATTTGGATACCTAAAATACTATTATCATTCACTACTAAAAGTGATTAGGTACATGTAACTTGAAAATCACTCCAAAAATCTTAAAATAATGAGTTACAATGAAAATAGAGTCTAAAATTTGTATAGAGGTCTATAGTGATCACATATGGTTTTAGGGTAATCTAGAAACCTTGTATTAAAACATGACTAAATTGGGTTATTACTAAAATGGAGAAGGAACATGGTATAATTATGTTAGTGAAAAATATGTTAGATGCTATATGGTGGTAGTTTCATTTCTATCATGAAGGTATTGTACATTTCATAATGAATTCATATGTTTCATGTTTAGAATTTGTTCATGACGTAAGTGATGAATTTTGATGTGTTACAGTGAACATGGTTTGGTGATGATTCTAGTGTAATGGAGGTTTTTTCTATGTCATACTTTTTCCTAGATGTATACTATAATTTTTCTTAATAAAAATGATCAAGATAAGTAATAACTATAAATAGTATTTATTTGACTTCTTTAGAGTTTGGAATCCTTGATTCTAGCCTAACTTGATTTAAATTAGATAGTAAGTCATTATGATTATTTGTAACAACTGTTTTCCTTTTATTTCTATTCTAATGAACTACTTGCTTGAGTGCAGGAGTTAAGTGCAATGGGACAAAATGCATATCTATAAGTTGTAGAGAAATTGGAAGTGTTCGAATATTATTTTTAAATGGTGATTAGTTTTTTTTTTATAAAGGTGGTAGAGCCACAAAATTTTATTAAATTTCAAAATACTACAGAGATACAATATCAAGCTCCAAAAATACATGGAGATGCAAAAACAATAGGATAATTCGCTTGGTCCATAAGGAATTACAAAAAAGAGAACTGTCAATAGAAGTAGGATATAATCATCTTCACTAAAGCAAAGAGAAGTTTGCAAGTCCCAGACAAAAATACAAAATTGGGGATGCAAAACAACAAAAGATTTTACTATTGTCTCATTGAGAGATACAAAATTAGAGGAGTCACATTTAAACCATCGTTGAGCTGATTAAGTCTTCAAGCAACTATGAGTCTATAAACATGTTGGGGCTGAGAATACTCAATATCGAGAACCAAAATTGAGCAAAAAGAAGAACCCAAATCTGAAGTAGCAAAAAGCCATATTGAGAGAGGACTCTGAGAGGCCACCCGAGAAACCTGCACAATTTAAGATGATACCCAAGAAATGTCCAAACAAAAATTTAACATGAAGCATAGAAAGAGTGTTAGTAGCCAAAAGAAAGAAAATAGAGAAGTAGGGCTTAAGTTCAAAATGCCCCCATGAGAAGAAGATCCTTTATGTTGAACTCTCCACAGAGGAAGCAATATCCATAGGTGGAGGAGTTGTAGAACTCTCCTCAGAAGAAGCAATACCCACATGTGGTAGAAAGAAAGTCTCCTCATGAGGCTCAATTAGGGCATGCCTTATTAGAAGTCTGAATGCCTTGTAGAGCTCCACAATGGGATCACAGACCGAGTTTCCGGTGTCTGAGACTTAAGAGCCAAATTTCAAATTCATGAGGGCAGTCATTTAATAGACCATGAGCCATTGCATAGAGCAACCTTAAACAAAATCTATCCAAGAGGAGGTGTTGTTTGTGGATAATTCCACCCATTGAGTTTGAGCCATGAAGGATGTCATAGCTCTCCAGGGTAGGCTGCAATGTAGAAAGGGGGAAAATATGTGGAAGCAAATAAGTACTTGCCAGAAATTTAACCATCTCCACACAACAAAGAACATCCATGAGGTTTGAAACAAACCTTGAAGCTAGCTCACATGGTAATTCCATGCAATTCAATTTCATCCAGTCGAAGCCCAAAACCACTTGAATTGCATCAAGCACTTGCTTGCATTCGAAAGAAAAAGTCCTCAGTTTGTCCTCTATGAGAGGAGAATTTTCCCAAATCTCATGGACTCTAGGAGGAACCAAGACCCTAAACAAGCTATCAATTTCTCGTTCAAACATAGTAGAAAGAGAAGACCATTGTGAGTTCAGCCACCAAAGAGCTGTGTTTATAAGAATGAATTGGCCACCACAAAAAATAGTTAGCGCCATCCACATGTTTTCCATTACAAGTGAATTAAATTAGTGAACATAACTTGTACTAACATACAATCATAGAATGCCAAGTGCTAGACAAAATACCCTACTTTGGGAATGTTGGAGATATTTCATATTTCAAAAAATTGGTAAATTTGGCAATCCTCAAAAAAGGTGACTCCCAGAAGGCTTTGGTGATGTTCGTCAACAAGATAGAAATCTTGTTGGGGAACAACATCGAATTGGCAAGTGCCAAATTTGGCTTAAAGCACATTCCGCTGCCATTTGAAAACAAGTAAAGATTAACATTTTTACATTCAATGCCACATCCATAGAGGGACCATGGAGCCTTGGGAACTATTACCCAATTGAGATCAATTCTCTCATCATTGTTCTATTCCTATTAAAGTTAAAACTTCACCATCGCACATAAAAAAAAGAGTATTCCCTTGCAAGCGAACGGTAGTGAAGAGGAAAAGCCACCAAATTAAAAAAATTGCTAAAATTTTAATCAAATGTACCTTAGCCTCCCAAGATCAAATAAACAAATTTCATTAATGTTGAATCCACTGAAGGACCAAAATGTCCTCAGGAATGTCTACTCGAACACAACAAGTTTGTGTTGGGAGAAGCAAGACTGAGAGGGAGTGACACCTGTGTACAATACAAGCAACACATGACAAGTGCTAAATTTGACATGAATCATAAATGCAATAGCTTGTGTGAAATTCATTTCCATGAGATCCACCTGTCATGCATCTTTTGTTTATATAAAATGAGAAATGACCACAATTAAAACTTCTCCAAAATCACCATAAGCAGATTAATGAGTTGTCGAGAGAATTTAACCAAAAATAAAAGCCTGAAAATACTGAAGAGTGGGGCTCGATAAACACTTATTCATTTGAATTGCTGGAAAGAGATTGTGAAAAAGCAAGCTAGACCCCTTTAACCAAGAGGAACTATGAAAAATATAATATTTCCTAATGAATTCCAAATTAGCATAAGAGGTTCTCAGTAGTATTGAATAAAAATCAAGATTTTAAGAACATAAGACCACACTCTTGTGAAGAGAATTCTTTATACTTAGTGGAATCATCAATTGCTTTATTGGCAAGAAGGTCTGCGAAAAGATTTATCTCTCTAAAGCAATGTGAAATTTGGAAGGTTGTAAAATTGTCAAGCTACTTTAAGATGTGGAATAGAATATAGTCTGAGCCCCTGTTCCTTAATTTCAAGATCCCAACCATCGAATCTCCTTTAATCAAAATGTGGGAAATTGAAAACTTCTTGGAAAATTTAAAACCTAAACTTAAAGCTCTTAGATCAACGACATTGTTGGTGTAGTTCAAAATCGATTCACAAACTACACCAATAAAATTCCCTTTCCAATCCCTTAATACTGCTACTATACTGGATTTGTCTGGGTTTCCCCTTGAATCCCCATGAAAGTTTAATTTGACAAAGTTTCTGGGTGGTGGAGACCATTTCAAGGAATCCCTTTTTACTTTTGGTTCTTAAATAATACAGAACCAACTCTTGGAAGCTTTAAAAGCTGCCAATTTTTTTGAATGAGTGCATCCCAAGAAGAAAATTGTTTACATTGGTGAGCATTTTTGAATAGGGAGGAAGATGCTACTTCAGAAATTGAAATCTTTGTTAGAAAAACAAGGGTAGACAACTGAGAGGGGGGGTGAATCAGTTGTCATAGAAATTAAACTTATTAAACTTATTCTCAGATATGATAAATAAACTTGAAACCGTAAACTATCACCACATTACAAACACACATAAAACCAAGATTTTTTTTATGTGAAAACCCTATTAGGGGTAAAACCATGGTGGAGGTTAGTCCACAAGATTATACTCTGTTAAAAGTATAAAGGAATTATAAATGGGGAATGCACATGCATTTAGGAACACTGCCTAAAGCTCACTACTCAAATACAAAAAGGATTACTACCCAAAGGAAGACACATTGTCTTACAAAAAAATTCAGATTACATCTAGAAGATTTTGCACTAAGAAAATAACATCTGCTAATGCCTGATTATAGTTTCGGTTAAGCACAATCTGCTCACCCTTCTTCACACTTTACTTCTGCCTTCAAAATATTAGAACATTATTAACACATATGACTCACACACCACTACTTCACATACCTTCAAATGGTATAAACAATTGATATTATATATTTGCAGCTAAGCATTACATCATCTACATGTTGGCTTCAACAAAATATAAAATGAGTACAAATTGTAAGCCCAAATCAATAAACAATTATCAATGGGAACCAACCAATGTTGACCACAACATAGTGAAGACCCAAAAAAACATCCTCAAACATGAACTAGCTTCAAAGGTCCACAACACGTTACAATCACCTTGTCGGCCACAATCATGAAAAACATGAGCATAGAGAATAAAATCACCAATTGCAAGCACAACGATCAATGCAGACGTACAACACAGATAGAGCATGATCTAGAAACATCTACAAGCATCATGAATCACTACAGAAGCATCCACAACAACTCAAATCACTAGAATCACATTATCTTTTTTTAGGAACACCAATTGAAGCAACAAAACAACTGTCAGAACATAGATATTCATAACTTGATCAATTCTTCATGTGGATATCTGAAACTTTATGTGGATAAACTAGATATACTTGATAAAAAAACCTTTAATCCACAACCTCTTATCATCAATATACTGAGCTAACCATTAGACTAAAATTCACTGCATTACTAACAACCTGCAACTTATTTTATTACAATTTTCTCAATATCCTCAACATATACAACCTTAAAGACATTAATGCCAATAGTTTTGACATAAATGACAACCACATATAAGAAATATCCAACAATCTACCCCTTTGGCATTTATGGCAACACATGATGTGAAAAACACCATCAACACAACTTTCTCTTAGCACTTTCTCCTCAGATTTTGACGCTTTTCTCCTTAACTCTTTCATAATTTTTCACATGACTCTTCTCCCCCTTCGACATCAATGACAAAGATACACATTATCTTTCTCCGCACAAGCTCTAAACCACATTTTTGAAGATCTGACTACTCCCCCTAAGTAGCAGCCACCACAACATCAATTCGGATCAAGATAGACTATGAAATGCACAAACTGATGCAATTCAATGCATCTTAATTCTGATTAGGAGGGGTAATCACCCCTAGCTTCCCTTTGAGATACTCAAAAGTATCCATAGGCAAGGGATTGGTAAAGATATATGCAATATATTCCTTAGTGGGCACATACTCCAATCTAACTTCTGTTTCACTCACCTTCTCTCTCAAAAAGTGAACTTGATAGATATATGCTTAGTTTTTTAATGCAACACTAGATTCTTAGAAATGTTAATTGCACTTGAATTATCACAGAATATAGGAAGAGGTTCATCATACACAACTCTTATATCTTTCAGCATTTGCTTCATCGGAAAAACTTGAGTATAATTGTTAGCAATAGCAATGCATTATGCCTCTACAGTAGATAAGGAAATGGAATTTTGCTTCTTACTTAACCATGAAATAAAATTCTTTCCCAAGAAAAATGCACCATCACTAGTACTCTTTCTGTCATCCACATCTCCTACCCAATAAACATCAGTATAAGCACTCAAAGTAAGGTCATCTTCTCTAGGATACCACAGACCAAAATAAATTATCCCCTTCAAGTACCTGAAAATCCTTTTCACAGTTGTCACATGAGATTCCTTAGGATCAGCTTTAAATCTTGCAACAATGCATACAACATTCATGATATCAGGTCTAGTTTGAGTCGAATAAAGCAATCCACCAATCATGGATCTGTATCTAGTCCAATTTGTTTTAGGAGAATCATCATCTTGTGTCAACTTACATCTAGTCACCATGGGTGTACCAACTGGATTTGAATCTTCCATACCAAACTTCTTCAACAGTTCTTTCACATACTTGGACTAAGATATAAAGATCCCTTATCTAACCGAGTAATTTGAAATCACAAAAATAATTTCATTTCTCCAATCATATATATCTCAAAATCATTCTTCATCTCATCAATAAAACTTCATGCACAAACTATCATCTCCTCCAAAAATGATATCATCAACAAAGACTTCAACAATCAAATCTTTATCATGATCAAACTTGAAATAAAAATTACTATCAACATTACCTTTATTAAATCCAAGCTTCAACAAATACTTGTCCAATCTAGCATACCATGCTCTTGGGGATTGCTTGAGTCCATACAATGCTTTCTTCAACCAGCAAACCATATCTCCCTGATCAATCAATTGAAATCTATCAGGTTTCTCAATATACACTGCTTCTTGCAATTCACCATTTAGAAATGTTGACTTGACATCCATCTGATAAACCTTGAAGTTTTTGTAAGAAACATAAGTAAGAAATAGTCTCACAACTTCAATCCTAGCAACAGGAGCAAAATTTTCTTCAAAGTCAATTCCTTCCATCTAAGAATATCCTTTACACACCAGTCTTTCTTTGTTTCTAACAACTTCACCTTGCTCATTCAGTTTGTTCCGAAAGACCCATTTAGTTCCAATTACATTTTTGTCCTTAGGTCTAGGAACAAGAATCCATGTATCATTCTTCTCAATTTGCAGTAGTCCTTTCATTGCTTCCACCTAATGTTCATCTTTTCATGCTTCATTGACATTATTAGGCTCAGTCTTTGAGATGAAACAATATTCTTCTACAATTTTTCTCCTAGTTTGAACTCCTTTGTTCTTATCACCAATAATCTCATATTATGAATGATTAAGTCTTACATACCTTGGATTCTTAGGATGTTCTTGAACTTTAGGATCTTATGATTTCACTTCTGCACTCTCACTAGTTCCTTCCTCTTAATTTTCCTAATCCATTGAAATGATTTGAACTTGATTTGGAGTTTGAACTTTCTTTCCTTTATTTGAATTGTCATTCTAGCCATCTGAATCATATCCACAGGTTCTGGATGGTCTAACTGTGTCTTCATCAACCTTGACATTAGCACTCTCAATTACTTTCCTCAATCTCTTATTGTAGCACCGGTAGGATTTACTTTTATTAGAATAACCAAGAAATATTCCTTCATCACTTCTAGCATCAAACTTTCCTATGTCTTCATCTCTTTTGATATAGCATTTACTCCCAAAGATTTTGAAATATCTAACAGTAGGATTATGACCATACCATCACTCATAAGGATTCTTACCGGCATCACCTTTGATTTGTACCCTGTTGAGAGTGTAAATAGTAGTTCTCATAGCTTCTCTCTAGTAGATATGCGAAACATTTCCTTCCAACATCATAATCCTAGAAGCTTCTTGAGTTTTCCTGTTCTTCCTTTCCACAACTCCATTTTTCTTAGGGGTCCGCGGAGCATATAATTGTCTCTTTATCCCATGCTCTTCACAAAAATAATTAAAATCACCGAAAGTGAATTCACCACCTCTATCTAATCTCAGACATTTAATCTTTAGACCTATCTCTGTCTCAACCATAACCTTAAATCTTGAGCTTCTCTAGAGCTTCAGATTTTTCCCTTAAGAAAGTAACCCACATCATTCTAGAATAATCATCAATAAGTAACATGAAATACCTATATCCTTGTAAACTTATAACTCTAGAAGGACCACACAAGTTAGTATACACAAGCTCCAACACTTCATTTGAACAATGTTGTTTGCTTCAGAATGAAACTCTAGTTTGCTTCCCTAACTAACATACCTTGCATATACTATTAGTAGGTTTTATCAACTTAGGAAGATCTCTCACAGCCTGAGTAGAACTTATCTTGTTAATATTGTCAAAGTTTACATGACACATTCTCCCATTCCACAACCATCTTTCATCAAGTTGAGCAATCAGACAACTTTTACTAGCAACATTCACGTGAAAGATATTACCTTTTATTTTTGTACCAGATGCAATAACATTTCTGGAACTCCTCAATATTCTACACTTTCCATTCTTGAATTGAATATTGTATCCCTTTTCAACCATCCATCCAACACTTAAGAGATTATGCTTCAAACCTTCCACATATAGAACATCATTAGTATTATGCTTACCATCAAGAGAAATGGATCCTCTGCCACAAATTACACTAGATTTGTCATCACCAAATCTTACAACATCACCATCATACTTTTTGAAGCTCACAAATTTACTTTTATCACCTATCATGTGATGAGAGCATCCACTGTTAATCACCCATTCATGTTTTTCTTCAACTTGGGTAGCTAGGGCTTTCTCCACATTTGTGGAACTAGAAAATTTAGTAGGTATAGGATCATTTTCCTTGATAGCAATAAATACCTATTTTTCCTCACTTACATTCCCTTTATCAGATCCATCATTTGTCACACCTTCATCACCAGCAAAATAACGCGTTCTTTGGAATCTAGGCTTGTTAGGTCTTGACTTAGGAACTCTTTCTAGACACTTTGAGGCAAAATGACCTATCTTATTACAAGAAAAACATTTAATAGGAAATTTCCTTTTATACTTACCTTCTCCTATGGCTTCTCTCTTGACAATAAGTGCTTCAGGTTCTTCCAATTTTCTCTCTTTTTCTTCAATCTCTCTTATTTCCTCCTCATACTTGAACACCTTTCTTGAAGAAATTTCACCAGGATCATATCTCTTCTTATCTTTTCCAGAGATCTCAACATTTCATATTTCCCTTTTAGGCTTTGCAACTTAGCAATCTTCACATGAGCATCACCTTCATACAAAGTTTCCAACTTTTTCTAGATCTCATAAGCAGTCTTTAGATCCATTACATTTGTCATCTAAGAATCAGTCAAAGCACTCAACAAGGCTTCCTTAGCCCTGATATTGCACTCAACTTCCTTAATGTCATCTGCAGTAGAAGGACCATTTTGTGGAATGATATACCTATTCTTTTTCATTTTCAAGTACTGTTCACCAATGCATCTCATATGACACTTCATTCAAGTCTTCCATAGAGAATAATTTGTTCCATCGAATCTCAGACTATCCTTCTTATATGTCGCCATCCTGGATCACCTCAAGCTATTAAAATTCTTCTGAGGAACTTTCTCTAATACCAATTGTTGGAAAAACAAGGGCAAACAACTGAGAGGGGGGTGAATCAGTTGTCAAATAAATTAAACTTATTAAACTTATTCTTAGATTTGATAAATAAACATGAAAGCATAAACTATCACCACATCATAAACACACATAACACCAAGATTTTTTTACATGGAAACCATGTTAGGGGAAAAACCATGATGCAGGTTAGTCCACAAGATTATACTCTGTTAAAAGTATAAAGGAATTATGAATGGGGAATGAACATACATTTAGGCACACTACCTAGAGCTCACCGCTCAAATACAAAAAGGTCTTACTACCCAAAGGAAGACACACTATCTTATAGAAACATTCAGATTACATCCAAAAGATTTTGAACTAAGAAAATAGCATTTGCTAATGCCTGATTACAGTTTCGGTTAAGCATAGTCTACTCACCCTTCTTCACACTTTACTTCTTCCTTTGAAAGATTAGAAAATTATTCACACATAATACCCACACACCACTACTTCACATACCTTCAAATGGTATAAACAATTGATCTTATATATCCACAACTAAGGATAACATCATTTACATGTCGGTTTCAACAAAATATAAAATAAGTACAAACTGTTGGCCCAAATCAATAAACAATTATCAATGCACATCAACCAATGTCAGCCACAACATAGTGAAGACCCAAACAACATCCTCGAACACGAACAACCTTCAAAAATTATTCCTCAAAGATCCAAAACACACTACAATCACCTTTTTGGCCATGATCATGAAAAACATGAACATAGAAGAAAAACACCAATCACAAGCACAACGATCAATGCAGACATACAACACAGATAGAGCATGATCTAGAAACATCCACGAGCATCATGAATCACTACAAAATCATCCGCAACAACTCAAATCACTAGAATCACATTATCTTTTTTTAGGAACACCAACTGAAGCAACAGGACAATTGTTAGAACATAGATACTCATTAATCGATCAAATCTTCATGTAGATCTCTAAAAATTTGCATGGATAAACTAGATATACTAAAAAAAACCCTTTAATCCACAACCTCTTATCATAAATATATTGAGCTAGCCATTAGACTGGAGTTCACTGCATCACTGACAACCTACAACTTATTTTATTACAATTTTCTCAATATCCTCAACATATACAGCCTTAAAGACATTAATTCCAATAGTGTTGAAATCAATGACAACCACATATCAGCAATATCCTACAATCTCAATCTTTTGCAATACCTGTGATAAAGGGGAAGGCTTCTTTCTAAAAATTCTATTGTTTCTTTTGAGCCATATATTCCAAATTATAATGGAAGGGAAAATCTCCCATAAGCATTAAAAAGAAGAGGATTTAAAGAGAAATGGCCATGAAAGAAAATTTTGAAGAATAGACTTCTACAAGGGGCTTGACCAACCAAATTTTTTCATTACCCAAGTCCAATAGTGGTGTGCAAAATCACAACCAAGTAATAAATGATTTTTTGATTCGTATGCATTTCCACGCATGACACAAGTAAATAGATGGGTAATTCCTAACATATCTAATCTTAGCCCTATTAAAATTTTGTCTTTAATTGCCATCCACGTGAAATCCCCTAATTTTGGGAGAACATCAGGACCCCAACATAGTCTAAAGGGCCACTAGTTCACCTGTTGACACAAGACTAAAGAGTTATATCTATCTTTTACATTATATTGCCCTATTTTTTATTTTGTCCAAATGATATCATCTAACTTATTAGAAAAATATATTTTCCTCTTTGCAAGTTTTTCCTTTAGAGAAGTCTTAATTTGAGAAGGAACATGTAGGAAATCAAAAAAATTCCACTTAACAAAACTAGAATCCAAAGGATCCATTTCTAAATAATCGTGGACCTTGTCGCCCCAACAGGCTTTAAGCAATAGTTCAATTTGAGTCTAGTCATTGAAATTCCTAAGGGGTTTGTGACCATTCCAAGTGTCACCCCAAAAAAGGGCTTTTTCCCCATTATTAACGGTCTAGGAGAGATGAGGAAGGATGACATTTGTGCAAGAAGAAATAAAATTCCAAATTTTGGATCCCTTAGGAATGTCCTTTTGGGTGAAATTTTTTTCCCTTTCATGAGAGTCCGAATACTTGTGTTTCATTATTTGGCACCATTTTATTTTAGGTTTTGCATAAATTCTCCAAACCAATTTTGCATCTAGGGCTTTATTCTAAAGAAATATGTCTCTTATTCCTGCTCCACCCTTGGATTTTGGATTATAGATCGATTTCCAAGCTACCAATGGTAATTTCTTTTTGGAAGTTACATTTTCAAACCAATTAAAGTCTTTAAATAATTTTTGTAGGACATTCCCTTCCCCTTTTCAAAGATTCAGAATTGACATGAGATAGATTGGAAGAGAGCAAAGTATTGATTTGAGCAACACCAGTTTCCTAGCAAAGGTTAGCCATTTAGATTTCCAAAGTAAAATCATGTTAGAAATTGAAGAGATTAATATGTCCCATAAATCATGTTTCGCCTTTCCCAAGAAAAAGGGAATGCCCAAGTATTTACATGGAAGAGAATCACAATGAAAGCCCCAAAATTTTTGAATTTAGGTTTTAACTATTGAGTCAACATTTAAAAATATTTATTTTTTATTTTTCAAGATTGCAATGTTGTCTCAAGTATGTGTAGTAGTTTGAAATTATCCTTTTTATCACTTTGGCGTCTTCCATTGTAGCTTGTCCCAAAAGGAGTGTATCATCCGCAAAAAGAGAGTGAGAAATTGGTTCAGGAAAAAGGGCAGACTTGAACACCTTTCCATAGCTTGTTGTTATGTGCTACTATTATGAATTTTCTAAGCCCCTCAACCATTAGAATGAACAAGGAAGGGGAGAAGGGGTCACCTTGACATACTCCTTGTAGGGGAGAAAAAACACCATAGGGGGTGCCATTTATAATTATTAAAAATCTTGCACTTGAAATATAGGAATGGATCCACTTACACTAGTTGTTACTAAATCCATTTTTTTGAGAATTTCCATCAATAATTCCTAGTTCACTCTATCATAATCCTTTAACATATCTAATTTGAGAACTATTTCCAAAGATTTATCACACATAATTGAATGTTTTGCTTCATGAGCCAAGATGGCTCCTTTAGGAGTATCCTTCCCAGGGATAAATCCCCCTTGTTCTTCAGTAATGATTGAGGGGAGTAGCTTTGCAAGCCTAGAGGCTATATATTTTGAAAAGATTTTGTAGATTGAATTACAAAGTGCTATCGATCTAAAATCATTAAATGTTGAAGGATTAGATTTTTTTGGTATGAGGGCAAGAAAGGTAGTGTTTAGATCCTTCAAAATAATTTTGTACCTCCTTGATTCTTCCAGGGCTAGTAAGACATCTTGCCCCACAAAATCCCAATTTTTTTGAAAGAATAAGATTGCGTAACCATTTGGGCTTGAGGTTTTTTACGCTTCCATTAAGAAGACCACTTTTTTAAATTTCCTCCAAAGAGAAGGAAACCATTAGCATCTTGTTCTGATAAGGAGAAATCAAAGAAGGGATATTATTTATTATCGAGTTGTTCTCAAAATATTGGTGAGCTATCTCTGGAGCCAATAATTTTTTGAAGTAGGAGGCGAATTCGAGGCCAATTTCCTTTTCTAAACTAAGGAGTTCCCTACAGGAGGAGAGAATTGAAAATATTCTATTGGATTGATGAAAAAGCTTAGTCAAGGCATGAAAAAACTTCATATTTTTGTCACCTTATATTAGCTAGATCTCTCTAGACATCTATCTTCAGTACCATTCCTTATGGGAAAGAACCTCATCTAGTTCAATCTTTAGCAGTTTCTCTTTGTTAAACAGATCATTGTCCATTCCCACTTTAATGACTATCTCATATAAATTAGAAAGTTCTAATTCTATATGTTGTTTCTTAGTAAATATATTTTTAAAGTGACTCTTATTCCAATCCTTAATCTTCTTCTTCAAATATTGCAGCTTTTTACTTAACTAAAACATCCTTATTCCATTGAAAAAAGGGGAGTTCAACCACAGTTCCTTTACTAGATTGATAAAATTTATTTCTTGAAACTACATTACTTCTAGTTTAAAGGAACTTTTGGTGATTCCCCTATCTTTGAGGATTAAAAGAGAGATCGGGAAGTGATCTGATCCAGTTAAAGTATGAATGATTGAGGAGAAATCCCAAGAGGTTGACAAGCAGTTATTAGAAATCAAGAAGTGGTCAAGTTTTTTTGCAATTTGAGAGAAATATTTCCTTTTGTTTGTCCACGTGAATGTGCCATTTTTTATAGGGAAATCACAGAAATTGTTGGACATGATGAAATTATTAAAATCATTCATTTCCACTACTGGTGGGGTTATACCACCTTGTTTCTCTGAGATGTTTCTTACTACATTGAAGCCCCCCATCGAGATCTTGTAAGTATTTTTACCAAAAGCAGAGTTGAGTGAAATTTTCTTCTAGACTTGTCTCTTTCCAAATATGGTGCATGGGCCATAGATATTATAGAGCCAAAAAGCAATTTCTTTTCTTAAACAGATAACCAATGCTCTTATCTAGTTAGCTTTTACTTCAAACTGGTCTATTCTAACATATAGTTTATTCCACGAGATTGCGAAGCCCCTAGAAGAACCCATAGCTGGAGAGACAATAAAATCCCAATCATGCCAAGCACCAAAAAGCTCTGAAACAGCTTGTGATGATAACTTTGTTTCCTATTAGAGAAAAAATTCAGAGAGTTCCAAATAATTCACGCTTTATTAAACGTCTTTTGCTAGGGTAATTTAAGCCCCTAACATTCCAAGATAGGATCCTCATTGAGCTCGAGGAGAGATACCATCTCTCCTCATTTTCATGATTCTTTCTGAGGACTTGTTCCCCAGAGTTGAATCACACTATGTTGGTTGAGAAGGGGAACTTCACCTTCACTCTTCTTGGAAGCTTAGCAAAGATTCATTTCTAGGGTAGTTTGAATCCTTGCAAATATCTCCAAATTGGTTTTTTCCTTATTTGACTTACATCCACACTTACTTTTAGGTGTGACAAGGGCCTTAAAGTCAGATTCAGATTGGGAGATAGGCGGGGATGAGAAGAGGTCAGATGAAGAAGCTTCAAAATTAGCCAAGAGAGGAGGGACTTGTTCTACAAAGCTTAAATTTATTTTAGAGGAATATTGTGAGATGGGGGGAGGGGGAGGGGATTTGACCTCAAAATCGGGCTCCTCAAGGATCTCATCGGCAATTTCTTCAATGAGACCCTCAATGGCCTTGATCATTGTATCATTAAAAAAGTTCATTAGTTCATCTTTTGTGCCATTAAGCAAGTCTTCAAAATTTGAAATTGTCTTTTTAGGGGGCACAACATGGAGAGAGAGGGATGAAGAAGAATTAGCTTGAGAAGGTACATTTTCCTCAAGATCCTTAATAATACCCAAATAAGAGGGTTCCAGGATTTTGTTACCAGTGTTCATGTTAGAATGATTATTTTCCAAAGATTCATGCTAAGATGAAGAGGAAGGAGATGCATGACAAGATTGTTTTCTGCTAGAAGGTTGATTCATGCCTAAAACCCCATAAATAGCCAAGAAATCCATTGGTTCAACTTGAGAAAAAATATCTGAGTCGACTATAATATTAGCTTCTTTCCATATGGAGGTTTCCCAAAAAATCAACTAAACCCATTCTCCTCTACTAGTGGAGAGTCAAACCTTGTAAGGTAAAGAGGTTGAGTTCCCAACCAAAGCCCAAACCCTAACAATTAGTTTTCCATTTACAATTAAATTTTCATTTTTCAGGAAGTCCCCAAAATGGGAGACAATTTTTTTCACTGGGTAAGAATATTAGAATTCCATAGGGAGGTGTGGCAAGGAGAAACAGACTGGACATGGTGACATCTTAAGAGAATCAAGTGAGGTGTTGCATTTCCAATCAAAAATACCCCTAAAAGTTTATCCACACCAAAAAGGCCCTTTATGATTTTTAGTTCCTTTAGGCAGTATACTTATGCTTTCATCTAGTTTCAATATTTTGACAAGAATCAACCAATAGGATGCGAGAATTAAATTTTGTTGACCATATTTTATAATGTTCAATTTTATTTCATATTTATTTTTATATTTAAAATCCATTTTTCTCCAATTCTATTGGTTAATACTTGTGAACAGTCATATTGGGATGATGCAAGCAATAATAATAATTAAACAATAGTTGTGGAGTGTCATATTTTTCACTATTCTACAATAGTATATGATTGACTAATTGTTTATATGGCAACCAAAGGATCCCATCAAGTTAACTTTTTCAAATAAAAATAGCAAAAATACAAACTTTTTAGGTAAGGCATGGCTGTATGTCTTGACGACTCATAATATAGAATTGACAATTTAATCACCCAGTGATCGTTCATGTACCTGTCATTCACGTACATGGGCATATTCTTGTTGATATGGTCGGTAAGGGAACTTCTGGAATGGTTGATATTTTAATAGTTTTTCCTAAGAAATTAAAGTGTAAATTGTTTAAATAGTTTGATTCAAAGTTTTTTTAAAAAACTTGTTTTATGTTTCTAATAAAGCATCTAAATTTGTAAATTAATTTTGTTAATAAATTTATACTTTAATAAGATATTTATTAATTTAATATTCTTAGTTGTTCAAAATTAATATTATAAATATAGTATAAGTTTTTTATTTTACATATAATTTTCTTACTACTTAAATTAATTGACTTATTTTTTAATAATTTTTCAATCAATTACTTAACAATATATACTTGTATAGTTTTTTCCCAAACAAGTTAATTCAATTTTAATGGAGCTTTTTTTTTTAAATGGGATTTTTTTGAAAACCTTAAATTTACTCAAAAATACTTATTTTTTCTTTAAGTTTAATTATTGTTATTTCGTTTGTCAATTTCAAAATTATTTCTTTTAATAAATTTTTTTGTGCACTTCAATTATTTGTAATGTCAACTTTAATTTGTGAAATTCAGTTAGCTTCTTTGAAAAACACATTTCTTTCATTTTTTAATTTTATACATCCTTTTATGTTGCTACAAGTCCAAAATTGGAACCCGATCATCTACATACAAAGATATCAATAGCACTCTAACAATATTTATAAATAGGACAAGAAATCGTATTATTGTTTTAAGCGTGTAGGATTGGAGAGCTTTGTTTTTGACAAAAGCATTTTTGTATTAAATATTGTTTCACTATACTTTTGAAATTGATAGTATATGCAACATGGTTTAATACTAAACTATAAACTTCAGCTGCATAATTATTTATGATAATGCATGTCATTATTTGTATAAACTTTCAAATTATATGATCTCTATCATACAATGCTAATTCTATGAATATCTATTTATATTCACAAATATTTATGAATATATATTTCTATTCACAAATATTTGATTATGCTTATAATAAGTAAGGCTTTAGCTTTCATCAAAGATTTACAATTAAAAAAAAAAATGAAAACTCCATGTGTAATATTTTTTATTTTTAAGACAACACAAAGTGACATTGCACCCTCCTAACAGCTTTTGTCAACTACATCTCACAAACACAATGGCTGTCGGTAGGAACATGGCCTTATATCGTCTCTTGTTAACAGAGGCATTTTTGAATAAAATGAAGAAAGAAGAAGCAAATACCATAATAGAGTTGAAGTGTTAATACCAATGTTTATTCAAAGGTGGATTTCTAATAAAGATTTATCCACACCCCATATTTGAACAAAAATTCCATTTTGTTCACAATCTAAGTATTGGGCTTCCAAATAAATTGGAATTGTCAGGATTGGCCTCTAAACTCGATCTCCACTTGTCGCTGCTCCATTTTTAGAAAAGGGTTCTTCACTTGAAGAACTATTCTGGGAAGTTGGCCCTTGATCAAAAGGATATCGTCGAAAACCCTTTGGGTTTCTTGTTCTCCTTGCTTTGGTGAACGAATGACCACTTTCCTCTACTTTTCTCTGAGGGTTTGATTTCGTATGGACCCTTTGATGCGAAGGATGGAAATTTTCTTTATCGACATGAAAAGGTTTGTAAGACAGGAGCCAATTATTAAAGGAGGAAGAATGTTGATTGCGCTACCCAAATTTTAAGCCATAACGAGAACTATTTTCCCAGGAATCACTTTGTGGGTAACCCTTAGAATCCGCTGGGTGAAGGTGGGAAAGCCTATGTTGACTAGCAGCTCTTTGGAAGTCATGTGGAGGCTGACGGATAGAGTTAGACGAATGGGTAGGAAAATTTTGTTTTGGTGGTTTAGGGTCCCTTGGGTGTAATATAAAGTTACTATCTAGGGTTTTTAGGATAACATAATCCTGCCACAAAGGTAACTTAGGGTTGTACGAAGGCAAGGGTGGCTAGTCTGGATCATCTGCCCAATGCACATGTTTATTTTGTGTATAATTTTGTTCTCACAAGTCAAAATCCATCAGGGAAACCCTTAAATGGTGATTAGTTTCCAAGTGAATGACAAGAATAAAATATCATTATATTCATAAAAGTGAAGATAGAAGAAAAAAATAGGCCTTTATTTTAAAAAATATTTTTATTTCTCTTATTTTACCATGTGTACCTATGATATATTATTATTTTTCATTCGTTCAACCATTTATTGTAGTTTCCATCACTTTGAAAACTCATTTATAGAGAACTCTTAAATATTTAATATCATATCTAAGAGAGAAGAAAACATTTAATGAAGATGTTTATTGGAAATATAAATATTCATACTCGCAAACTAGTGATGGAATATCTACACTATAATTACTATCCATTTGAACTTTCAATCAGTTTTTATTTTTTATTTGCATTTTTTATTTAATTTAGATATGATGAATAATTTATGATTTCTTACTTATGTATTGTGTGGAATAGTAAGACATATTCTATAAATAGTAGACCTAAATTGTTAGACTTTCAACATGAGGGAAGATTTATGAGCTTTCTTCAAATATTTTTCAATATTCATGAATATAAAATATTTTAGAAACTACTACTATTTTAAGCCTTAGCATATTAACATATCTCTATCTTAGAAACTTTAATCATGATTTTAGATATTGATTGAATTTGAGATGTGTCGAAATAGTTATATTACATTATTAATAAATTATCATTTCATATAGTATAGTGAGTAATAGTGGTCATTTGTTACTATTGAAACTACTTTATCCATAATGTTATATTACTTAATATGTTATTCATGTTAAAGAGTGGAAACGAGGGTGAGGAAAAATGGCCCACAAACTTCACACAGTGCCTTGCAATACCAACAAGAATTTTTTGAAAATCTCCTACCATTATGTGATTCATCGAGGCTTCAATGGAGTTCAATGGATTGAATTGGTGGCCCATCAAGGTTTTAATGGTGATCATTGGCCTCCTAGGTTTTCCTATGATCATTCAACAGTTCCTTCTCTTCCTCGCCATTTAGGGAAGTCACTCTTTCAGGGAAAGCAACTAACTTTTGATATTTGTGCATCGAATTCATCTTCTAGTGGAAAATCTGTTAGTTTCTCTCATCATAGACTCTGGTATGAGGTGTCTTCTAATCTTTGTTCTCTTGCCTCTTTTCCTAACTGTATTCCCATCAAGATTGGGGCTCCCTTTAATCCAAAATCTTCATCTTTGTATCTAGTGACTTTCCCTAACAATATAGTCATTTCTCACTCGAAGGCTTTTTCCCCAAACTGACTTGATCAATCTCCTCTAACTTTCCCAAACTCTATTAATATCAATAATAGGGTTTTGTTGGATCAAAAGGTTAAAGTTTCTGATGGGTTTTTGAGCAAGGGAAAGAAGGTACATTGTTCTCTTCCTAAGGGAAATTTCAATGTCCCAAATCACTATAAGAAGGATTGGGTTCCAAAATAACAAAGGAAGTCGAATAGTGTTACAAAGGATCAAGTTAATGTTACTCTTAAAGATTCAATGCTTCAACTACAAGTTATGGATCTTCAGGAGGTTGCACTTATTTGTAAGTTTTGAAAATTTTCCCCAGATCTTACTTTTTTGCAATGTTGGGTTTTCCAAACATGGGAGGGGGCTAATTAGGTCTTTTATTTAGATAAAGGTGAAGGATTTTTTTTTGTTATTTTCCCTATCAAAGATTCTAGGAATGTTGTTTACAAGAAAAGTCTTGGATCTATGAGGGTCATGGTCTTTATACTTCTATATGGACCCCAAATTTTAATCCTTCACAGTCAAGGGCTAAGTTCATGCCTTTTTGGATTCAGTTACAAGGGTTGTCGCTTGAATATAGAGAGCCCCAAATTATAGAAACCTTGGGTAACCATTTGGGTATGTATCTTCATTAGGATCTTCAATTCTTTTATAACCCTTCACTGTCGGCTAGGATATGTCTTCTTATTGATGTCACAAGACAACTTCCTTTTGTTGTCAACATTAAATTGATGTGTGGGGTGTGGAAATAACAAGCTGTATTTGAGGATCCAAATAAAATCTTCCCTCATTGTCATTTTTGTGTACACCCTTCAAATATGTGTCAATTGGAATTGACAGAGGTAATGGATAAGGGGAACACATCTCCCAAAGGATTTTCCATTATTCCTTTTAATTCCAATTCAAATGCTACTTTACCTACTTCTACTAAATTTTCTATTCAAACTATAGTTATTCCCAGTTCATCTAATGAATTGGACATTATTCAAGGGTGGTAACAAAATTTAAATGGGTTGTGCTAAAAAATTGTGTATAAAGGGGCAACAAGCAAAAGTATTCATTAGTTGGGGTTTTTAGATGTTTTAGCTTGTGTAAAATCTATGCATATTTATTGGGGTTCTTTGGTAGTTTTAACTTTAGAGGAATTAGTAGGTTCTAAGAGTAGTTTCTCTTTAGAGCTGCTTAGTAAGGACAATGCTTCATCTCTTGGCGATTGCAAGACCTTAGGTACCTCCATAAGGTTTCCATATACAAGTAGTATATCTTTCATTGTTTCCTTTTCTCCAGGCTTGGATAAGTATTTTCTATCTCCTATCAACATTTTCTTCGCTCTCTAAATATTTCTACCCCTGAGATTAAGATTTTTAGTTTTCAACAACTTAATCAGTTTTCCTCAATGCTAACTTTGGGTGTGTTAAATCATTGTCACAAAGTGAGTAAGGTGTTTGACACTCAAGAAGAAGAGGGAATTAACATCTTGAAGCCTTCACAAATATCAGAAGTTTCCATTTTTTCTCATCCTTTCAATTTACCTTCTAATAAGGAGTTTGAAAGGTTTGTAGATGAAGCTTTATCTTCTATAGGTGATTAATTAATTGAGGATATTGCAACTGAAGTATATGGGGAAGTGAAAAAGAAAGATGGTTTCACATCATTATCTATTGCTCACTCTCCATTGTCTCCTATAAATAAAAAATCTCTTACTAAGAGAGGGAGGAAATCTTTAGTAGCTAAGTTGCAAGAGGAAATTGAGGCAAGGATTTAAACTACATTGGATGTTCAAATGGGAGGTGGTGAGAACAAAAAAGGCCAAGGAGAGCATGTTGCTCTCCTAGGATATAATGAGGGTAATATCTTGGAATTCCAGAGGTATAAATGCCTCTGACAAGAGGGCCCAAGTCAAGAAATAGTTGGATGCTTGTGGGGTAGATGTAGTAGCTCTCTAGGAAACCAAAATATCAGATGAATCTTTTGGTACATTCAGTAAGAAATGGTCCAGGTGGAATTCTTTCCACTTGCCATCGCAAGGAGCTTTAGGAGGTCTTATTACATTATGAAATTCTAAGATAGTAAGCATTAAAAATGTTGTCAATGAGAATAATTGGTAATTAATGAAAGTTACTCATTTTGAATTGTCATTCTAGTTGCTAAATACATATGGCCCAAATAATTTAGTAGGCAAAACATTGCTATGGGACAAATTGAAAAAAACTATGGATCTGTTGGGTCAAGATAAAGTTATCCTTATAGGTGATTTCAATGCAAGAACATCATTATTAAAAAAAAAAGGTGGTATATGCTTATCTTCAAAGGATGTGAAAGTTTAAATCTTTTATTCAAGAAAATGCATTTTTTGACATAATTCCTCCAAATGGGACTTTTACATGGGAAAATAGGAGAAACAATTTTCTTCAAATAGTTGAAAGGTTAAAGATAGATTTCTAACTTCTCCAAATTTGGTAGTAAGTGAATATATTTTAATATCAGAAATTTTTTGAAGCTATGTGGTTCTGACACTTGCAATTTATTAGTTTATTAAGGCATTGGTCGATAAGTGCACCTTACTGCAAAGGTTCTAGAATGTATCAGTTGGGTAAGAAGTTGTATGATATGAAGCATCATATTAAAATTTAGAATCAACATGTATTTAAGAATATTTTGTGTAGAAATATTTGGTGTACAAAAGGCTCTTAGAGGTTAATGAAATCATTATTGCCAATGATCTAGAAAATTTATTATTTGAAGAGCAGAGACATCAGGAGGAATGGAAGGAATTTATTTTGAGAGAAGAAGTGTATTGGAGGCAGAAATCAAGAGAGCTATGGTTAAAGGATGGAGATATGAATACAAAGTTCTTTCATATATCAGCACAAATAAAGAGAGCAAAAAATTCTATATTCTCGATACATGATAGTGATATAGGGGCTTTGTTAACAAAGGATGAAGATATAGAAAATTAAGGTATCAAATTATTCTCATCTTTGTTATCTGCTACTAAGGTTGATAATGTACAATTGGCAAGGGGAAGAGAAGAGCTTTTTTAGGTAATTCCAAAGTTAATATCTCAAGAAGATAATGAGAAATTGTTGGCTCATTTTTCATTAAAGTTAAGGATGTTGTACTTTCATTTCCACCTAACAAAGCACCAGATCCTAATGGATTCATGATAATATTATGAAGATCAGCTCCATGCAAAATATTAGAGATATGCCAAAGACTCATGTCAAACCTGGAAGTACCATATACAAAGAATGTCAGATTGGGAAGTAGACAAGGATAAATTTCAAGACCAAGGAGTATTATTCTACAAGACTTTTGGAACTAATCCATTCTAATATATGTGGACCAAATAGAACAAAGAGTCTTCAATGTGAAAGGTATTTCATTTTACTTATTAATATTTTTTCTAGGATGACATGGGTTACATTCTTAAAAGAAAAATCATAAGCTTTTAGTAGATTTAAGATCTTTAAGTCAATGGTCGAGAATGAAATGAATACTAGAATCAAGTGTTTAAGGTCTGATAGAGGTGGTGATTTCACATCAAGTGAGTTTGAATAATTTTGTGAAGAGAATGGAATAAAGAGACACTATTTCACTACTAGAACTCCTCAACAAAATGGAGTAGTGGAAAGAAAGAATAGAATTATGCAAAAGATGGTAAGAACAATGTTGAATGAAGATGAATTAATTGATGTGTATTGGAAGGTAGTAGTCCATATTATTTCCTATATCCTTAATAGAGGTAAGCTAAGGGTGGATGGCACCAAAAATCCCTATGAGATTTGGTATGGGAGACCAAAAATTGTCAAATAATTTAGAATTTTTGGAAGAAAATTCTTTATCAAAAGAGATAAAGGTCTATAAAAGTTTGATTCATGATCAAATGAAGGAACCTTTCTTGGGTACTCAACTAGGAGAAAATCTTGCAAATTTTGTAATAAAATATTGAGAAAGATTGTTGAAAGTGCAATTGTCGTAGTGGATGAAAAGTAACATCAAAGCACACATGAGCAATAAGACTATTGGTTTGATGAATCTACCTGTACATAGGAAGAGGAAGAAGAGAATGCAAAAAAAGAGGAAGCATATGAGAAATTCCCCAAGAATCATACCAAGTAATACCAGAGAAATCATTTAGAAGATCTGATCATTGGAGATAAGAATGGAGTGTAGACAAGAAGAAGATTTGCAAAAACAAATGAACAGGTGAAATTTTCTTTGTTGTCAAGAATAGAACCATTTTTTTTTGCTGATGCTAGAAAAGATGAAGGATGGATACAAGCAATGGAAAAAGAGCTAAATAAGATTGAGAAAAATCAAACTTGGGAGTTGGTTCCAAGGCCTATAAATAAGAATGTAATAATAAAAAAATGGGTATTTAGAAACAAATTGGATGAAGATGGAGATTTTGTGAGAAATAAAGAAAGACTAGTATGAAAAGGGTATTCACAAGTGGAAGGTATTGAATTTGAGGAAAACATTTCTCTGGTGGCAAGAATGGAGGCTATCAAAATGTTTCTTGCATTTTCTATTCACAAGAACTTCAAACTTTATTAAATGGATATGAAATCTACTTTTCTAAATGGTGAATTAGAAGAAGTGTAGATAGAACAACTTGATGGATTTCAGCTATCAGTAGACCCAAAAATGGTATGTAGACTTAAGAAGGCACTGCATGATCTCAAACAAGCCCCTAGGGCTTGGTATGCAAGATTAGATAAGTATCTATTTTAGTAAGGTTTCAAGAAATGTATCACAAATAGTAATTTGTACATCAAAATAGAGGATGCAATGATTCTAATTGTTGTTGCATATGTTGATAATATAATATTTGGTGGAAATGATTAAATGTGTAAGAGGTTTGTTGAAGAAATGTAGAAAGGATTTGAAATATATATGTTAGGTGAGTGATCATTATTTCTTGGACTTCAAATTACGTAGTCAAATAATGGTATCTTTATCTCTCAAGTAAAGTATGTTAAGGAAATTATAAAGAAGTTTGGTATGGAAGATTGTAAACCAATGAGTTCTCCAATGGTAACTAATTTCTATTTGAGTAAGGATGATGTGTTACCTAAGGCTGATCAGACTTTGTATAGGTCTATGATTAGGGGCTTACTGTACTTAACTACTTCAAGGCCTAATATTATGCAAGAGATTTTCTTGGTTGCAATATTTCAAGTTGATCCAAGAGAAACTCATGTAAAGGTTTTCAAGAGGATTTTTAAATATTTGAAGATGACTCTAAACTATGGATTGTGGTATCAAAAGGGTAATGACTTTTATTTAAATGAATATACTAATGTTGACTCTAGTAGTATTGATGAAAAAAGAATTACCAACGGTGGAGCTTTCTTTTTGGGAGATAGATTGGTTTGTTGGTTTAGTAAGAAGTAGGACTTAGTGTTCTTATCAACAATAGAAGTAGAGTATATTACTGCAACATCTTGTTGCAATCAAGTGTTGTGGATGAAGCAAAACTTGAAGGAAATCAAGGTAATATATGATGAGCCCATTTCAATTTTGTGTGACAATAAAAGTGCTATCAATATTTCAAAGAATCTAGTGATGCATACTAGAACTAAGCACATATCTATCAGGTATCATTTCTTAAGAGATAAATTTTTGGATCAAAAAGTAAGATTGGAATATTTTCCCACAAAGGAACAAGTTGTAGACATATTCACAAAGGCACTTTCAAAGGATACATTTGAGTATCTTAGACAAAAGATAGGAGACGTTACCCCTCTTGCTTCTAACTAGATGCATAGTTGGTGTATCTGTCTATGGGGAGAAATTTAAGACACATTTTACCCCTAGATTTATGAATGCTAACTCTCAAGGGGAGTAGGTAGAAGAATGTTGAGTTTTGTGCAAATAGGGGGAGCTTGTACATTGTTGCAAGTTCCAACGAAGAACATTGGCCCTTTTTCCTTGATGTCAAAGGGGGAGGGCTAAAGTAAGGGGAGATATTGCATATCCAGTTGGTGTTGTCATCAATGCCATAGGGGGAGATTATTAAAATTATATTGTAGGTGTTGTCATTGATGTCAACAAAATGGAGATTGTTGATGATGTTGTCTTTAAATTTCTAGTAGAGTGGTAGTATGTGGATGGTTTCATATGTTTCAAACAAGATGTTGGTTAGAAATAATTATGTATGATGTTGGATATAATGATTTTCTTTAAGAATTGTTTCTTGTTACTCATGAATAAGTAAATTATTTTTTTAATGTTGTATTCACTCTTTGTTGATGTAAATTGTATGGAAGAATTTCTTGTTGTTAGTGGTTCAATAATTCACACTAAAAATATCAAGAGAATGCTTTGCATTCCTCCACATTTGAAGATATAGTCTTGCGGTTTGAAGGATATACAAAATCACATGTGTTCTTATTTCTTGAAAATAGAAGTCACCATAGAAGTTTCCTGAGTTTGTAGAGTGAAGACTGTGGAGTTGTAGTCATGAAGGTTCAAATAATGCTTCACATTTCTCTACAGTTGTTTTTGTGGTCTTGTGGTTTAAAGTATGAGTTTAAAATTTCTATCTATTTTTTCCCATCATGTTTTGGTTACTGAAAAGTTGAGCTGTCAATGTTCTATCTCAAGATTATGTTGTCTAGGTTTGCAAGGGATACTGGTTTTGTGTTTCTTTTCTTGTACCAACATAATGTTTTATGAAGTTGTGAAAGAAGGGGATGGAAATATTTTTAAATATATTATGATGCTTGTGATGTAATCTATGTGTTTCTATCTATTCTCTCTTATACCACTTGTGGTATGGAGTTGAAATTTTGTGGGTTAAATGTTTGTTGAGATGAACTGGTACATTAAGTTGTTTGCACTAAGTTTTTGTGGTGTTTACTAACATGAGAATGCATGTAGAGTTAAATTGGGTCCAGCTTATCTCCTATCTTTGACCACATTGAATTTTCCTTTCCCATGGATGTTTTTGAAGTTGACTTGATATGGTCATTTCACGTTTCATGTTTATACATTTCAGTGTGGCCGACAAGGATAAACTTTTTCATACTTATGGAAGCTATAAATGAAAGATCAAGTGTGTGATCAAGAGACATGAGTGATGTATCATGTGTTCAATCTAAATGCTTAAATAAATGTGCTAAAGGTAGAAGAATGAGTGAAAATTCTTAAAGAAGTGTTTGATGTATGATGAAAGTAGTGAGATGAAAGAAGAAGAGTATAAGTAAATTATTGAAGGTAGTGAACCGAGAAAAGTGTGTAAGTGATTTCTTGAGGTAGTGAGCCAAAGGAAGAAGTGTATGTGAGAGTGTTGGAGGTAGTGATCTAAAGGTAGAAATGTAGAAGTGAATTGTTAAATGTAGAGAGCCAAAGGTAACAAGTGTTGATTGAAGTATTTTAGTTGTGTATTGAGGTTGGAAACCTCTATTGTAAGTGTTGTATTGTTTAGAGAGTTGTAAACTTGTACAAAAAATGTTTTACTTATGAGGCTAGATTTGGAAAATAGCTCCAAGTAGCTTTCTCATCGTAGTTTTTCTCTTGTTGAGTTTTCCATGTAAATTTGGTGTTGTGGTTGCGTGCTTTTTCTTTGAATTCTTTATTTGGTTAATGTTATAAGTTTTGATTGATAAATTTGAATTGAATTAATTTTAGGGATATATTGATTCACCCCCCCTCTTAGTATATCTATGTGTTCTAAAAAATATTTCTTCCCCATTGGGTCTAGTAGGGTAAAAGACTTGAAAGCCATGCACAAATAGTTTTTACAAAGGGGTGAATTGGTTGAGATGGTAAATGGGTAGGGCACCAAATGAGCTATGCTTCCTAAACCTTGGAATGATATCACCAAATTTTTTATCAAGTATATTACTTGTGAAGGAAGTTATGTGTTTGTATTTGTTCATCATTTTCAACTCATGTTACATTTGTGTAATGAACTTCTAATAAATGTTCCCTATTTTTTGTTTCATTCCTTGGAGCAAGTCTATAAATAAGTCCAAAATGGGTTAGAGAAATATCTCACCCACCATGGTTTGATAAAAATTTTGGTCATGAATAGGATAAATATGACCACACCTCCTTTGGATGGAAAATTTTCTGAAATATAGAGGAAGAGGAAGACTCTGGTAGATTAGCCTCTTAACAACATGAAAACCCTTTCGAGGCTCTTTAGAACCAGAAAATAGAGGAGGAAGTTCTTGTAGATGAAACTTAGGGGAAGAGATCTCTAGATGTAGAAATTCATAACATTGTACACACAAAATGTGATAATAAGGACACTAACATAGCTACCCTGCAAACCTTAGATAAAAAGAGCCAAAGGAAACACAAGTGGGCCATTGACTTTGAGTATAATTTACACAAACTTACAATAGTAGCAAGTTCAATGGTTGGTTTCGAAAGGGAAGAAAATGATTCTAATATGGAAATTCTAACTATAGCTATCTTTAAAGGAAGGGATCATAAGAGTAGATAGAAATGAATGTAAAGAAGGCAGAAGGAAAATGAGCAACTATTGAAAGCTACTCATGACTCATTTTATCATATAGATGAAGAAGATATCCCTAGTCAAGAGAATGCTCCTACATATCAAGATATTCCTATTTAAGAGGATATTCCTCCATATGAAGATATCAATCAAAATATTCCTAATTCAAAGAACACTCCTATTAAAGAGAACACCCCCGCACCAAAAAAATACACTTTATCTAAGCTAGATGAGAAAGGTAAAAATAAAATGGACATAGAAGAACCAATCAAGGAAACAGATTTCACAGAAAGAAAAGGGACCACTTATAAGCAATAATGAGAAGAACCTTTTTGATGCTTCTTTGGAGAATCAAAGGGAATATAGCACTCATGACTTGGACCATTCATATTTAAATGTTTCCCTAGAGAAAGTTGGACAAGATATTCTCCCCAAATAGAGGGAAGAAATTTGTGGGTTGTAAGATATGGTCAGTCAACTTAAAGATAAAAATCAAAGGATACAAGAACAACTATAGGAATATACTATAGTGGGTCAACAAAAAAGTCAAGACATTAATAGATTAAAGGAAGAAATTGGTTAATTGACCAAATATAGACAACTTCCCATATCCATTCAGGAACATGAACAAAGGATGAAAGAATTAAGGGTACAACCTAGTGTAATAAAACCACAATCACAACAAATAAATTGGCTTCAAACTCAACCTTTCATGTTTTTAACAACACTTGTATGAGGATATGAAAATTCCTTTAATCGGGGGAAAATGATGAGAGAAAAAATTTATCTATTCTAATCCCTTCTATCCTTTCCCATGCCTATTCCCATTTACCTTTTATTTCCCATTTTATGCCATTAATTACCATAAAGAATGAAATTATTTAATATGTTTAAAATGATTTAAAAAGATGCTTATGTTGCTAATTTATAGGGATACTAATCTCTATTTTGTGGCTAGTGGCAAGAAGGAATAAAAGACAAATATTTATGATGCAAGGATAATATCAAGCCAAGGATGTGAGTTGAAGTTGATCTTTGTGTGATATTTGCATAACCGTGAAGTTGTTTTGTTTAATATAATATTTTTGGTTGAAATTTGAAAAGACTTATTATAGCTATGGGTAGTAGGCCACATAATCAAATCAATTATCTCTAGTACTTTAGCTACAATCTCATATAAATATATATTTTAGCATTATGAAAAATAATCTCTCTTTCTTAATCTACAAATGTATTCAATATTATGATAAAAGCTTTGAAGTAAGGAGCATTGTAGTATAATTTTATAATCACCTTGTTGATTAGGAGGAAGGGCCCACTCCTTGGGATTCTTGGTGATATGCTATCCTATTTTTATTTTAAGAATTTTTATTATTATGGTTATTGTTTTAATTTTATGTTTATGTTTATGAAAAGAGTGGTTTGAGGGTTGTATGTAGTTTCTATTTCAATTACTAAATTATTTATTTCCTTTTTTTTGTTGTGTAAGAGTACCTTTTGATATTTTGAGTGATTTAAAAGTTATAGTTGAAAACAAAAAACTTTCTAGTATAGAATACCTTTGAGTGATTTAAAAGTTATAGTTGAAAACAAAAAACTTTCTAGTATGTTCCTATCTCTCTATTCCTATCACTCTATTCATGTAGAAAAATTGATAGAACTAGTAGCAAATTATCTTTTGGTTTTCTATGAATTGGGTATTATAGGTTTACAGTATTTTTATCTCTAGTAGTAAAAGTTTCTACATTTCATCACACTTATCTTACTACCTCCAAACCTTAAGAAAATTTCTACTATGTATTTCATAAGTCTATGTCCCTGATTGACATAAGGGTGAGATGAATCATAAACACAACCATAGATAAAAATAAAGCATTAAGGTCTTCTCTTTTTTCCCATAATTTGGTTTCTTGGTGTTGGAATATAGTTGTTATTAATACCAAAAGGGAAAGCATGCAAGGAAGATTGCTAGCATGTTGAAAGAGGATCAAATATGAAATGGAGTTGATCATGCAAGGGAGATGTTGGCATGATGATAGTTCAGTGGTGTGCCTAGATGTTATAGAGATGTAGTGGATATGGTTCTGGAAGTTATGGTGCAAGAAGTGGAATTGATCATGCAAGGGAGATGTTGGCATGATGATAGTTTAGTGGTGTGCCTAGATGTTATGGAGATGTAGTGGATCTTGTTCTGGAAGTTATGGTGCAGGAAGTGGAATTGATCATGCATGGGAGATGTTGGCATGATGATAGTTTAGTGGTGTGCCTAGATATTATGGAGATGCAGTGGATTTGGTTCTGGAAGTTATGGTGTAGGAAGTGGAATTGATCATGCAAGGGAGATATTGGCATGATGATAGTTCAATGGTGTGCCTAGATGTTATGGAGATGTAGTGGATCTAGTTCTGGAAGTTATGGTGTAGGAAGTGGAATTGATCATGCAAGGGAGATGTTGGAATGATGATAGTTCAGTGGTGTGCCTAGATGTCATGGACATGTAGTGGATCTAGTTTTGGAAGCTATGGTGTAGGATGTTGATGAAATAAGCATGATTTTTCAAATGTTGCATTATTGTCATGGAAGATTAACATGTGGATTGTAGAGGGCTCTTCCAAAAGACAAAGGTGTAAATAGGTAGTAGATTTGATGTGGGTTTTTCGAGAGCATTCTAGTGATGTGCTATATTGGTCTAGAAAGTGAAGGATGCATTCAAGAATGCATTATTTATGCTCTCAAGTGATATTAGGGTTTATAGATAAACCCTAATGTGTTTGTAGTCATGGAATCATCTAATAGAAACTCTATTTCATCATTGACTGGTTAAGGTAGTTGTAAGTTTCTTAAGTTGCTACTTAATCCTTTAAAGTCATGAGGGTGACTGACCCCTTCATCTTGCTTTACCGACCAAGAAAATATTTGGTGCGTTGAATATTTCCTAAGTCCCAAGAAAATATTTGTCTTTGCAAGATCAACGGTGATGGTTAAGGTAGTAAGATCTAATGCAGGAACCACTGAGTTCATGGTGGGTCCCGATTAAGTCTCGCGGGGTTAGCAGGGAATGACAGTGATCGAAAGTTGAAGATCCAATGGTTATCGCTGGATATCGCGCATCACGGAAAGCGTTTGAAAAATGGTTTGTAATTTAGCGATACAAAATGAGTTGTTATCACACATCACTAAAAGAAAGTTGAGATTTGTTTTAGGTTCAGTGATATGCGATGAAGACATTCAATGGCCACGATTAAGTAGATTGGACGGTGCCCTAACAACTTTCTATTTTATCATTGACTACTAGTTGAAGGTTATAGGTTAGTTAAGTCATAACTTATGGCCCTTGGGTTTGTTCGGTGACTAGCCCCTTCCCCTTTTCATTCAGTCATTGTCATTGCTTGATATTGCACATCGTGGAAAGCTATTTGGAGTTTGTGATAAGTTCAACGATACATAATGAATGAATATTGCTAGATCTTGCACATCACGGGAAGGAAGTTGAAATTGGTTTGTAATTCAATGATACATGATGGAGGATAATACCTTAATGGTACAAGTGACACGTGGCTTCATATCACCTGATTGCTTCACATCATTGTTGTGAAGGGAAGCATTTGGAGATTTGTGCAATATGTGATGTATGGATGAGATTGAAGTGAAGAACATCCAATGGATGACATTGCATCGTAGGGTCTTAGCTCATCATGATAATTAGATCAAAGGAAGTCAAGTGTTCAGCGATGAGCAATGTTAGTGGAAAGTGACATCAACATGTACAGGTGTTTGAATGTTATTGAATCATTGGGTGTTAGTGCATTGCGCTAATGCATTGTTAAGAGTCGAAGCTTTCAGCGATGTGCAATAAGTGTTGAGTAGTAGTGGAGAATGAGGTCAAAGGTAGAAACATGGTGTTAGCCCTCCAACTTGCAGAGATTTTGTGGACCCATTGTCAGAGCCAACAAGATAGCAGTGAATGATGTAGATTAATCGATAGCTAATTTGATGGTGACCACTACATCATGGAAATGGATGCGATTGTTCTAAGTGTTTTGGTGATACGCGAAGGTTATAAGTGATCACTACATCATGAAAATGGATGTGATTTTTCTAAGTGTTTTGGCGATATGTGATGGTTATGAAGAATAAGATCAACGAAGGAGATTTAAACAACCTTTTTTTGGATGGTTGTTTTTAAAAGTTGTGATAGTGAACGAGGCGTAGGATTGTGGCACAAAGAAAGAGATCAACGACCTAGATTCAAAGATGAAGATTTCAAATGGTTAAGTATGTGTGAACATGGTTTCATTTGGTAACTGACATAGAGAAAAGATTTAACTGGTCCAACTACACCTTTGACCAATAGAATCAAGATTTGATCTTCAGATGACGGAAAAAACTATAGAGGTGATCAAGATTGGATCAGATCGATTGAATAGGAGAAAAATTTTAATACATATCTGATTCTATGGTTTCATGGGTTGTTATTCTTAGAAAATTCTTTGTATCCAAATTTAATGTTGTGAGGCTCGATGCAGAGGTTGTGAAGGTTTCTTGAAAACCCTAATAAGTGATGATAGGGATGAGAATCAAGATTAGATCGAATGGACAACTAAATGCATTGAATGCATAATCTGATTCTTAGGGTTTAATAGAGAATGAAGGATAAAACTTTGCACTAGAAATGAATGATGGGTGGCTCAAAGTAGGATATGGTGATATCTGATAACCTTATCAATTTTTTTTATGATGAGCTGGACAATAGTGTGTGTGTGTGGCTCTAGGTATAGGAAAATTGTTGGTGAAGTCTGCAAGCGAAGGAAACCCTAGCACAAGATTTGAGATTATCTAAATAGTAGAGAGAATCTCGAGGTAGAGATTGTAGATCAATGGAGATAGAAGACAATTAGATATTGTCAAACTTTGGAGTCTAAAGTAGGTGTGTATGAATAGAGAAATGTCTACAGTTGTATAGAATGTTGTATAGTGTTACATCTTGTAGAAGCATGCTGCGGAGATAGGAAGTGTGTTTGTGTGTCTACAAGAGAGAGAGAGAGATGTGTAGTAGACAGGGAATGCATATCTAAAGTCCTAGACTGTAAAATAGAACATCATCTAGGTTGGAATTTAGGTGAGTGTAGATGTATGAGACACTACAAAAAGGGATAGAAGAGAAAAGTAGCAAGATAGAATAATAACTGTTCTATGTGTAGAGGTGAGTGCAGAATAGGGGTGTGTTGCTGAGAATGTAGCTTTAGCAGTAGAGTCTAAGTTGTAGTAAGTGCAACAAAGTATTGAATGTAATGATGCATCATAGGATTTGGAGAACCAATTTTATGCATACTTGAATTTGTAATCTTCAGAGGTTGTAGCCTCATTGTACTGATTTGTAGATTAGGCTAGGTGATATTAATATCCTTGGAGTTGTAGCTCCTAAAACATGGTGTAGTAGTATCCTTGAAGTTGAATCTTCTAAATAGGGAGTTGTTGCTTCCTTGGGTTGTAGCCCTAAATATTGTAACATAGATTTATTTTGTGACATTGGATTTGAGCAGTAGACTCAAGTAGCCTTGGTCATTATGGTTTTTTCCATCTTGGGTTTTCCACGTATATCTGGTGTTGTGGGTATTTGTGTTGATTTTGTATTTGCATATTTATTTTTGCATCTTTAGTTTACAATCTACATAGTAAGAGTTGAGTAATAAATATGCACACGGTATTTGGAGTTAATGAAGTAATTTTCATAAAGGTTTTGAGGGTCAAAGTTTTAGTATCTACTGATTCACCCCCCTCTTAGTAGATCATTTTTTTCCAATACTTGGGCCACTGGCCATGATTGGTTTTGTGTATTATTCCAAGACTAAGTGTTCTAATGTGAGAATTTTGAATTACCAGCTAGAAATGGAATATTATAAGATAATGGATCTTGAGGAATTTTTTTCTTTGTTTCCAAGGTTTGCACTAAGCAATGCAAAATAGTTACCTTCTTCATCCTCTAGGGATTGAAATTTAGAATTTCCTTGATTTTCTTTATAAATTATGGCCAACTTCTTACATTTGTAGTTTATCCTCTTTTGGCAGAAATATGGATAGTATTCAACTAAGGTTTCCTCTGATTCTTCCTATTTATTCTTGATATTCAAGATGTCAAATTGGGTATCTAAGTGGCTGATTATTTCCTCCTTCATGTTAGACATAAGGTTATTGAGTTCCACCCTTGAGACCCCAATGGATGTTTTATTGAAAGAAGAGGTTCTATCAACCTTTATTTTTTATGGATGATCTAGAGTAGTTTTTGCATACCATTCAAATCTCAAAAAAAGGAAGTTGAGAGATATCTCCCACCCCTATGAGGTTTAAATAATCCATATAATATTAATGTACTTGTAGAAATACCATTTTTAATGACTCAAGAGATATCCTATTTTAATGCAATTTATTTAGATAGAATTGAAATCTTTCCATGTAATCCTCAAGTGGTTTATCTTCTCTCTATGACATCCTGAAGATCTTGTCTCTATTAATATATTTTCCTTTACAATAATATTGATATTTATACAAGAATTTGGCCTTCATAATTTATCAATTGGGTACAACATTTATTCCCAACCCCATAAACCATCACAGAGCTACATCCTTTAATGTGGCTAGAAAGAGTTTGAGTCTGTGAGCATCTATGGTATAATCATAAGTTTGGCACAACACATCAAATTCAAACAAGAATGTGTTTGGGTCTTCATTAACCAATCCATAGAAAATGGTAATGTTTAAGGGGGCATGTTCTTAAGAGAAACAACCCTTTCTTGGTTTGTTATTGGAAACTCAAATGTCACATGTTTTGCTATATTTTCCACCATTCCTCAGCCATGGTGTTAAAATTCCTTCTTGAAGTCTCCTCTATGTATTGAGTAGCTACTGGTGTGAGGGGTGGTTCTCCTTTGATAATTACCCCAATATGTTATTTGTTTTGCACCAATGCCTTCAAATTCTTTGTGAATTGAGGGGAGAAATATTTCCAAAGCATCTCTCTACCTCCACATACAATATTTATTTAATATTTAATTAGTGTTCCCTATTGTCACATGAAATTACACCCTACTGAGCACAAAGCTCAACATTCCAATGACACAATGGAAACAACCTCAAGGTGTGGGACCTTTACACATATGATGTTGAATCTCTTGAGAAGGTCAACTTTCTTTTTCAATCCAAGTGCAATGTGTTGGTCCAACCCAACACATGAAACCTACCACTATCCTACTCTAACAACCACATGGGAAAAGGGGAAAATGGAGGTGATACACCAATATGGAAAGGTTGTTTCTTCTTGACCAATATTACATAGTACATTGTTGAAGAGGGGCAAGGGGACTTCCACAACTATCTGTTTGGTTAATTCTTAGAGGCATACAAGAAGGTTAGGGTTTGATAAGAAACTGGAAGGAGAGAGAGTTTCACAACCAGTAATTGTAAAAAAATTTAACACAACATACATGCATGAAAAATACAAAAAAACACTTAGATATGCAAGGTAATAAACTTAATCAAACACAAAGAGCTAAGAAGAGGAAAACTTGATCCACTCCATTGATGTAGAGGAAAAAATCCAATCTTTACAATAATAGGGATGCAAAAATACAAGTCTACCAAAGAAAAACCCTAGAGGAGCCAAAGGAAGAATGAAAAATCCCAAAAAAAAACATGTGTTTCATTTATAGTTCAAGGATAATTAAGATGAACATTAACTAAAGCCTAACCCGACTAGGGTTAGCAGATTTGATCAAAGAAGCATGAGATCTATAAAAAAAATTATGCCTAGAACAAGCATGGTCACCATACCTGTTATGAAAACCATGCTAAGAAGAGACTAGAGAGGAAAAGGATTGCACACCATCCAACCTACTATGAAAATTTTCTTGGAAAATCACTCCAAAATACTCCATGAAATCTATGATTTGGGTATGGAATTAGTCAAAAGGAACACAAAACAACAATGAATGAGCATGTCCACCACAAATCCACTTGCAGAATTCAAAAGAATACATTAAAGTCATCCTTGAAACCATAAAAATTGGATTTGGTAGTTGGGAATTTGTTGAGCATTAATGGCATCATCCAGAAAAACATGCCAAATGCAGGAAGTTCGAGGCGTTAGGTTCGAAAGGAAGCCTTTGAAAAAGTGTGAATTAAATGGTTGAGAGCCCTAAAAATATGTCTTTGTCAGATATTGGTGATCAGGCGGTTGGAGGATGAGAGTCGGGCATCAAACCAACCTTGGTCTTATTCCTTCATCAAACTTCATGCACACTGGTGTTGAGCCATCAAAGGTCAAGCGTCAAGCTTGTAGCTTACTATGTACCAAAGGGAGAAGAGAGGAGGAAATCGTGATGTCAAAAGGAACTATTGAGGTCAAAGAGAAGGGTTACCTCTTACCGAATAAAGGTTAGAGGTAAAGGAGAAGACTGAAGGCCGACATCCAAAAGCTCAACATAGCCAAATTTTGGGAGAAAGGAGTGAAAGTGAGAAGGAGAAGGAAGAAAGTGAAAGGTTCAAAGTCTAAAAGAAAGAGGTGAGATTTCAGAGATTAGACCTTGGATCGTTGGAGGTCAGACATTAGACTGTCGACTAATAGTCAATGAAGGGAGTGGAAGAAGATAAATGGGAATGCCGATGGTCGACCCCCGCAAGCTTGGTGAAAACAAAGAAAGGAGATCGAGATGGAAGGATGGAAGAGGAGAGAGATTACTAAGGGGTAAAGGGTAAGGTTGAAGACCAACACCTGAAAAACTTAGAAGAAAAAAGGGAAGGAATAAAAGAAGGGGAAAGAGCAATGGAGAAAGCATGCAAGGGAAGCAAGTAAGAGACAACCTAAAAACCTAAAATTTTGGGACTTAACAAAATTTAGGAAACTTCAAGGAGAAAACATGTAAGATGGCCCATGGGGGATCTCTCAGATCGATTATTAATGATGAGACATCAAAGGGGGGCATGAAATTTCAATAGTCCCTACACACTGTTAGTGAATAGTTCTTTTGTTTATTCTTAAATATCTATTGGTCCTAATGTTGAAATAAAAAATTACTAATCTATGAAAGCTTTAAAAATAATTTTAAATATAAATAAGAATTTTAAACTTAGTACCATCCCCAAAAACAGTGCAAAAAATATAGAGTTTCCCCCAATGTCTAATTAACTGATGTAGGTGATCATCCACACAACTTAATGAACCTGAAGATCCTTAAAATAAGTAGTTCATCATTCAAGAGAGAGCTTCATTGAATTATCAACTAGAATCGTTTACTTTAGATGATATTGGCAACATATATGTATCTAGGAATTTTAAATGTCTTATAGCAACTAAGTATAAATAAATTGAACATAGATAAATGAATTAAAAGATTTTAATCAAAATTGACTTCTATGACCAAAACAGAGCAAGTGGATACAAATAACTACATAATTGCTATTGGTTCTTAATGCTTATGACTATAACTCAATACTTCATACTTATGGTTGTAACCTAATAATTGTTATGCTTATGTTTATAAATAAATATTATGCTATAACATGTCTTAAACTAAATAACCTCTAGAGTATTGAACAAAAAATCAATAAAATATTTCCAATTCAAAAATTACAACACATAACTATAAAAGCATAAACCAAAAACTACAAATTAAAATTGCAATACACAATATAATTTATCAACTAAACTAATGTGGTTCTATAGTACCTCAAGTGGTTGTTGCTTTAGTTGTTGCATCTACAAAATATTCTTCATTACCCACTTAGGAAAACATGTTACCAAAATATCTTTTCTTTATTGCATTCCAATCATACACAAAGATGTTGGATAAAATCTAACAAGAAATATTATTTAGTCTAATACATGCAAGATCTAGATGTCCTTCTCGATAGGGTACCCTTCTATATAGGGTCCATGAGAGTCCATTTATTTGTGAATTGTAAAAAAACTTAAAAGTAAATGTCAAATCTCCCATAGGAATAGGAATATGACTTTTTTCTAAATAAAAAAAAAATAGAAAAAAAAAATTATAGAAGTTGAATAAGGACTTCGTACTTAATCAAGATTAAATGTTATAACTGAAAACATTCCTAGATAGAGTAGTTCTTGTTATAACTCTAATTCCTTATTGGAACAAACTTATTTCTCCTTCATGAATTATTAAAATATATGAACAACACTTGGTCATCCATGACCTTGTCCTTAAATGACCACCTCCATCTTCTTCTGAAATTGATCGTGTTGTAGTAGATTAACCCCTTCTCTACATCGAACTATCATTCTTCTTTTGTGGGTTGAGAAACCTTTTGCTATGGGTTGATAGATTCCTTGTTGCAAGGATTAGTCCTTATTTCTTCAAGGCATTTTTTTTGCTAACAACTATAATCAAACATAGAATATATCAACTTCACTTATTAATATAACATATATCAACTTCAAATGCTTTAAATTTTTTAAAGTATATAAAATGGTTTGGTAATGTCTTTTAGATTTTAGCATAAAATAAGATAAAATTATGTAACTACAATAAGGAAATAGGACATTATTATGGCCAATCATTTACTTCAGAGAAACTACTAGGATATATTGTTTCTCACACATGAATAGAGGTTGATCCTATAAAGGTAAAATTCATAATTCATATTCCTCCACCAAAAATTCTCAAAATAGTTATATAGTTTACAATGGAAATTGTAGTCTATCTATCACTTTATTGCATAATTAGCTCACAAATGTCATCCTTTTACACATCTATTGCACAAATGTGTCACCTTCAAATGGGATGAGAATTATCAAGAATATTTTTAGCTATTGAGGGATTTCCTTGCTTCTCCTCTAGTACTGTTGCCTCTTATTCAAGGAAAACCATCATTATACATTTCTTTTACCAAATCAACATTGGGATCTCTCCTTACACAATATGATTATTCAGGAAAAGAAAGGGTCATATATTTATCAATCACACCCTAGTAGGCTATGAGCTCAACTACACTTCAAATAAATGGGCATGTTTAGTAGTTGTTTTTGCTTCTCAAAAACTAAGACACTACATGCTAAAAAATCAAAACAGGCTCATTGTTATAGTTGATCCACTAAAGTACCTATTAAACAAAGAGACAAGAATATTAGTAAAATGGGTCATGATCCTAAGTAATTTTGATATTGAATATGTAAATAGAAAATCTATCAAGAGAAAAGTGATTGATTATTTAGTGAATGCTCCCACAGTTGTAAATATTCTATTGATACTTATTGATTATTTAGTGAATGCTCCCAGAGTTGTAGATAATCTATTGATATAAAAAAAATTCATGAAGAAATATTCACCATAAATCCTTCTCACTTGTGGATATTATACTTTGAAGGTTAATATACTCACCATGGTTCAAGAGGAGGCGTAATAATCACAAGGTGAATATATCCCAAAATCATATTAGTTAGCAATTCCTTGCACAAATAATATTGTTGAGTATGAAGCATTGATCACTAGATTGAGAATTTGGTGATATAGTGGAAAATCAAGAAAATACAGGTTTTTAGTGATTCCTAGTAAGTTATTAGACAAGTGAATGATGACTGTTAAACTAAGGATGAGAAAATCCAACCTTACAAAACACTAGTTGATATTTTCAAGAATTAATTCACCCAAATATGATTTGAGCATATCCCTAGGATAAATAACAAAGTAGTTGATGCAATGGTGACTATCGGGTCTCTTTTGGAAATGCCACATAATACTCAACATTGTGAATTCTTAGTGGAACAAATCTTGATATGTGCATTCAATGTTTCAAATTTTAAACACATGCACAAAATCCTTGGTCCTAACTCTCCTTAGTATCAATACATTTACACATACCCGATTAGAATATATTTCCACCCGATTTATCCTTTAATCAATGAAAACATTCATTAGACACTAATCTCACTTTGTAATACTCAATGATATGATTTATCAAAGGAGTCTTGATGGTACTATCCTTAGGTGTCTCAACTCAAATGAAGCCCACATTGCCTTACATGAGGTACACAACAATTATGTGGGGCATACTCTAGTGGACCTAATCCAACTAAGAAAATTGTGAGAATTGGTTATTATTGTCCCATGATGGAACAAAAGTTCATCAGTTTGATATAAAATTTTAGATATGTTAGCAACATGGATATCTCATTCATGAACAAACATAGGAGTTACAAAAAAATAGTACTCTATGGCATTTTTCATAGAGAGGACTTGAACTCATAGGTAAAATTCACTCCTCATCATCCAATGGCCATAAATTTATTATCGTTACCACAAAGTATTTTACAAAGTGGATTGAAGTCATTCTCCTCACATTCATCACCATAAAGAAGATAGCTTAGTTCATTACTCAATTATATCATTTACTGATATGTTATCCCTTCAATCATTGCCATTGACAATGGTTTACCTTTCAAAAATCAGTATGTCCATGACATTTTCCATACTTTCCATATCCAACAGTGATTCTACACTCCATACTATGCTCAAAATAATGGTCAAGTTGAGGTGTCAAATAAAATAATATTAAATATCCTCAAAAAGATAGTCAATGAAGCTAGCCTTGATTGGCATATTCATCTCAATCTTACCTTATCATATTACTAAACCAATAGGAGCCACTCCTTATTCAATAGTTTTTGGAGCTGAAGCCATTTTAACTATTGATGATTAGGAGTATAAATTTTCTAGACTTCATGAATTAAAGTGTTTGATGAAAGAAATATTTAGGAACTTAATCATTTAGAGGCTTATCACAATTTCCTTTTTCATAGATATAACAATAAGGTCATCTCACACAAGTTTAAGATAGTATATATAGTACTCAAAGAGAACCAAAATAATCAACAAGATCAAGAAAAGAAATGTAACACCCACCACAAAACCCTAGAGAATGTCACACACATAACGAAAGTGAACAATTTTTTTTTTAAAGTGTAATTAAACAAGTAAAGTAAACTACACTTACACAAACATTCTCTAAGGTACATGGCGATGCTATTTACAATCCCCATTACTAACAAAAGTTACTAAACATAACATAATATTATTACTCATGAATTAAAGATCATACATCAATTAATCATTAAAATACATCACATAAAATGTAAATTACAATAATTCTCCATTCATACATTGCATCCAATCAATATTACAATTACAATTCTCATTTCCAAAAGAGATAGTTTATACAAAATGTTACAATTAAAAATTACAAAGATTCTCCTAGAATACAATTGAGGAGTGATACAATTGCAAATTACAAGGTATCCAATAGATATAAAAGAGAACATGATAGAATTACAAATTCACTGGTACACATGAGCTTTCTAATCATGAAGTACTCGCCATCATGAACAGGAACTGGGGACCCAACGGTGTAAGGTGCACGTTCCACCCAACCATGTGGTACTCGAAGGACCAACCCCCATGCTAGGAGATAGTAAAAGAGCTTCCTAGGAAAAACTTACAACCTCTAGACATAGGAAAAACAATACTAAACTAATCAAGTACACAAAACTTACAAAATGGTTACAATGCTTCTAGATAACAATGATCAATTGCACAATATAACAAATTGACTCACGGTTGTCATAGGAGGAGTGTCATCACAAAGTTGCATGAGTTACCCTAGTGAATCTTCCTAGGCTTCGACCCCCATCTTGGGTTACCTTGGTGACCTCTTACAAAACCTAGCCCCAGATGCAATCTAATGTGAAATCGATTATCTTTCTGAGAAACAAGATATCGATCATGCCATTCTAGGCCTTCTCATCTCATTCCAAGTCCTTACTAGCCCTTGAGTCCATGAGCGAGGAATTAATAAAAGTTAAGTGTTTAAACTACCCTTTTCCCCTAACATATTTAATTAAGTTATCACTAATTAATCTAACTTTGCATGAGTTACCCTGACACCACTTTGTGTGTCGACCCTCATGAAAAGCCACTCCCCTATTAACAACCTAAGGGATCAATTCCACTAACATAGGGTAAACCAGGTGCACATAACCAATTACAAATACCAACTTAAAATAATGTACAACATAACCTGTTCATAGAATTAGGTGACCATACTTGATAAAATACCGTGTGCACTACCAAAGTTATTTCAAAGCTAATCCAACATAAGTGACAATCCCCATCTCAAGAAAACACATCTGGAAGTCTTACATAAACAAATAACTCCATTTACCCAACAACAAGAATGAGAGAGATAACATAACGAAAAGACAAATTAGGCAATTTAATAACCTACTTTAGGATTTCCTAAATACAAGTAAAGCAATTACATTTTGCATGTAATCAATCAGAATAATTAATATTATTTAAAAATAAATAAATAAGAAGCTTAAACTATTTTTTTTTCTTACAACTTCCTTGATTACCACTAATGTTAAAAATCAATTTTCTAATAACATCATTCTCTTATAAAATCAATATTTGCATCATTATAATAAAATCACCTTAAAATAATTATATTTAAATATAAATTAAACATATATATAATTATATATTTAATGTATATACAATTATATATATTTATATTTAAATATGTATTTTAAAAAAACTATTTAAATTCTGATTCATAAATATATTCAAATTATTTAATTAAAACCAAATATTTAAAATATATATTATATATATTATATATATATTATATATATTATATATATATATTATATATATATATATATTTTAATAAAAAAAAACTTTATATTAAAGTCAAACCCCAATAAACAGGGGACGTCGCCCTACTGTGGGGAAGGCTGCTACACAACCTTTGATAGGGGTGCGCTGTTAAGGTAGCGGCCCTGCCTCCACAGTCGCCTCCCTATGGAGAGGTTGTGGGGCAGAACCCCTCTCCAAAACAAAATTAAATTATTATTATTATTTTTATTCAAAAATACAATAATTCCCTGTGTCTATTAATTTTCCAAAACATAAATTTTTTTTGATAGAATTATAATTTTTTATGTAAAATTTTTAATAGAGAATTTTCCAACATATAAAATTCATATATATAACATATATGTGTGTGTGTGTATATATATATACATAAAAAATTTCCATTTTACAGTTAAATTGGGAAATTTTCTATAGAAAAAACTACAGTAGAAGAATTTTCAAGCACAATTTCTTAATTTCAAATTCTAAATTGTAATGGTTCCAACTTCAAACATAGAGGTTTCGAATTTTTCTTTTGTTTCTCTTTCAATTTTTCTATTGTTAAAATTTGATTTGCCATAATTTATGTTGTTTTCCTTTTGTTTTCTCTACAAAAAATTTGAGAATTTCTCCATTTTTTCTATAGAGATTTTCAAGAACTCACAGCAAGATTTCAAAATTTAAAATTCAAAACTTCTAAACAATAAAGCAAGAAAGAACTTGTGTTATGAAGTTTGAAGAAATACAATTTGATGTTGTGCTTCCTTGCCAAATCCAAAATTCCAGATCCTCCAAAAATCTTCACTTCCAAATCCAAAAATGTATGAAATACAGAGAAAGCCTTCCTCTATTTTAACATTAAATTTTCCAAAAAAAAAAAAAAATATCTTCGATTAATTTTCCTCAATTTTAGTCAAATTTTCAAAATATCCCCTCAACCACCATAGTTATTTCCCCTCTTATGAATTTTTAAGATATTTTGTTTTTAAAACGATTTAAAACAAAATATCATTTCAAATAAATTTAAATCTTTTAATTTATGCATTTTACAAAACAACTTTAAATATTTAATTTATTTAATCAATAACTTTAATTTAATTAATTAATTTATCCATTTACTAAGATTTAATTATTTGATTTATTTAATCAACATAAGTTTAATTAATTAATTAATTTGCTCAACAAAATAAATTTAATTAATTATTTTATTTACTTAATAACATAAATTTAACCATGAGGATTAAATTACTTTACTAACTGAATAAAATAAAATTAACTAAATTAAATAACAATTTTACTCTAAATACATAAATTAACATTACCACCACTTAAATATTAATTCCCACATATAATTTCCATCAATAATAAATTATCAAAACATCAAAGACAACATGAATCAACAACATACCCAACACAAACTGACGACACACTATGACATCATTGTGGTTTGACAAGAAAACCCTGTTACTATCTCCCAAACAACAATACCGTTGGGATATGGACTCGCTCAGACCTATGCAACCAGGTGGAGACGATGTCGTGTACCTACAATCTTGTAATTAAAATGAATTTTGTACATGGATAAAACATAACAGTCACACCGTGAAGAGAAATCACAGAATCATAGGGCACTCGCATGCAAATGATGTAATCTCGTCCCCTTCACCTATACAATCACATCAAGATTGACTAAAGTAGAGCATCATTAATCAATAGATAATCATATATCCATATTAACAACTATGTTAATCAAAAGCATAACATGAAACATAACATCCATATAGTGCATCATCTCATCATAGTATAACAATCCACATCACTCTAAAGCCAGCGATCATAAAACCATAACAAATATATGAGTCTATCAAAATAAACACACAGTCTAACAAAAGATAAAATCTAAACATATAGTAGCAATGACTAGAGGAGCACTACAAGAAAGGTAAGTTTGAACCAAATTTGTTGGAACCTTTTATCATTATAGTAGCTTATGGATCTAAAGCATACCAATTGGTTACACTTGAGAGTGAACTGCTAGATGATAATTTCAATAGAATTCACCTAAAGAATCTTTTTACATGAATATTAGAGTATCCTATTTCAAAATAAAATATATATATAAAAGAAAAAAGATAAGTAAAGATAAATAATTCTCCCTATGGTGAAAACCACTTAGGTGGTGTCTTGGGTAAGTACCATGGTGAAAACCTATTTAAAAACACCATGTGTAGAAGCCACTATCCACTGTATATTAGTGTCTAATCCATTTCATCCATAATAAAATAATTTCATATATCTACCACACCTATCACAACCTGATATTTATCAGTATTTATAGACATTCCATTCCATCTTAGTTCATAAAACTTCACAAAAACCATCTCATAATAAACAAATCCTATACCTAACTTGGGACATTTCCTCAACCTAGTGCTTGTATGGATCCTTGCAGTCAGTATTAGAGGGATAAAATTTCATGGACACCATGAAACTATCACATATCATCCATAATAAATTATCTCACTTACAAAAAACTGTAATAAATCTATATTATACTCATCCATCATTGTCATAATAAATTGCCAATTCCTAGACATGAGACTCAAGCAAGAATGAAAAAATGCATTACCTAAATAAATTGAGTGTTTAGGAAAAAGTCACAAATAAAAGACTCTTGCTAAGCTAGATTAATACCTATTTATATTTTTTCTAACCAAATTTAGCCACTATTATGCAAACTATCATGCCTTATCGAATGCACCATTCTGCATATAGGCCATATCCAGTATAAGTGTAGTGTAGAAAAATGCATACCTTTGCATTTTCACACTTAATTTGGACCTATTTTGGCACCCCTTGCATTAAATTTCATTTAGGTCACTTGTTATGGACACCTAAGACCCCTTTTTATGCATCTCGAGGCATGTTTCAATCGTAAACCTAACCAAAATCCATAAACAACCATTAATCTTGGTAACCCACCTTTCAAAGTTGCAAATTAAGCCTTATGGGACCAAGATGCCACCTAGGGTGTCTTAGTATTGAGTGCTTTATTTTTAGAAATTAAGAGCAGGAAATAAAAATATTTGATTTAAATTATCATTTTGTTGGCCTTTAGGATCTAATAATCAGGTTATTAGATAGGAATTCCTATAAACGTAAGATTCACACCCCATTTTCACAAAAGAAGAAAAGCAAGTGAGAAGAAATGAAGTTGAAGAAAAGCAAGTTGAAGGAGAGTTTCAAGAAGCAGGGAATTCTAGTCTTGGAGCACCCTTCCATTATGTTTTTACAAGATTTTCAAGTCCCTTTTAAAGCCAAGATCTAGAAGTACCAAAGATTAATAATGGATGCCAATGGAGGATCATGGGATATTCTAGGTTGGAGATGCAACTAGCCATTCTTCCAAGCCTAAGGACTTGTTTCTTGATTGATTCCATCTTCCATTTTTGTTTTATTTTCTTCCTAAGGAAGGTACATTTCATGTTTATGACTTATTAGGGTGATTAGAGATCTCATTTGTAGGAAACTTTCATTTTCATTTTAGGAATTGTATTCTAACACATTTGAATAGGGTTTCTCCATGTTCTAGCTTGCATAATCTTAGACACACTTAAGATTAGGGCACACACACATTTCCATTTTTTAGATCTATGCTTTTTCATCAAGGTTTAATTACCAAACAAGGGGTTTGACCAAGGAAAACCCCCATAAAATATCAATACAATTTCTTTTGTTTGGAAGGTTATTTTATAGTTTCAGAGCCTGAGATCAAAGAAGAAGGAAGTGCAGAAATCAAGCCTCATGACTACATTTAGAGATTCCATAAATTATAGATGGGACTAATCCTCCACCTAGGGCATCTTAGTCCTCTTGAAGGTATTTTCAAAAATTCTTCTAGATCCAGTTCCTACATCTGAATATTTTGCATCTACCCCGAAAAACAATTGTGGGACTAAGACAACAACAAGGGAATCTTTGTCCTCCATAGGATATTTTGGCAGCTTCTTTTCATTTCTGGAATCCTTGTCACATTTCCATACTTCCCAAGTACACATATCCTAACTTGCTATTTCATTATTTCATCATTTGCATCCTTCATTTAGCTTGCATTATTAGGTTTTTAGGTTGAATTCTTATTTGTCTTTTCCAAGCATTTGCTTGGTGGTGAACCCCTAAAAACTTAAATAACCCCCTCCTAGGTTTTCCTTGTTGAGAATTGAATCACCTTTGATGTTGATAGTCAATCAAATTAGGACTTCTAGGACATACTTGAAAGATAATTCAAAAAACGTGGTATTCTATGACCGAGGATATACAGCATCCATTTTCCAATTATTCATTTTGGTGAACCCAACATTTTTGAGCATTCATTTTCTAATTTGGAGTTCATTAAATTTCTAGATCTACGTTGCATTCATTCTTGCATTGCATCTTGCATTAGTCAAATTGTACCTAGGGTTTCTCATATTTAGTGAAATTTCAACTAGGTTTTCTCATATTTGCATTAGTGAAAGTGCCTATAGGTTGTATTTTTTCTTTCTTGCATCATTTCATTTCATTGAAAAATTGAAAAGTACATTATCAGTCATCGTAATTTCATTTAGAAACATTCTTATTATATCCAAAATTGAAAAAAAATTCATTCAATTGCTTGTTACTAGTTACATTTTCTTGCATTCATTTACATAGTTTTATGTTTCTAAACATTAGGTCCCTAGGTAGGCAACTTGGGAACACTATTATCAACTCAGATCTTGTTGTTTTTCTGAGAAAAACCTTTACTAGGACTAAAACACCCTTACTGGCATCTTAGTCCCTCTTAGGGTTTTTGATCTAGAATCTTGTCTGAGTTGCTTGTTGTCTATTCTAGTTTCTGGAACCTCCAAATTTCATTAGGAGGACCAAGACACCCTTCCTAGAGTCTTAGTCCTTGTGTAGTTTGAGGTTAAAGTTTCTAGGGTTAATCAGTGAATTTTTATGCCTCTGTATGTTGTAGTTAGTTTTTTGTTTCAGTTTTCCAATTTATTGTTTCATGCATTTTCATAGTTTATGTTTATAATTTTTTGATAAAGATAGATTATCGCACTTTCATTTTGTTAGACATAGATTTCATTTTACATTCATTAGAAAACCAAAAAACTAAATCTACACAAACATAGGTTCATGGTTATTTAAATTATGTCCAAACCCTTTGTCCAAGTTAGCATAACCCTCAAGCCTTTTATTAGTGATGAATTTGATATGTTAGATGAAGCCCTTGAGGACTTCATCTTGCAAGGTTCATCCAATAAGGCTTGTTCAAACAAGCCTAAACAAAGAGAAGTAAATTTCATTCAACCTCAACTTATCGTTTATCCACCTTCAAATAAACATTAAACTTCAAACAAACTTGTCCTTATCCTTGAAGCACCTAAAGAAAGTGTGCCACAACAATCAAGTTATAATATTGTTGCTCATACATATAACACAAGGAATAATAGACAACCTCAACCTAATCCCGCTTCATTACCATTTCCTAATCCTATATTTCCTAGTGTTCCTCGTTTACTATCGCATAGTGGAAAGGAGTATGATCTTGTTGAACAACTAAGAATACTCCTACTAAGATTTCCTTATGGGATCTTATTCAAGCCTCGCCTAGTTACCACACTAGCCTCAAACAGCCTTACAATAAGTTGTGGTTTCTCCTAATACAAATGTAAACAATGTGGTAGCTCTAATACAAGGAATGAATATAGTTAATGTAGACATTACCTTTCACCAACATGAGCTCCCTCCCTTTGAAATGAGAAAGAAATATGATGTATTCATGATAATAGCCAGATACAAAACCATGGGAATAAAAAGGACCCTTATTGATAATGGTTCAGCTCTAAATGTGTGCAGTGTAAGTTTCTTTTAGATAAGTTGGGAGTGGATAACACAAAAATGAAACCTAATTCCTTATCAATTCGAGGATTTGACAATAGAGGAAAGCAACCACTTGGAGTGATTAATTTTCCTATTTCAGTCAAAAATGATACCTTACAAACTCCTATTCATGTTATGCCTCATGAACTTTCATACAATCTTCTTTTAGGAAGACCATGGATTCATGAGATGCATGCAGTTCCTTCGAATCTTCATTGTATCATGAAGTATGTCTATAAGAACAATATATACCAAATTGAAATGGACCTCAAGCCTGGAAGTTGATTTCAAATTGAAAAAGGAACTACCAGTCCTCTGAAAACATTAATTCCAACCTAAAAAATAGAGCCTATGATAGAGGAAACATAAGAGATGGAAACAGTGTCAAAATTAGCAGATGATGATTGGGGTTCCTTGGAATTCACACCTTCATTCATGGGAGAATATATAATCACAAGAAAAGAGGACGAAAAAAAAACAACCAATCATTATGTCAACATAGAACTTGGGAGAAAACTCGCAAGCATATACCTCATCTACTCTTGAAGAAGACACAAGCTACACAACAAACTTTGATGAGATAGACTATCAACAACCACCAAACCCAAAAGAAATGGAAAAAAATTATGGAAGAGGTTATGAAGTTATGAAAAAATTGGGTTATAGTGGGAAAGGATGTAGAAAGAAAGAACAAGGAAGTTGTGTTCCTGTAGAACCTAATACATAAGAAACAAAAAATGGTTTGGGATACTGTCCTTCTAAGATAACACAAGCAAACAAGAGACCTTTATTAAACATCAACATCATTACGTGTAAACCAAAAAGAAATCTCACTTTGAAGCATCCAGAATTGCTTGATATGAATTCTGAACCATCATGGGAATACTTTGAAGATGAGGAAGCCTTGAAACAAATGCTAGGATTTTATGATAAACCATCTACTCCTCACAAGAAAAATATTACCTATGTTATGATAAGCACCAAATAAAAAGATGGAGAAAAAGAGAATGGTGGGATATACATGAATAATGAAGAATACAATCTTGAATTCCCATGATCAAATGCACTTCCTATAGGGGATATTGTGGATATAACAATGGACATCAATGATAAAGAGAAATTAATTAAGATAGGAAAATGCCTAGATGATGGAGAACAAGAGGATACTCCAACTTTGCTTGAACATGACTTTCCTAAACTTTTTGCTAGGAATTATTCTGATATTTTGGGAGTTAACCCTAAGATTGTAACACACAACATAGTCCTTGATGAAAATGCTAAGCTTGTTAGACAGAGGATTCAAAAAATGAACCCTAAAATAGCCTTGCTAGTTAAGGAAGAAATTGAAAAACTCCTTGAGGCAGGTTTTAAAAGACCTATAGATTATTCTCCTTGGATCTCAAACATTGTCATAGTCGTAAAACCTGACAATTGTATTAGGATGTGTATGGATTTTCATGATTTGAATAAACCATCTTTAAAAGATGACTTTCCCCTTCCTAATACTGACATGATAGTAGACTCGATTTCGGGACATTCTTTGTTGTCATTCAATGATGGATTTTCTAGATACAATCAAATTTTCATCAACCCTCAAGATCAGTACAAAATAGCATTCACAACTATTTGGGGAAAATTTTGTTGGGTTATGATACATTTTAGATTGAAGAACATGGGTGCAACATATCAATGAGCTATGACACTGATATTCCATGATTACATGCATAAGATTTTGGAAGATTATGTTGATGATATTCTAGCTAAATATTTAACAAGACAAGACAATGTGAATGTTCTTTGAAATATCTTTGAGCGAATTCAAAATTACAACATGAGATTTAATCTGAAAAAGTGTTTCTTTGGTGTAGATAGTGGAAAACTTTTAGGTTTTATTGTATCTCATAGAGGAATTGAAGTGGACACAAAGAAAATTGATGCTATCATTAACATGCCGCCTCCTAGAAATATCTCTCAATTGTGTACCTTACAAGGAAGAATTCAAGCCATTTGACGATTTGTAGCATCCTTAGTAGATCAAACATTACAATTTACACATCTTCTCAAGAAAGGCATACACTTTGATTGGAATGAGAATTATAAACAGGATTTTCAAAGTTTGAAAGGTTATCTTGTCACTTCACCTATTTTACAATCCATTATGCAAAACAAACCATTCATCCTTTATACATCAGCATTAGCACATGCTCTTGTAGCATTGTTGGCTCAACAAGACTAAAAGGGTAAATAAAATCATGTTTATTATATTAGTCGAACATTGATTGATTATGAGGAACGATACACAACAATAGAAAAATAATGTTTGGCTCTTGTATTTGATACTAGTAAGTTGAGACATTACTTATTGAATGCCAAAATATAAGTAATCATGAATTTTGACCCTTCAAAACACCTTTTCACTAAAACAGATTTATCTGGATGCTTAGCTAAGTGGGTAATGTTGTTGAATGAGTTTGACCTTAAATTTGTTTCACAAAAGCAATTAAGGGTCAAGCCTTGACCAACCAGTTGGTTGATGCTCCTTCTCCTTTAGCATTACCTTGTAATGATTCTTTCCCTGATGATAGCGTGTTGAAAATCAAACAAGATACATGGGAATTATATTTTGATGGATCTAAGTGCATAACTAGCTCCAACGTGGGGGTTATAATAAAACCACTAACAAAAGATCCTATTCCCTTATCATATCGGTTAAATTTCCTATGTACAAACAACACTATTGAGTATGAGGCATTACTCATTGGATTGTGTGCTGCTCTAGTTATGGGAACTAGAGACATTAAGGAGTTTGGCAATTCATAATTAGTCATCAAACAAATAAATAAACATATATAAAAAAAATGAAAAATTATCAAAATACAAGGACCTCACAATGAAATTGTTAGAGAATTTTGAATCATTCACCATTGATAACATCCCCCGAAAAGATAATCGTCATGTGAATGCAATGGCAAGTGTAGCTTCTCTTATTTCCCCTCAAGAAACTTCAAGGAGTTCACCTTCATTATGCATACAATTATGACACCATCAATCAAAGATAAAATAGACAAAGTTCTAGCAACAAAAATTGAAGACTCGAGTGAATGGTATGATACGATATTCAATTATTTGAAAGAAAATACCTTTCCCGAGCCAACAAATAAAAATAATTTCTCTCATCTTCAAAAAATTGTGTCTAGATATATCATCCCAACAGACATTATATAAGCGGTCCTTTGATGGCCTTTTGCTTACTTGTCTTAAACAATCCAAAATCCCTATAACACTTGAACAAGCTCATGCAGGTGCTTGTGGGGGGAATTTTGGAGGAAGATCATTAGTTCAAAAGCTAATCTGCATGGGATATTATTAGAAAAAAATGGAATGAGATTGCTTAAAATACATTAAGAAATGTCACAAGTGTTAAGAGCATCAAAACTTAATTCATGCTTCATGCACAAGTTCCTATTTGGCCATTCTCGATATAGGGTTTGGATATTATTGGAAAAATATCTCCACCCTCATCTGTAGGACATATGTTTATAATCACGACAACAAATTATTTCACAAAATGGGTAGAAGCTATTCCCTTGCATTCAACAACCACCAATGCAATATTTCGTTTCATATTGGAACGCATTATTGCTCACTTTGGACTTCCTTTTGCATTAGTTTTAGATAATGGAACACCATTTAAGAATAATGATGTGAAGAAGTTCTTGGAAAGATTTAGTATACAACATCGATTCTCAATGCCTTACTACCCACAATCTAATGGACAAGCCAAATCAACTAACAAAACTCTTGAGCAAATCCTAAGAAAAATAGTAAACAAACATAATAAATACTGGAATACACAATTAGCATACACATTATGGGCTTATCGTACTAGTGTCAAAAATTCAATAGGAAACACACCTTATAACCTTGTTTATGGTGCCAAGGAAATTATGCCCTTGGAGTTAGAGATTCGCTCCTTAAGAATCACTCTTCAAGGACTAATTGATGATAATAGTTATAGGGAAAAACGATTACACCAACTTCAAATGCTCGATGAAATGGGCACCAATGCCCTCAAAAATCTTCAAGGTTATCATAAAAAAATGCAACGAAGTTATAATGACCATGTCATCCCCCACTCAATTGACAAGGGTGATTTGGTGCTATATGAAAATCAATGAAATGTCAATGCTAACCCAATAGAGAAAGGAAACTTTAGCCCTAATTGGTTAGGACCTTATGAAGTTCAAGAGAGCTATGGGTCTGGAGCATACCCGATATCCAAAATGGATGGTACACCTCTTCGAGAACCTATTAATGCTATGCATTTGCATTGGTACTACACCTAGCCTTTCTGAATAGTGTGAGTTCTTAAAGCAATGTTGTTAAAGTTAATGGATAGTATGCCATTGTCTCTCGCACTTGCTTTGTTCTTAACACAATTCTTTTTCTCTTGAATTTTGGAGTAGTGGGTTCAATTTGGTTTTGGATTCTTACTTTAGGTATCAATGCTATTCAAACCTTATGGTGTATGTTATGTTACATTAAATCCCTATTTGCATTTAAAATTTTACGATATATCATAAGTGCATTTAATTTAGCATAACATACTACATCATAAATTTAAGAAAGATTAAGAAAAGACATGTTAGATCATGGAGATATTTATTGAATAGTCTAGCAGAGATTATTTAATAAATCACATTGCCATCTAACACATAAATATAAAATCCAAACATGCTCATATATGTGTGTGTGTGCTCATTTATATATATATATATATAAATATCAAAAGTTTTAATACATCTCATCAATAGTACAATGTCACTATGGCCTATGACTGTTGGATCCCTTGGGATTTGATGTCCATTCCCATTGAGAGATAGTGGTGTGTGATTGGGATCTACTTGTGCTAGAAATCTCCCACCAAGTCTGTAGTGTCCCACTTAAATCCCCCTCACATATTAATGCCTCCACATGTTCTCACTCTGCATGGTCTCTATCATCCTGGATTTTGACATTCTTTCTTTAAATTCACTCGATCTTTGACTATAATATAGCCTCTCTCTTAGATCTTTGAGCTTTTTGATCCTCCTCTAACTCTACTACCAATGTTGATACCCGACTCTCAGCCCAATCAATGCACTTGGATACACCATCATATGCTCCCCTAAGCCTCAGATAAGGATCAAACAGGTCCATTCACTATGCCATGAATGGTGGGGGAAAGTACTCTATGGTCATAGCCCCATCTATAGGAAGGGGTGGCACAATCTTTGTAGTTTCATGTTAGAAGAGGTCCTCAGGATCTATCATGGGCCCTACAAGATATAAATCATAAGAATAATCAATATACATCATCATAACATATACATATACATGAGCATGATATATATAAAAACATAAATCATAACAATAAATATCATCACCTGGGTCTGTAGCATGATCCATAGGAATCTTGAACACCCTAATGCTCTCTTTGTGCTCTCGACCACTGACACATGTATACTGTGACCTCATAACCCATGTGGGAACAATATCTCTCCACTCGGGTCTAGGAGGACTGTAGACACCGAAATCTGGTTATTAGCCTGCGACTTCTATATTCTTCATAATTCTTATTCTTCATGGTCATGATTAAATAATGTCAATTATTTAATTAATTCATCTTTTATTGATTCTTCTATTAATTAAATAATCTTAAATATTTAATTAATTCACACTTTTCTTTATTCTATCTAATTAATTAAATAAATGCTTCTTATTTAATTATCTTACTAATTAACCTTATTCTTCCGGTTAAATTAAATAAATTATTATTTAATTTACTCTTTATCATATTTCAACTATAATTAAATAAATTCATTATTTATTTAATTATTCATTTAAATCCCTTAGTTAATAGTTAAACAATTATTTATTTAATTATTCTTCAAATATCGAGTCTTGAATTAAATGAATTATTTAATTCATTAATTCTATTTTAACACATTCTTCTATATTTTAGATAATTATGTGAGTTATCTAAATATTCACTTTTACTCAACTCGACATCTATTTTAATCGTTCAGTTAACTATTGATTTAATGTCTGAGTGGCGTCTTCGAGTAATCTCTTCGTCTAACCATTCAATCATCCACTTCTAACTCAATTGCGTGTACATGCATATTAATTAAATATTATTATTTAATTAATTAAGTGTTGTGTGTGCGTTCGAACAGAGAGTTGCTTTAATCAATCTTCATCTTTGTCATGCAAAGATATTTCTTGTGTTTTCGAATGCCGAACTGAAGATTAAATCATTTATTTAATCTTTAATTCTATTTCTAATTCAAATC